>BRZM01000008.1:632629-1138945 GCA_033238685.1 Lates japonicus
GGGGATGTTAACAGTTGTGTGCCTGTTTTTTTTTAAGTTGGGCCAGAAAACAAAGATCAAAAAGACGAGGGAGATGCCAGTAGTCTGTTAAATCAACATGGTTCCTGTTTTATTATCCATGTAAATACACACAGTTTCGTCTGGCTTACTAACAGTCTGACCCCACCTACACACACACACAGAAGTGTCCTCACTCAAAAACTCAATGCAATACACCGGAACTTCATTGAAAACAGCTCAGAGGAACTGGTGTAATTATGTACACTAACACACATTTACTGTTTAGGCATAATTGAGCTAAATTTATGTTAGCCACTTAGAAACATACGTTTCATATTAGATAAGCATTTGCTTCCTGAATTGTGTTTATATGATATTCATGGTCTTCCTGGTCGTGACTTGCTTGCTGTGAGTGGACAAGTATCCCGTACGTAACAAATACGTGAAACACATCCCACCGCCATGTGACAATTATATATAAAATAATTGTCCATGCCCTGTCTTTATTTGTGTTTCCATCAGTTTGGTAAAGTCAGCAAACTCCAAATTGCAGTGTGTCTTAATAATAGGAAAGTTGACCCCCCTCCCCTTTTTTTCAGAGGCCAGAGAAGGTTAGAAGGCTATTGTGTTTGCATGAGTGTGTGCCTAGGGAAGGGGGTGGGTCCCCATCCATCCTGCTGTGGTGGAATTTGGGTCAAGGGGATTTGGACTTATTTTAAGGAGGGGTAGTAGAGGCCTGTATTGTTTGGTTTGAATCCTAAAATGGGCACGGATGAGACACAGTTTAACTGAAAAACAAATAAACATTGTGGAAGTCCCCTGGCATTTAAATTCAGATTATGTTTAGAGCATCCTAAAATAATGTCCCCAAACATGGAGTAAGCAGCATAGCTTACATTCCTCTCAAGTCAAATCCATACATAAGATATGGGCGTGCCCCTGCTAGCAACATTAGTGTATGAAAGAACCTCTTTATTTCATCACACAAATTTAGTGTGAGATGCTGCAGTGTTTGGCAGAAGGTTTTATGTGATTACCTATATTGGTCAGGTTAAATAAATTACATACTGTTTTTCTATTTTAAAGCTAAAATATTCCAGGAATGCAGTGTTAGTGAGTGAAGCTTCATGCCTATAATTTAGGAAGAGGATGTGGACAGATGTGGGTGCACAGTTTTACATTTTTGTGTGTGAGACAAGAGCACGTCTTCCACAAATATGGGAAGATTGACAAGCTGAATCCAACTTTCATGGAAGACAGCATATTGAAAATGGGAATTGGGATTTACACTTAATAGTCAAAGCTGTATAGTTTGTTTTGTTGACTGACAGAGGCAAAGAGTAGGAGGTAGTTCCCACAGTGTGTGTGGTTTTCGACACTACGTCTGCATCCTTGTGTTTCCCACTGTGTGTAATCAGGTAAGCTGATATCCAGGCATTAAAAGTCCTGGGAATTTGTTTTGAGAGTCCAGTGGTATCATATGTGAGGTTTCCCAGACTGCAGTGAGATCTGTGTAGAAAGCAAAGAAAAAAAGAAAGCAAAGCTTCAGACACTGGCAGGTCGTCAATCCCCCTACGCCTTCCTCTGTCAAAACACAGACAGACATGGCAGATAGGTAGATATCATATGTGGATGTGTGGTTTTTGTCTAGTATCTCAGCTGATAGTATTTGTCTTATGTTTGTATGGCTACCAAGGAATTACTCATGATAATGGAATAAGTGTTTCAGTCTGACGGTCAAAAGAAACCATAAGTGGGTCAAACAATGCATCACCGCGAAGTTGCGCACACATTGTGTTTTGGGACAATAATCCACAAATTGCCAATAGCATTACTGTCATTGTGCAACATTTTCTATGAATCTCCCTTTGGGGCTCGCTGGTTTATTTGTGTCAATGTCAAAGCTTTTATGGCTTTGGCATGTTTATATTGCACAACTTTAGTGGGACCAAATTCCAATCTGATTGCAATTAAGTAGTCATAAGCTTGATAAAATCATCTCAGATCTCAGCAAATACTTTCTTCAGCATGTCTAATTATCTACAGGTGGCAAAGAGACTTTCACTGTAATCTTAAAAAAATGCATTTGCTTTTAATGTAGTTTTTCCTCAGAGTAATGACATCGAGATTTTTATGAAACACACAGTGATTTATGTTGTTTGGGCCTGTGATTTGATTTCCACATCACTACCTGAATGTATTGAATTAAATATTACAAATTGTAGCTCTGGTCAAAGCATTTTTATATGAATGTCATGGGAACATTGTTAGTGATCCTCCTGTAGTAAAGTATGAGTTGTGGGTGGAAGTAGTAAAACCAAAGTGAGAAATCTGATCAATGTTGTACTGAGAGTTCTTTCTTTTCTTGTCATTTCAGTTGGCCAGCCTGATGGTGTGTCTGTGGCTCAGAAAGAGGAGGCACCTGAGACTATGGGCACCACCCAGGATGAAGTGGCTCCTCAAGTGAATGGCGAGAAAATGGAGAAAGAGTCTCCTGATGCCAATGACATCTCTGCTGTTGAGGAGAAGGCAGCTGAGGAGAAACCTGATGACGCCAGCGAAGTGGGCTTCAAGAAGATCTTCCGCTTTGTGGGCTTTAAGTTCACACTGAAGAAGGACAAGAGTGAGGAGAAGGACCCCGTGAAGCTACTGACAGTCAAAGATAAAGAAGGAGAGGAGGTTAATGCGACTGAGGAACCTACAAAGGAGGAGGAGTCTGTCACTGCTGAGGAGAAGAGCACAGCTGAAGAAAAGGAGGTTGACATAGAGGCACCTACTGTTGAGGCTGAACCCACTAAAGATGACTCTGACAAAGCTGAAACCACTGATGCCCCAGCTGAAGGCCCTGCAGCTGAAGCTACTGATGAGGCAGTCAAGGAGGAAGGAGCTGAGAAGGAAGGAGAAGCCTCTCCCCCCTCCCAGGAAACCACCCTGTCCCCCTTCAGAAAGCTCTTCAGCGGAGGACTCTTCTCTAACCTGAGAAAGAAGGCCAGTATTAAGAAGACAAAAGAGGAGGAGGAGGACAAGGAGGCAGCTGCTGAGGAGGAGACAGCCAAGACAGAGGAAACTGCTGCTGTAGTGGAAGAAAAGGAGGAGAAGGTTGAGGCAGACCAAGAAACCAAGGAGGAGGCACCAGCAACTCCTGAGGAAGAGAAGTCAGAGCCCAAGGAGGAGGCACCAGTCACCCCAGAGGAGGCAAAATCAGAGGCAACCCCAGAGCCTGAGGTCACGGTTGAAACCCCTGCTCCTACAGCAGCTACCACTGATGAGCCCAAACAAGAAGAGGAAAAGGCAGAAGGTGGTGCAGAAGAGGAGAAGACTCCAGCAGAGGTGACTTCCGAAGCTGAGCTGCTGTCATCACAGGAGAAGGCAAAGCCTCAGGGAAGCCCCCTGAAGAAGCTCTTCACCGGAGCTGGCTTGAAGAAGCTGTCGACAAAGAAACAGAAGGCCAAGAAAGATGCTGAGAACAAACTGACGGAGTCTGGCGAGCAGGCAGCCGAACAGCTTCAGTCCTCCACTGAGTCTGCAGAGGCTCCTAAACCTGACAGTGGGCCCTCATCTCCAGAGGAGTCAGGAGAGCATGTTATTGCTGTGGAGGTGACCCAGATCGAGTCTAGCCAAGAGACTGACGGTGAAGTTACCTCTGATGGAGAGAAGAAAAAAGAGGGCATCATTGCCTGGTCCTCCTTCAAGAAACTAGTAACACCCAAAAAGCTTGTGAAAAGGTCCTCTGAGAGCGAAGATGAAGCCACGGGGGAGAAACCAGCAAAGTCAGCCACGCTGTCCTCCTCTGAGAGTGCTGCATTAGCAGATAAGAGCATTGAGGAAGAGGCTAAGGAGGAAAAGACAACTGAAGAAGAGCCAAAAACTGAAACCACTGAGAAACTGGTCAGCAGCACAGAGGAGCCCAAAAAGAAAATGGACACCTCTGTCTCCTGGGAGGCCCTAATGTGTATGGGTGGACCCAAAAAGAGGACAAGGAAGACCTCTGATTCTGATGATGAGGAGACCAAGATTGAAGAGGAAGCATCAGCAGCACCAGCAGCAGTAGTAGAGGGGGAACAGGAGGGCAAAACTGAGGCTGCCCTTGTCACTTCCCAGACCACAGAGAGTGAAGGAGAAGGCGTTTCCTCCCCTGAACCTTTAAGCAGCCCCCCAGAGAGAGAATCTGCCTGGGACACGCTGAAACGCATGGTTATGTCAAAAAATAAGGCCAAAGCTGAGGAAAAACCTGAGGAGAATGCTGAACAAGTCCAGTCAGATAGTGAAGCACCAAAAGATGAGTCATCCTTCTCTTTGAGGAAGTTCTTCCCTGGGCGCAGGAAGAAGAAGGCTGAAAAACAAGCTTCCACCGATCTGGGCTCAGGTGAAGAGGACTCTGACACCCCAGCGGTGGTTCCTCTCTCGGAGTACGACCAGCCACCTGAGCCTGAGCAGGAAGAGCCGGCAGAACCACCTGCAGTCCAGACTAAAGTGTCCACTGAAGATAGATCCCCTTCATGGATTCCAGCCACCGTCGAAGGTGTTGACGATAAACACGATCAGCTGAGTGACATCCCAGAGGAGGCGGAAAATGCTGCCACGCCAAAGTCTGTTGACACTGACATTGCAGATGATGAAACTGAGGACCAGGCTGCACTGCTCTCTAAAGCTCCAGGTCGCATGGGGCGTAGGCTGTCCACAGCTGAGGTGAAGCCTGTCGCTCAGGCTCCAGCTGCAGAAACCACCCCTGTTCCTCAGGGACCCAAGTCAGAAAGTGCAGAGGAGGTTGTGGGGGGCATTGAGGCCCAAATCCGTGAAATTGCACCCCAGACATCTGTGACTGTTGAAGATGTACCAGTAGAGGTGGCTTCTGAGAAAACTGAGTATGAACCACCAACTGACACCGCAGAGGCTAAGGAAAATATCATCCTGGAGCCACATGCTCGTGGTGAGGCCATGGCTATCTGCACTGGCCTTGGCACCAAGGAGATCGCCAAAGTAGCTCTGGAGAAGCCTGTAATCCCCCTCGTAGAGACTGTGGCTGTGGTCCGTGACGCTCTGAGCACAGAGGTGTCAATGGAGGAGAGGCCAGCAAGTACAGAGGAAGTCATTGTTGCAGAAGATGAAGTGCTCAAGGCCCAAGTGCACCAAGTAGAAACCACTGAGCTTGAGCCTGCTGTTGAAACTTCACAGAGTGAAGCAGTGGAAGTTCAAGCCGCCACTGAGAGCTATGAACCTGAGATTGAGAAGGTTGGAATCGTCAGCACTGTCCTAGATGAGTCTGAGGTTATTCTGGCCACCACCGTGAACGAGAACTCTCCTAAAGCCATAATAGTCAATCCCATTGCACCAACATCTGAAACAGCTGTCTGCACCCAGACTGTAGAAGTCACTGAGCCAACTGTAGAGACCAAGGAAGTGAAAATGGACATGGAGCAGCTTACTGCCACTGAAGAAAATACACCAGTACAAGAGGTGGTTCAGGTTGTGACTGAAGAGATATCATCTACCATATGTGAAACTACAAAGACCACCATCACCAAGGAGACTGAGCCAGCCATCGTTGTAGTCACACCAAGTGAGGAGGTTCCTGTTATCACAGAAACAGTGGTCGTTGTCGCCCCGCTCCACATGGAGTCTGACCAAGTGTCAACCTTGGATGTGGTGGAAATGGAAGATGTGTCAGTGTCAGAGCCAGCCTGTGATAAACCAATTGGGATGCAGGAAGCCAAGGAGCAGCGTACAGTTGTGGAGACTGTGGAGGCCACAACTGTTCAAACAGTGAAGTCGGAGATCAGCGCAGTCATTGAGCAGGCCAGCGAGAAGACAGAGGAAATCAAGGAGGAAGTGCAGCAGGCCAGTGAGATTGAGGCTCAGAGCATGACCATTGCCCAGACTGTCATTCAGGACGCCATGGATAAAGTTTCAGAAGACGCGTCTGAACCCAAAAAGCCCGCCACCCCAACAGACACCGTCCCAACACCAGTCCAGGCAATAGCAACAACAGAGAAAGATATTGAGATCGCAACTGAGACCCCTGTTATCACTGACACCCCTGCTGCTGTCATCTGTGAAAAACCAGCACCAAAGCCACTCAATGTTGCCATGGAGGTTATTGACGCCATCCCAATAGAGGTCACAGAGAGCCTTGATGCCCCTGTTGAGGAGGAG
This sequence comes from Lates japonicus, assembly GCA_033238685.1. Lineage (NCBI taxonomy): Eukaryota > Metazoa > Chordata > Actinopteri > Centropomidae > Lates > Lates japonicus. The sequence continues at coordinate 638,783 of BRZM01000008.1, forward strand.
AAGAAACCAGAGGAAGAGTTGAAGCAAGCTGTGGAGGTAAAAGCAAGTGAAGAAACTGTTGTAGTGGAAGAAGTCGCAGAGATAAAGGCAGAGAATCAGACTGGTGAAGAACCTCAACAGGTCAAGGAGGAACAGAGCAAAGAAGAAGCAGAGGTTCAGGAACCAGACGCAAAAGAAGCAGCTGAGGAAGTGAAACCACAACCAGACGAAACTAAGCCAGAGGCCTCTTCAGAGGAGGACAAAGAGAAAGTGCTTGAGATCCACATGCCAGTCCAGGTGGTCCTGCAGACAGCGCAGGTGGTCGAGGAACCTTCGGTGGAAGAGGAGGCTGTGGTGGAGTTCGATGGCAACAGTCCCGTGGCTGAAGACGCCAGCGCAAAAGCCAAGAGCCCTGCAAGCGCAAGCAAACTCTCAACACTGTCAGAAGAACCTCAAGCAGCAGCTTCAGAAGAGGACTCTGCTCCCAGCCAAGTCACAGAGGCAGCGGCCGGCCAGCCAGAGACGGAGAAAGCACCATCGGGAAAATGCGCAGAAGTGATGGCGCAGGTGATCGAAGTGATTGAGGAGGCTGTGAAGGAGATCGAGCCTGTGTCCACAGAGATCACAGCAGCATCATGAACATGTGAGACTGATCTGACAACTCTGATATGTGTTTGAATGTTTATGATAACTATTTTATTATCAAAAATAATCAATAAGATGTTGAACATGGAGTTCTTTAAAGTAATGTTTTCGAGCTCTGTGTATTGTAAAAAAGGTAGTTATTTTCAAAATTCCTCTGTTGGCCTATCATACAATCTTCTCATAGTGGCTTTTTTTGAAACATCAATGGGCCCTACTTTTATTAGGGAGAAGGGGAGGGGATTTGCCCACTGACCAGATGAAAAAGCTTTTGTTCGGGCTATGAGTAACCAGGGGACCTTTGATATCAAAGCAGGAATGCCGCCATTGACCCCTTCTTTGTAGGCCGAGGTCTTAAAGGGAAGCGGTGTGTGAGGGGCAGATGAACTTGTGCTGAAAGACTGATTATGATTCCTCCACTCCCTCCTCCTGTTTTCCTTCTATCACAGACTCAGTATGGAGTCAAGAAACCATGTCGGAGTATGCATTTGTTAGATTCAGTTACAAAGCTTCAAAGAGCTCGAGTTGCTCTGATTGAGTTATATTTTTAATATGTGCAGAGGGATAGTGCAATTTTTTATATGTTTTAGTGACAGTGTCTGATATGACCACTGAAGGGGAGGAAGAAACTGGGGCGTAGTTCACTTTAATATTTATTAAGCAGACATGCAGTTCTGCAGCGGAGGGGAGTGAGTTATGGCAGCTTAATAGCAGCAGTGGTACAGCAGCCCTCTCACAGTGAGTGTGTGCTGAATCATATACACAACAAATGAAAGGAGGATGGTAAAATCAACCATTGCAATTGAAAACCAAAAACTAAAAGTGAATTCTTTTCCTGTTTTTGTGCTTCTCCACCACAGCTGAAGATACAAGACTAATGCCTGGGAGACACACTGTCTGGACCAGGAAGTGAGTGATAATGGAGAGAGGGAGAGAGACAGAGAGAAAGAGGCTGCTCTGTGGTAACAAGCTGAGACGGGGCCACGCCCATCCCGCCCAGAGAGACTGAGTGACTGAGCAACAGCTCTGCCATTCTCTCCACCGTCTCTCCCCCCCCCCCCCCCCCCCCACCTGTACTCCAACTTTATCCCCGCAGCCCTGTCACAACGACATGACGTCCCACCGACGCATCCTCACCCCACCCACCTACCCACTCTCTCACACACACACTCACGCATGTCCTGTGCCTCAGAAGCAATCCCATCTGGCTTTGTAAATCTGTGTGATGTATGTTCAATGTCTCAGTGACTTTCCATTGCCCTTGCTGCATAAGGCGAGAGTCTGCAACCTGGTTGAGTGCGTATCTGTGCATGTGCGTGTGTGTGTTTGTATGTGTATAGTAGTGAGAGTGAGATGGTGTCAGAGGGTGAAGAGATGGAGGATTATTATCTTGTATATTGTATTTATATCTTGATTATTCTTTCATTCGCCCCAAGTCTTTATTTTTTTGTTCCCAATTTGTTTTTGTATGGACAAATTTTGCCTGTTTTTAAAATCCCCATGTTAAACTGTGATACATTAAGTAACCTTTTGAGCAACTTTATAACAGCCAGTTCAAAGGCTGATACAGAGAAACATCTGAACAGGTTTCTAGTAAAATTTACCAAAACAAATGTGAAACTGTTGCATAAAAGTGCCTTGTGTGTCACAGCTCTAACCGTCATATTCAAAGATTATTTCAAGCATCTGTAGCAATTCTAACTAAACCATGGTACATGTGTGATTCCACTGACAGTGAGTGATAATGCTGACTGCAGAGAACAGAGGAAGGGCAAAGAGTGTGGTGACATATTACCAGAAATGCACCACATGTTTGACTTTTGACAAATTCTCCTGTCACAATGTGTTCTTCACTCTGCACCCCAACAAAAATACTTAATAAGCTTCATGTAGATAAGAAACAAAGAATCACTGCCTGACTGTGAAAAAGACATTGCTACACATTGTTTCATGTAATAATACAATAAAATACTATTATAACACCTTCATTTGATCATGTGGCAGAGGTATGTGCTGAACAGTGACATGTAAAGGATGTATATGCCATTTTTTTGACACTGGAAGAGTCAGACTAGGTAGACACGTGCATGTAAGAAACACAAAGCATATCATGTTCACAGTGTTTAATGGCCATGTTTTCTGAGTTACTGTGTGACATACTGTATGCATTATTATCGTGTAGTAGTTTTATTAAGGTTTAACACCTTCCTTACTACACTATATTTATATTTCTTGATGAGAAAGCAGTATTTTGATGCCCTCTGCTGCCTACAGAAAGTAGTACACCCTTTAGTCTTCAGTCATTTGTGTCATTTTTACTTCGACTCTGTGTTAACAAGGATGTTTAAAGTATGAAAAGCATCTTTGCTCTGTTCTAGTCTCATGCTAGACCTGCACTATGTTGTGTTCCTCACCAAGCATGATAGCTCAGGTTCATTAAACTGGCACCAGGGAGGACGTAGACTCACTTTGTGGATGTGGATTTAGAGAGGCACAGACTGCATGGTACCAGGAATAACAACAAAAGCTCATTTTACTCTTAATTTAAAAGCCAAATTGAGTTAGGATAAATCAGGGAGTCACGTTCTTTCCATTGCTCACAGGATAAGACATCAGTTGCATTCAATTAAATTCCTAAAGAATCTGCTCAGCTGCTTTGATTCACTCGTCAAACCTAAGTCATAAGGTCAAGGGGGTAATTTTGCAAGTTTAACAGCCAAATGGGGGATGTTATAGGATGGAGGAATTAATTAATTTCATTCCTTGGTTCCAGTTTTTCCACCAAAGCAAACACCTAGTAGACACGTGCATGGGCTACAATGTTATTTCTTCATTTCCCTACCAAATTTGACAAAGTTGCACTGTGTCAATCATTTGAATTTCTTGAGAATTAATGGTGAGTGCATCTATAAACCATTCATTTTAATTTAGTGGCTCACATTTCACTAAGCTTTATGACCAAACGGGAGACAGATCAGGAAGTTCAGACCCATGTTAGGTCACTTCCCTTTACTTTGACTCTAGAGAGTGTTACACATCCATGACATTTGCTTTATGTAAAATAACTGAGTAAAGATGACAGAGTGAACTTAAGACTTTTGCTATTGTTGCATAATGTAAAGCATTTAGTTGGGGCACTCGCCCACCCTCAGTCCTCCCTGCTTTTTGTAACACACTTAACTGTGAACCTGTTAACATTTGTACAGATTGTATACCTACTGTATGTACTTAAAAGTCATATTGTTGTAATATTAACTAATAACCTGCAGCCATTTAGCATAACATTCATGTAGCATGGTCTTAATTGTCTTTTATATTTTCCAAGCTGTTAATAGTAACGATACAGAAACTTGTCTATATTTCATTCAATAAAGTTAGAGAAAATTGGTGTGTGCATCGTTTTCATTCTCAAATCTTTTAATAGATAATTAATCACTAGAGAGACGTTATCACAAAGATTAAACTAATTGGTGCCACTTTATTTAAGTTTTCATTAATGTTTTTTTCAACATCTATAACTCCTCCTGTAGGCATCCAAAATTGGAGGCTGATTAACAGTTATATGGTAGATCATAGTTGTAATAATATATAATGTGTCTTCATAGAAGAAGTTATAATTGTTGAAAAACACTCAAAATGTCAATTTATCTGCTTATAGCAACATTATTGTGTGTTATAAACCATTTAGTAAAGTGTTACCTGCCTTCCATAAATAACAAAGAACGTTATAAGGACAAGGCAAAAACATCCACAGTTATAAAAAGACTTGTTTTTATTGTTCATTCTTCACTGAAAATAAAGCAAAACAAACAAAAAAACAAAAGTGTGTTTATACAGAAAATAACTCACATTCCTGAGAACACAGACTGATCACAGTAGATGTCAGATGGGCACTAGAGAGTGGGGTAATTCTGTGTACACTCAAGTATAATGGGGGGGGGGGGGGGGGCCTTAAATTATTGTTGCCATTTACAACAGTGGACAGAAAAGACAATTGTCAAACTTCTCACCTTCCTGAGATAGTGAGGTGTTTAAACACACACATACACAACCATTTAAGTTATTAAACTAGTGCTGCAGAGGAACAATTAACTTCAACTGAGGATGGATTTCATCTTCTTTTATAAAGCACATATTTTTGGCTATCAATTATGCTCTGAGAAAAGAATGTCAGTAGTACAGCATTTCAATTTGCCTCAACAAACCAAAATTGAGACAAGACACAAACAAGACTACAAGACTCCTTCCCTGTTAGTTGATATGAAACACTTGTAAGATTCAATTCACAGACGTGTGTTTTTATGTGAACTAAAATGTGATAGAGTATTGATGTATAGCCAAAAGATGGCAAAGACGGTCATGTAATTGGCAACCACATTAGTAAAGACATCACTCTTCAAATTTGATAGATTTCCCCGTCACTTAAGACCTGAGTTGACAATACAGATAAACAGCTCCACCTAGTCAAACACTGGGCTCACTGCATCAAAAGAACAACTGTTTTCCAGTACTCATTATTGGAGGATTTTAAGTACAAAAAATCCCACTTCGAACTAATTTAAGCTGGGCTTCATCCTCAGTGTCACAACACTGTACTAGAGGATGAAAACTCTGCCTGGGTGAAAATGGCTCAAATAAAAACAACAAAAAAAGACAACACATATTAAACATACTAGGGATGGGCATTTGTTTTTCACTAAAGATAGAAACAGTAAATCTAACAAAGACTACATTTAAAATATTTTTTTAGTACACAATGAGCTTTTGTGTGGCTTATACTCCAAATTATATCAGTAAATCTTTTTTATAGCAGGACACTAAAATTATTATACTTGATGCACTTTAGATATTTGGAAGACCCGTCTTTGTAACCTTTCAAATTGAATAAATTGAGAGGATTCCAACTATTTATGTTTTTGCAGCAAAAAAGGCAATTTTGTAGTAATTAAAATCAAAACAGAATAGGATTTATTTGCCACTGATGGAAACAAGAATACTGAGAGTTTTACAGGCCTATCTCCAATGAATTGTGAAATGTGAATGATCAAATATGTAAAAAAAAAAAAGAATGAAAAAACACATTTTTATATGTAAAGTTATCCTGACAAGTTTTAATCACAGTTAAATTGCAGGTTTGTAGCAGAAAAATCAAAACAATGCTCACTGATATTGCTAAAATTATACTACCCGAGCTGGGTTATCACACATGACATTAATTATTTAACTGCCTCATCACTTCGCTTGCTTCACATTTACTGGACAAGTATGCAAATATTTTTCACAATTTCCAGTCATCAGTAGTAGACAGAAAGTGTTCCTGTTATCCCAAAGAATTGATGTTGCATTACGTTATAATAAATAGCACCTTTAATATTCCCATAACACGTGTGTCTAGAGAGTCTGGTTCACAGAAATATCACCCTGTTATTATATTTCTTGCAAACATCTTGTTACAGCCAACTCTCTCCACATCACACGGTCATCCTTGCCAGAGTTTACGTGACCTCTAACTGACAAATCAAACAGTCAAACTCTGCTGCTCTAAACCTCTACATCACCTACATCATCATTGTCATCGTCAACATCTGCCTGTTTTCTCCCACAACGTTTGTTTCTTTAAATTAACGACTACTGTTGCAACCACTACTTATGTTGTCTGATCTGGACAAAGTTAAAGAACAAATATAAATGTCAGAAAGTTTACAATATCATCAATCTACAATACAGAGAAAATGTTTCCCTTTGCACAGTGAGTAAGGAGGTTAGCAATTAGTATAAATTTGGCAATGGGAAAAGAGACATAAAATCCTGAATAATCTTTTTAATTATAACATACTTTTAAAAGCTCAATATAATTATCAAGCCCAGATTTTACTCAAAGAAATGAAAGATAAATGTGTTGTGCCCATCCCTAATACATAAACTTTTGTTAAGCCAAATGTATTTCTATTTTGAAAGCTATTTTTCTACTAATATATATACACCTTTGCAATATAACATAGTCTTTGTAAATATAGCGCTGTATATAAAATTAGAAAAGCATGTCGAACAAAATTTAAAGGGCCTTTAGAAGTAGATTCAAGCAAATTATGACATAGACAAGATGTACAATATTGAACAGGGCAGGCTCCCATCAAAATATGTGTGTATGGATGGAACATGTCGCTTCTTCAATCAGTAACCAAACAATATAGCAAGTAAAAATGAGAAATAAAGAAAAAAAAAATCAAAGTGGTACAACTGTAAACACAATGACAGCTCTTGCTTGTGATGTGACCAGTTTTCTAGTCTCTCCTGACTCTTATTTTGAGGAGTAATTATGCTTTAACATGCTGCAAAAAAAACAAGAGCATGACCATGACACACACAGAGTGAACGACTAAATGGCTGCAGAGAAGGGTCATAACATGTCTGATGGAAGACAAATGCACTTTCCTGAATTAGGGACATCAACTCAAAAAAAAAGAGAGCACAGATTGTCTCAGGTCTGAATATTCTGTGTGCTTTTAGCTGGAATTCTAATCTATACCTGACCTGCAGAATCAGCCCCTCATTAGAAACAGTGCAGCTCAAGAGGTTCCACTTCTTTCTCCTCCTCACACCTAGCACAGCCAACTCATCTCACAACATGCTGTCTCCTCCGGAACTGTCACAGCTTCCTCTTCCTTTTATACTGAAAGTCCTGCCTGTGCAGCCTCGCCACAACGGCAGCGCTTACGAGAGAACAATGTGGCACAGCCTGACATGTGAGTCTAATACCGATGTTCGCCAACAATTAATTGATTAGAGGAAACAAGGTAATAGTTGCTTCCTCTCCCTCACTGGTATTTAACTGAACCTTGAGCCAAATGTTGATTTTCTTTTTCTTCTCTAATGATGTTGGTTTCATCTCCCAAGAGTTAAAGGCTATTTACTTTAAACATTTTGTCATACACAGGGTACTTAAAATACTGTACTCAAAGACAAAACAAAAACATTTTAAGAAGATCAAGAACCTCCAACATACATACCCTGACTAACTTTAGCTTACCTATTAACCATAATTTAGAAACATGTTAAAAAGGACAGAAACACAGTTTTGGCACTACTCCACAAGGATCTCCTCAGTCTTTAGGGGTTCTAGTGGGGTGCCAGAGTTGGACAAATCAGAGCCTTCATCTTTGGAAAACTCTTCACGCTGGAGCACCATCCCTGCCCCTGTGTTTCCCTGCAGTCCCACTAACCCCCCTTGGGTGAAGCACAGGTGTTTGATCACCTCATTGGGACTGGAGAAGGTGGTTGCGCAAATGTTACACTTGTATGGCTTCGATGAACCCAAGAACATTGCCTCCATCTGGCTGCTGTCGTCGCCCGCCGTGCACAGCTCCATGCTCTGTCGGTCCACCATGGTGTAGGTGTCGGCCCCCTGGTTCAGGCAGACGTGACGGGCCGCCTGATTGGCCCGGCAGAAGCTCTTGCCGCAGGCGCTGCACTTGAAGGGCTTCCCTGTGTGGATGTACATGTGCTCGCGCCAGTGGCTCTTCTGAATGAACTTGCGCCCGCAGGTGGAGCACTCATACTTCCGCCGCTTCACCTCCCGGTCCAAGTCGGCGCTCTCCAGGTTGTCGATGTCCGCGATGTCGGACGGAGGCGGTGTGTCTGCCTGAGAATTTAACCCCCCAACCCCCCAGCTGGACGTGGACACCTCTGCTCGGGGAGAGTCCGAGTTGGTACCTGAAACAGGTGTTTGCTCGCTGTCACTGATTATCTCGACTGCTGTAGTGGCAGCCTGGGCACCTGACCCTGGCTTGCTTCCTTTGAGGACGCCCTCTACCTCTAGCATGCTGTGTTCTCCAGTCATGACAGGTGAGAGTGCAGCACTGGGCTCAGACAGGGTCTGCTGAATAGCCTGGGTGTGCTGCAGGAGGTGCTCTCTCAGCAGGCATCTCTGGGTGAATCGACTCCTGCACAGATGACAGGAGTAGTGCTTCCTAAAGGACGAACTCCTCTTCATGATGCTGGGCTTCACATGGAGGATGGCACTGGCTGAGGAACCATCTGCACTAAGCAGGTCGGCTCCCCCCTCCTCAGCTGTCGGCTTGGCTCCGCTGGTTGAGGCCTCCATGTCGGGGGGTGAGGAGGCCAGCTTGGACGGTAAGGAATTTGAGTATGAAGCTGCGGCAGCTGCCGTGGATGGATACTTCCCCTCTGAGACGAGCTGCTCGACGTCAAAGGGCGAGGAGAGCTGGCGTTGAGCGGGCAGCCTGGCTGACAGCGCCACCTGTTGGTCAGAGATCTGGATGCCATAGAGGGAGGTGGAGAGGTTGATGCTGTGCTCGGGGTGTGAATACACCGACTGGCTGGCCTCCTGCAAGAGCGGATAGGCATGCAGAAATCTGACCCCCTGCTCCAGCCGTGCAGGGTCTATCAGCTGAGGTGCGAGCTTGCCCGTGTACATCAGGTTCAGGAGGTAGCTGAAGATATCTGGCTGTATGTCCGCAGCCTTCAGACGCACACAGTCACTGAAAAATAAACACATTACACTTAACTTGTGACAGACGGTGTGGGAGGTTTTGATAATGTTAGATGACACTGTGTATTATCAACAGCAGCACTGATACAGGTTTCAGCTATCAACAGAAGAGGGCAATACAGAGAAGTGGCTACTCCTCATTTCTTGACTATATGAAGAAAATTTAACGGGTCATGGATTGTTGAAAACTTACACATGAATAAATCTGTTTGAATGAAGTGAGCTCAGTGGGTGAACCAGCACATATTGTCATGGAAACACAGATATGTTTTGATCTTACAGGCCCTCCAATTTGTCGCCTCAATCTGATCCACTGATTTGAACAATTACATTAATTGTGGGTCATCACACAAAGATTTAGATACAGTCCAGCGCTCAAATACAGAGAAAAAAGTCCTTGTATGTTTGACAACACGAGAACAAGTCGATGTTATTTTGACATGTTACCTGTAAGTTCTGGTATAAAATTTGGTGTTGGGTAAGTTTTCTGATGTGACCACTTAAAGGTGTTTAGAGTCTGATATCACTGCTACTACATTCCTCTTGTACCTGTCCTGATGGATGAAGAGCATTCTGAAGTAGTTGGAGAAGGCAGCAAGGACGGCTTTGTGGGCTTTGAAGAAGACATCTCCTATAGCCACAGTGCAGTCGCACAGGAAGCCAAACTCCCTCTGAGCGTTAAGCTGCTGCAGCAGGATAAGACCATGGTTGGCCAACTCCATTCTTCAACCTGCACAAAGACACACACACACAAGCAGCAGTGAGTTTCCTGTCTGGAAGGAGACCAGAGTTTATTGTGACCACAAAGAGACAGGCTGACAGGGGTGATCTAACGACCTTGTAAAGGCTAACTTAACACAGCAGTGAAGAATCATTTTGTGAGACAATTTGTCTCACTCTAACGTCACAGAAAACAACGCCAATTCATGGTGTGGCTTTGGAAAACTAAACACCTTGATCTGTTTTGAACACTGTATTGCACTCGTAAATATTTGGACATGTTTTGCAATGGTAATTAAGAGTTACAACAAGTAATTTGAGAATTCAAAGTTTTTTCCAGGACATCAGACATGTAAATATTCTTGTTCTACATACACTTTAAACAGCATACATTTTTTTACACAGATCACAACATAAGTGTTCAGTCTGCTTCCTATACAGACCGCCTTAATAGTTTTAAAAGCAGCAATTTTTCCTGCTCTCTTATGACAATTTCCAGAATATAATTCTCACACAATCTCTGGGATGAATAGGTTTAAAGCACAGTTTTGTATTAAAACAACCGTCAAATATCTAGCACAAGGTTTCAGTTTCCAATGATATGGGAAAGATCTATTAAATGTGTTACTTGTTCCTTCTGCTTCAATAGGAACTGATTTCAACATCAGGGTCTTACAGTAGTACAACAGTAGAGGAGCTACAGGCCACAAAAAGTCAGTGAGACCCTGAAAGTAAGAAGTAAATAAAGCAGTTTATTATCTCTGCAGTTCTTGACTATGCACTGAAAACTTTGGGGAACGGTCACTTTGCGTGACTTGGTTCTGATGGAGCCCAAATCCTCCAAACTCAGTGCTTTCTGGTGACCAGTGAGATGGGTGTTGACCTCAAAAGGTTACTGGAGGACTACGAGGGCTTCAGGCCATCACATGATCAGGGTAATGGGTGTCGGCGTACATTCCTAAGGCAGAACTGGTTCTACCCCCCTTCCAGAGGAGCCTGTGGGACAGGGTGAATCTCTTTTCTCCAACACTTTCTCTAACCCACACACACAAAGACAGGTATCGAGGCAGAAGATGATGGATCACTTCATCAGCTAATTTACCCCTGATCAGAATTATCAGAATTCAGCAGCTCTTCATACCTCCGCTACATATATATGCATATAAACACTCCACAAGCCCTCTACACATATGTATTTCATCAGAGAGGTCAGAGTGCAAAGATGCTTGCACTGCACCACTCCAGGAAAAAGCTATGGTTCCACATTTTGTGCAAGGGAGGTAAGGCAGCAGTAGCAGGTATTAAAGATGCTGGTTTGTGGTATTCAGATATTCTGTTGGAGCTGGAACCATTGAATTTTAAGGACATCACAGTGAAGTTGTTTGGATGGCATACTCCAACCTGACTTTTATTTCTGGAATAACATTGTCCGAGAATGGCTTTAGTTTAGTGCTACTCCAGAAAGTACAGTAAAGTACTAAAAAGCAAATATCTGGTATTTTACCACTTGCTATTGAAACTGGATGATGTCAGTTTGAAAGGAGAAAGGCAATTGGTTCAATGTGCTATGTGAATGATGTAGTAAATTTCATATTGAAAGTTTCATATTGTTTTCTATTGTCCTTTTTCAAGCACTGCTCAATACTTTGTTTAGTAAGATAAAAACAGATACTGACTATGTAAATATAGATGAGACAGTCAAATAAACCAGTGACCAGCATTATCTGTAGATATGTCAGTTCTTTTCTCTTTGCTTCACATAAATATGCTCTTGAAAGAATACGTAAGTACTTATAACAATGTACATTTTTCTGCCCTTTTGTTTTTGTGTATGTGTTTCCGGAGGATGCATGTTTTGTAAAACAGCGGAGTCTTCTAATCCCAAGTGAGATGTAGCTACCAGATGTTTGGCATGACAGAGAGAAATCAAACAATAAAACTAAACTATTAATCTTCCACAATGGGCCAGCTTGAATTCACATGATGATCCAGTAAGTTAGCCACAGCACCATGTGTTAATCAATACTAACTTGTTTGCAACAATAAAGCACCGCCCCTGATGTGATGTAGACACGTGGAACAGTTACTTCCGTAGTGAGATTTTCTGTTATTCGCCGTTAAAACCGCCAGTGACTGAAGCATGTGAGGAAGGTAAACACGCTGCGGGAATAAAACTGTCCAACAATGAGAATTGAAAATAGCAGCTAAGTACATTAAGCCTTCTACGGGGGGCACACAAAAACGAGCGCGCCTACACTGACTCCTGCCTGTGCCTCGGGTCTGCTCTCGGTTGCTACTGCTAGCGCGAGAAAACGGACATGCATGTACGCACGCGGGCGCGAGCACACAACACACACAGAACACGCGGGGGAGAGCGAGCGAGAGACGCAAGGGGGATGGGGCTGGTCACGAACGCGTTTCTTTTTAACTTCCCCGTGACAATTACAGTTAGCCAAAGCGCACACAAGTCGTCAAATAACATAACACTGCCAGTAAACGAGGGGGTAAGTGTGTAGCTAAAAAACAGCCGTACCTGCACTCCGCTTAAATCCGTGGAGTTTGCCGTGTCGCCGTTGTTTGTTTGTTACCGGGGACTCGTCCGTCCTCTCTGGGCTCGCAGCAGCTTGTACTGTTCCTTGCAAACGCAGCATTCGTTGGCGGCGGAGAGGGTCGTCCGTCGGTGTTTTCCGGTTAGGGGTTTTACGTTACAATCACATGACTGTGGGTAAAAACCAGCCTAAAAACAGCCGTTGCAAAAATCCGTTGAGCAAAGGGGCGGTTGAATTAACGTTAATTTCCCGCACTGTGTAACCGTCGTGAGAGCAACCCCCGCTACAGCCAGCTTTTTGACAGCCGGTGAGGTCGAACATAAACGGCTAACAGCTACGTTGACTCGCCGTGTGGTGGTTAATCATTGTGACTCTGCCGTTAAAGACACGTTAAACAGAAACCGAAGTGTGGCTGTGTGTTGTCCCTCACCCACTCTTACTGAAATAACACTGTTTGCCCACGGTCTTCTCACATTTGCTTTTTTTTTTTTTTTTTGTGCTGAAGCTTCCAACTTTATTTTGTTGAATATTTAAAGTTCAAAAGAAGTAAACAAATATTTAATGTTAGCACATATTAGCTATATTTGAAATATTTTCACAGCGTATTATGCCTACATCAATACAAGGCTTTTTATCTTTAATTACACGGATATAAAACCTAGAGATGAAAATCTACATGATTAAATAAAATGACTTTTCCCCTTTTGAATCCTTTGTAACAAATAAATAAGACACAATAATAATGTGATACAATAATAAATTAGCTTACAGAATTTGTGAGACCATTTAAATACTATCATCATTTTAAAAAGTTTAATGCATCTGTAAACAATTTCAGTGAGCTTTGGTATCAAAATACATCTAGCTGGGCATAGCTTTTTCCTTAAGTTTGTCTTTGAGACCATAATTTCTGTGACTGATGTGAAAACCACAAAAAGAGGAAGTGCAAGTTTATTTTTTATCACATTTTATACTATGCGGCAGTTGTAAAGAACTTTTAACTTTAAACTGATAAATTATTGAGTTGTTTTTATTTTTTATAAGACAGTTTAAACTTAACCTTGTCAAAGCTCTTATTTTACTATAGACCTACCTGTGGAGGCGGGATTTGAGTTAGCTGTGCAAAAAAGGGAAAACCTATACATTCCTTTTTGTTTGGAAAGTAATGCGAAGTGTGAGGCACCTGATTCCCACGCAACTCTCATGAACAGTATGACACAAAATAATGAATATAGGTTCAATTTATATGTTTGACTGTTCTCTCAAGACTACACTGGTCACTTGTAAATACTGGTTTGTGGTTGATATGTGCCACTGTAAATACAAGATTATTATGTTTTGATGTCAGATTATCTGCTGTTTGGGCAGGCCTTAACTGTTTCTTCAATTTGTGAGGATAGGCTCATTTCCAAGCATCTAATTAAAAGAGTGCAAATAATGGCAGAGATCTAACTCATGCCAGTATCCACATAAGTAACAAGACTTCTACTCAAAGGCTACTCTTGTAAGCAATACCAGTGCATAGTAACCTGTGTTCACCCTTGCATACTATACCCAAGCAATGTCAGACCTGCATAAACAGTAAACAATATTATAGACCTCTTGTCGGTAATGACCTTTAATAACCCAGTCACACCAAACAACAGCAAAAACAGCAAACAATATTTGTGACTCATTGCATCTGTGTAAAAGAAGTAATTCCCCCTGCTTGTTGTAGACTCTTAATGAGTTCTTAAATTACTGCTGTAATTTTGTGATTTCAACAAAGTATTGCCTGTCAAAATAGGCTGGGAACTGATAAACTCAAATGTCTACTGGAAACCCATTTTTGAACAGAGAGAAGTACCAGTAAGGGAAAGGAGTAGGTCAAGATCTTGGAAATTGATTTCAACCACATATTCCCTGTCCAAAGGTATGGGAAGTGTAGAAGGACCTTTTCACAAATGCACTTTGGAGCCACATCAATATTTAGTCAGATATTTTCATCAGTGAGTTGGTGGATGTTGTCCCAGTGTAAACACCAATCACCCCACCCCCCGACCTCTCATTATAGAGTTGCATGTCAGCCTTAGGGCGGGGAGTCCATAGGAGGACCAGACTAAGCAAGTTGCAGCTCTCTGAAAACGCTTGTTGGCCAGGCAGAGAATGGGTGGAGAGTCTGTAAGAGGAGACGGAAGACATGGGAGGGGACAGAAACGTCTATGAACCAGGACCTGAGGACTTCAAACTCTGTCCAGTCGACAAACAGCAAAACTTGCTCTGATCTAGAGTTCACAACACTACTGAAGCTAATTAGCTAATAAATATGTGGGCCTGTGGGAGAGCAAAATGTTTCACTAATAAAACCGATTGAGACCAGTGGTAGAGCAACAGTAGATGGTAATGACAGCAAAACAAAGGCATGTTTACTTTGCTGAAAGGCACACAGCAGGGGTTTATTGAAAGAAGCACTTAAACTGTTACCACACTGATTCAAAGTTCTCAGCATTAAAATCTATACATTCTGGTAAATTGATTTATATGATAATGCTGTATCACCAGGAACAATGTTATACTCCTGTCTGCCTCTGTTCATATGGCTTTCTTGTGCCCTCTTAAACCTTTCCCTGGTTTCTTTTTTCTCAGAACAGCTCGTTCAAAAGAGATACAGACTCGTCTCTCACATGACTGCCCTGCCACTGATTTCCACTAAATTGATCTTTTGTGCAGTAATGCATTTGCAAAACCAGCAGCAGAGTCTGCATGGAATTACTTAAAACGTAAAAAAAAAAAAAAAAGTACAACGAGATTTGCGTCGAGATTTGGCTGATCCTGACGTCAGTACATAATTTCAAGCGACTTTGCACACAACGCAATCTATGACTCGAAAGAAATAGTCCGTGAGCCTGCTGCTGTTGCATGAGACGACTGTGTGGTGAGCTGAAACACCTGTTTAAACAGGACCTTTAACGTTAACTGCCACCCTCCCCCCACCGTTCATGGCCTGTTTTGAAACCGGAGTGGTGAGTCACTCCTCTCTCGGTTTAGAAAAACAGATCCGGCCAGGCTGGGGCCCGGCGGGGGGATGGGAGGCCGGCGGTGGATGAACACCGGAGGTGGACGCAGCTGGACTCCCACTCCCAAGGACCCCACATCCTGACAACGGCCCGTCGTGTTCCCATAGTGACCGGGGCTGATCAGAGGGGAGGGGGGGGGGGGGCTGATGTGTCTATCTTTCCAGCCTGATATTCGTGGGTGCAGCCAATGAATTGGTCATGTTCTTTAAAAAGAGAATCAAGAGCGGAGAGGCCGTCCCGGTTCCCACCCCAAAACGGACCGCAAACCTGAAGCCATTAGTTTGGTGCCTGTGCTCTTATTTTGTCATGGGGTAGGCCTACTTGAAGCGTTTGTTTTTTCTTGTAGATATTTGATTCACTGGTAGAAGGTTAGTATAACCTAGAAAGTATAGAAGGCAGCCTTTACAGCCATTTTTCAAAGAAAACAGGTACAGGCAGCCTCACTAAAATATAGATGATTTGCTACAAGAGCAATATAACATATTACATAAACTCAGGCTATGTTAAACACACAAATGACTTCACTACGCTGTGCATACTATACTGTACGTCTGTATTCATGGATATTTGTATTTAATGAGGGGTCCCTAGCATGGACTCAAGAGAAACGCTTTCCTCAAAATCATACTCCACCCCCTCCTGCTATTTCCCGCCAAAAAGCCTTGGGGGGGAGGGGGATTTGAAGGGGTGGGGTTCGAATTCTGCCCTTTTCTGATAGGGCAAATCGATGTCTCCATGACGACCGTTGCCCCAGACAACGAGCGATGCTCTGGGAGCAGCAGCAGCAGCAACAACAACAACAACGGAATGCCATGCGCAATGCAGTAACGCACACCACTGTTTGATCCACCTAAGAAAAGACTCACTTTGAAGCTTCGAAGATGTAAGGCTGATGTGTGGTCACAGTCACAAGAAATTAAACACGGCACGGTTTAACATCTTTGAAATATACTCGCAGCTACAACACCCATTGACACGGGACACACCTACTGCCGACATTGCAGTTTACACACCAGCCGCTAGATGGTAGCATCACATACTAAATAAAATCGAAGTCAACGGGGAACCAGGAAAGAAATATTACAATGTAAAATACTTGTTAGTATAAAAATAGTAGTAGAGAAATAAGGGGACGTTGAGCTTGATATAGTATGTTTTGTTGCGTCACGTCCAGAGAAAAATAAACGTTTTCAAACTGCAAGCAGACCCCCAGCATTTGTTCTTGTCCTGGGATTTGTTATCGATAAAGTTTGTATTTGAATCGTCACCAACTGCTGAAATGATGGCGGCCGATCAAACTGTGCACGGAGTTCCTCCTTCACTGTCTGCCAAAGTGGTTGGGTATGTTGACAGCTGATTTTACTACTTTGTCACCACGTTAAATAATGTGTTTAACTATACTGCGGTATCAGAATGGCTTCATAAGGCTGGGACTGTTGTGGTCAAACCAGCAGTAGCATTAGCTCTTTGCTAACAGAAATTCAGTAAGTTGCTAATAACCGAGTGTGTACATGCCACTAGCCAAATGACGTTGGTTCAGTTGATTTAAAGTAAATGTGCTTGTTGACGGCACCGATATACTTGCAAGTAGCATTTTTGTAGCTGAAACGTTAACAAAGCAAGGGTGAACGAACATCTTGCTAATTAGCGTGGTAGTGTTAACACCTGCTGCAGTTTCAAGAAATGGCTGTGTAACGTCAGTGAATATATTGTTTCTCTGCAGGTCATTTGCTTATTTTACTGTAAAAGACAGATTGCCGACCATCCTGACTAAAGTTATAGACACAATACATCGCAACAAAAACAAGTTTTTTGAAGAATATGGAGAGGTAAGAATTGTTTTCGACTAGTTGAATTCAAGCTGTTCTCTTCAACTGCATCCAGAATTATGAGGCATATTATGAAACGTGAATTGATCTCGCTGGTGTTTCCTCTGTATTTTCATACAGGAGGGTATCCAGGCAGAAAAGCAAACAATATCTCTGCTGTCTAAGCTGAGGAATGAGCTGCAAACCGATAAGCCGATACTAGCATTGACAGACGGCTTGCACGACACAGAGGCCTGGAACCAGTACCTGCAGAGACATCAGGGAGTGCAAGGGGACCAGGAGTCTGTCAGCTGGTTCAAGTCTCCATGGCTTTATGTGGAGTGCTACATGTACCGTAGGATACAGGAGGCCCTCTGGCTCAAGTGAGAAGTGTATACATCTTTTAATGGGTGCTGTCTCTGCCCTATTTCCTGCTTCTGAGTATTTGTCAATATATTGCTATATTTGTTTTGGTGGGCAATTTTTTAAATATAATGTTTGTTACACTGGACTGCAATGCAATGTGAAGACAATGATTTGAGATCAAGATCTGCTTTCACTCTCAGTTGCCTTAAATCATTCCTGGAAAAGTCTGCAGTAGTATTTTCTTTATAATGTTATTTCATTCTGCAAAATTTAGAATACTTATTCTAATTATTAAAAGAATTATTCAAGGAAATTACACTATAAAGCTTGATATGGTATATGATAAAATAGGAAAGTATTGATATGCTGTTGCATGATTTTCTATCTGCTTTTTCTTGCAGCCCCCCCATCAGTGGCTACGATGTCTTTAATGATGGAAAGACTCAGAGCTTTTTTGAGTCTCAGCAGGCTGTCATGGCCTTGTGTACATACTTGGGGGGCATCAACAAGAACATGGAAGAGCTGTCCAAGAATCAGCTGCTTGAGCATTTCAACAAACTCCTGCTGGTCAGTATCCTCAGTACCTTACAGTCAAGTGAAAGTTTAATTATGAATGAATCAGCGAGAACAGATTTATCCATCAATCCCTTTTCTATATTTCTTATTCAATTTAATTGGACTTTCTATAATCAAGTTAAATCATTGGACCTGACCTCCTATGCATCCCTGTTGGAACTGGAAGCAGGACATACCATGATGCTGCACTTATGAGGCGCAGGGTTTTCATCAAGTAGTCAACTTTAGTTCACCTGTTCAAGCCTGTAGAGGGTGATTAGAAGTGAGTTAAAACAATGTGTAGTGCCTTACAGCTATGGCGGATTAGCACTCAAAGTATGTATAATCCACTGTGACATGATATTAATTGCATGATATTAACATAAACTGATAATTGGGCATTCATAGTTTTTACTTGACTCTTCCTAGGTTTCTCTGTGGGGGAACAAGTGTGACCTGTCTATCTCTGCTGGACAAGAGAACTCGCAGAAGATGAGTCCAATAGATTCCCTTGACAGCCTGCAACCATTCATCTTGGTGAATGACTCCAACATGGTATGGTCAACTCTTATTTCCGCTCAAAGGCCAGGACAGTCAGGGAAAGTCACTGCAGGCAGAGTGGACATTGTACTAGACAATGCTGGCTTTGAGTTAGTCACTGACTTGGTCTTAGCAGATTTCCTGGTTTCCTCCGGCCTTGCGCGTGAGATCCATTTTCATGGCAAATCTATCCCATGGTTTGTCTCAGACGTCACAGCGAATGATTTTCAGTGGACCATCCAGCAGACCATGGCAGCCAATCACAAGTGGATGTCCAAGAGTGGTTACCAGTGGAAGATCTACGTGAAGGAGGGTGTGTGGTCTTATCATGACCATTGTTTCTGGACGCAGCCCCATGAGTTCTGCGACATGGCAGCTGATGCTCCTGACCTGTATGCGACCCTGCAGGAGGCAGACCTGGTGCTGTTAAAAGGTGATCTGAACTACAGGAAGCTGACTGGGGACAGGGACTGGGACCACACAGTGGGCTTTGATACTGCACTACGAGGATTTGGGCCTGCCCCACTGTGTAGCCTGAGGACTCTCAAGGCCAACGTTCAGGTCGGTCTGCAGCTGGGCCAAGGGGAGAAGCTCACCTCTCAAGACCCAGACTGGATGACCAGTGGCAAGTACGCTGTCATTCAGTTCTACAGCCCAAAGTCAGAACAGTAAGACTGACCACAGCATGTCACTGGGAAGATGTGGATTTTATGACTGTTATAGTAAGAAGTACCATAAGCAGGAGATACCTTTAAGCCATAAGACCATTAACTTATAAGAGTTTGTTAAATGGTGTCTTTGTTCCTCATCGTCAGTTAACACTTCATCATGTTTGATACAGAAATGCACAATAAGAAAATGTAAACCAAAAAAAAAAAAAAAAAAGTATTTTCAATACAAATTTGTACCATCTCATACTTCAAATGCTAGCACTTTGGGGTTTTGATGTTTCCCCATGATTTGAACACAATCCTTGTTTACAGTGAGAAATGTAGAGGTAACAAATCAAAGTTGCTTGCTAGTTTATGTATTGTGCACAGTGTATTAAGTCACAATGTTTACAAGTTAATGTAGATGCTGTTAACAATTACTGAGTTGAAATTGAATAAGCATTGGGCTTTATAAATCTCTGTTAGAGAGCGGCAATACTTACGTTTTTGCATGCAATTGGGGAGAGTGATGATAAATATAATATATAGTTATTGTTATTTTAATCCAACTCAGCTCAGTTTGTTTTACTGTTGCTCTTAGTGTCATTAATATGCATGCACCAAAACATGCAAACTAATATTTAAATTCACTTAAGGCACATCATAACATAATTTGAAAACTGTTTTCGGACTGCTCGGTTTGAAAGTTGGTAGACTGTTAAGGGGGCAGTGTAACAATAACTGTGATGACATATACTTGTTTTGTTATAAACAGCAACCCAGACCTTTGTATCTTAGTAGATAAAAGTGGATTTCTCTGTGCACATTGTTTTGTCATTTAAATCCTCATTGTCAGTTTCATTCAGAGGTAAACTTAACTGGATTCTTCTCATTGCTGCAGGGGAAATCATATCACTTTCATTAATGGGTTTGATTTAATAAAGAACTGCAATTACTTGTTTTCCTTCTGCTTCTCCTTCAAGAGTGAGAAATGGAAGATGTGGGTAATGATGACTTTTATACATCCAATTTATATCAATCAACATTGTGCAGCAACAGCAATTTATTTACATACATATGCAGTTCATTATTGTAAACTAGTTGACCCAAAACTGATGCATCTGTACAGACTCAGAACAAGCCATCATTAGATAGTTTAAATGTTCAGTGTCAGCGAGTGTGGCATTTTTATTTTATGACAGTTGTTACCCGTCGACCTTTCATTCACTTAGGGTCAGGTTGGACCTGGATAAACAGCCGACAGAACAGCTGGAAATGCTGCAACATGTGTGTTACAATTCTGGATGAGCTGGTGAAACTGAATGGCTGCTGACATGCTTTGTGAATGCGGTCTGTTATGAAAACGAGGTAAATTACTGCAAGAAGCATTCTATCTTGAGCTTTTTAGGTGATTTTAGCTGTTTCATTTGTCACCCTTAATTTTCCCCTTCCTAATGTAACTGTGTCTTCATTTTATTCCAGGGGAAATGCAAAAAATATCTATATCATCATCAGGACTACTTGTTTTCCACTTGACCTGACATGTCCTGAAAATTGGGCTGTTTACTCAAGAAAGATGTTGCACAGAGCGTCAGGGAAAGTGAAGCCTCTGTACCAAATGATCAGTTATTTCCTTCTATGGTGGTTGTCAATAGTTCTTTGTGATCATGTTTATCTTTTTGAATTTCTTGGATAATTCACAATGTCCCTCAGCTGAGAGTGTCACATGGACATTGGTCAATTTTGATTCAAATGTCCTAAATCATTTTTAGATTTTGATCATTTGATCTGAAATTTAAAATCTGAAAATTACCTATAGATGTGTGCATCAAACATTTATTATTAGCTTTACATTTGATTTTTATCTTTAGTTGTAACTGCTCTAATTTTATATCTGCTATGAAGGGCAGGTATATAGGGCAGAATAATCCCTGCATTCATAGTGTGTTATTAGTTCTCTCAGAAACATTTTCAGCTCACAAGGTTGTTTTTTTACCCTGATGCCTGGTCCAAAAAATGCAAGGACTAAAAGGATCCCTGAAAATTACAAACTGAGAATCTTTGTGCTATAAACATAAAAACAGAAAACTTTATTTGCATAAATGCTCTGCCCCTTTGCCTCAATTTGTTAATATACACTGTTCTTTTTGATCCTTGACTTGACATGATAAATTAATGTTTAACTGGTCCATATTGTGGTCTTCTAATATATGTCATCCTCTTTTTAATGAAATATCATGGGGAAAGTAGGATTTTCTTTATATTTTTCATTTTTTATAAGGTTTACCAAAAGATAAAATGAAGTCATTCAAAGTCTAATTTTAAAAAACAACCAACCCTTAATTTGGGATTCATTGTGCAACTATTGGCTATCAGAATGAGATCTGACCTCCCACTCTGTTTGCTGTGTTATGGTGACCTGGCACTTTAACACACAGTGGTTATCGATTTGGCAGCATCTTTAATTTGTTTATCCTTTTTTTTAACCTTTCCACTGTTCTCATTGTGTTCAATGAGCCCAGCTACAAGTCTGAGAGAGAGAGAGATGAGAGAGGCGAGTACAGAGGGAGAGAGAAGAGTTGAACAGTGTCGCACAGCAGGTATGAGGAGGATTCATGTGTAAGAGGTGAGTATGTATCCTGGTAGAATTTGGCTCTCTTTTCGCCCACATTTAAAACCATTGTTATAATGTTTCTCGTTTATACAGGATTTGATTAACTGCAGAGTCTCAGGTGTATTCAAGAAACTGGCTACAAATAGACTAGTCATACGTCATGCTGGTAGTGTGCAGGACTATTAGGTAAACGAACGATAAATAATTCAGGGGGAGACGGACAGCTAGTTAACCGCGTTTCCTCTAGAAATCACCTGCAATCAGTAAAAGCTTTTCAATGTCAGACAAAGGTGAAGTAGGAGGAAAACATTTTATAGTGCTGCGGGAGAGGACGAGAAGTTTACCTTCCTCCTACACATTAGTAAAGATGTATTACAGGAAAAGCGCAGTTGACAAAAAACCCTGAAGGAGGCTGGGAGGAGTCTTTCTGGTTGTCTTTTTTTTTCTTCTTCTTTTTAGAGCTTGGTGGGTGGAAGCTCAAGGCAGATAGGGCAAAGGGACTGGAGGAGTTGTGGACCCTTCTAGTTGCCTGACAGGCTTTAATGGGGAAAAAAGGAAAGACAGAGAGAGAATGAGTGAGTGAGGAAAGAGTAAAGAGAGAGGGAGAGCAGCACTCGTCTCCACTCCCCCTCCTAGTGAATGGGAGAGCAAGTCTAAATCATGTTGCTTATCAGTGCTGTTGTGCTGTGATGTTGCTCAGGCAGAGCCCAGCACAGAACAGGCAGCCTTGTGGACCAGCACTCAGACCCAGGATCAGCCCGGCCTTCTCAGAGCTGGAGACCCTCTCCCCGCCGCGTCTCTCGCCTCCGCCGCGTGCCCCCCTCGGTGACATGTACCCCGAAGAGAGCCGGGGGTCTGGAGGGGTAGCCACTGTGGACTTCCTGGAAGGGACGTACGACTATGCCGCACCCACCCCTGCCCCGACTCCTCTCTACAGCCACTCCACCACTGGCTACTATGCTCCTCTGGATGCCCACGGACCACCCTCTGATGGCAGTCTTCAGTCCCTAGGCAGCGGGCCTACCAGTCCTCTAGTGTTTGTGCCCTCCAGCCCCCGACTCAGCCCCTTTATGCACCCGCCCAGCCACCACTATCTGGAAACCACTTCAACACCCGTCTACAGGTGAGGGAATACAGTTTTTCTTTATCACCAGAGTGTCTGTGTGTGCTTGGACAGAAAGTTATTTTATAGACTGAGTCAACAGGTACGAATTGTCATCAGATTTTTATATCTTGTGGAAGAAAGGTAATTTTTGAGAGATGCCCCTATTGTACCTGAATCTGATTGTTTGGTCAGTTTTGTTTGTGCTGTAGATAGGTAATTATGTAACTGATAGGAGCAGCGCAATCAAAATATCAAGGGACTCCTCAGAATTGTTTTTTTCAGTAGAGCAATGTTACCTTGCTCAATCATGTTTTCAATACAAATTTAACAAATAATATCATTAAAGTCTGTTCAGCTTTTTAAAATAATAATTCATTTGTATGTTTTCCTAAATTTATTTACTCTGTTTCCTTGTATTTCCTGTTCAGTGGCAGGATGAGACAATATTGAGACACAACTAGATTTAATATCTTTAACTTGTGAATTATGACATCGACACCATGCTCATTCCTCAAAATAAAGTCTCAAACATAATTATAATTAACATAATTATATAACTGCATTGTTTTTTTAAATCTCCTGCTTTATACAAAACATTACCATTATCTCTATAGAAAGGATCAAGCTTTGCCCTGGTTTCTAATTCCAGAGATTAAGGACTTTGTCCGGGACCTTGAAAAAGGAACAATACGTAAGAACAACAGGAGTACAGATTGTTTCCTGGCTCAGGTGGAAAATGGTACTCTCTTGTCTCAGCCACTGTCAAATTAAAGCCAGTGTGGTAAATGTCAGAATTGATCTATACTTAAGCAGCTAGCTATAAGGACAAACATAGAGCATCTTTTTACAAAATGTCCAGCTATATTTAATGCAAGATAATTATAGTTAATATTATTTTGTCAGCATCACAATTTATAGTCATCATTGTATCACAAAAGTATCAAGTAATATGTGAAATGATTTGACTGGGCTGAAATGTATACCTTGTTATAGGTCTAGTCAGCAGCCAGTATCCAGAGAGGACCATTGTGGCACCAGTGACGAGTCATACAGTGTGGGGGAGTCAGGTGCTGGAGCCAGGGCCGGGGGGTTTGAGATGGTTAAAGAGACACGTTTCTGTGCCGTGTGCAGTGACTATGCCTCTGGGTACCACTACGGGGTGTGGTCCTGTGAGGGCTGTAAGGCCTTCTTCAAGAGGAGCATCCAGGGTAGGTGGAGTGTCTGCTTCTGCTATTTGTGACCAGAGGATGTAGATCTTCAAGTGTTAACAGTTTTTTCAAGATCATCTCATATTTTGTCGTAGTTTGGTCTTCAAATTTCATCTAAAATTCCTGAAGCTTTACTGATAAATTAGTCTAAGAAATTCTTAAAATTGAATAATGTCTTTTACTGTATGTCTCCAAGAAAATTAACCTTATCCAAACACAAAAAGTTAGTTCTCTTTATGTAGCACAATAACACCAATCACAACCTTTCCTTGAGGGGCTTTAAAATCTGTACAGCAGTGAACTTCATAAATGAGTTTCATCATACAGAAAGACATGAAGCACTGTACTCCATAAAATTTAGAGTTAAAGAGTTTGGCTGTCGGCAAAAGAAAATTTAGTGTGGTTTGATCTGGCGCATCTGAGATTCTGGCAGAGGAAATAAAAAATTGTATATTAAAGTATGGTGATTTAGTGTAACAGCTGTTTAGTAGGCTCGTGCTACCAAAGTGAACTGCCTGTAACCTCGACAGAGAAACAAGCAGTCACACTGGCACTCGATCATTGTGTCATATACAAGGAGAGAAAGAGGGAAAATACATGTCATAAACTGATGTTGTGAAACAGAGATCTTAAATAAAGGGAGCAGAATTTATGTTTCAACAAGTTAGTTTTTACTATTATTATTTTCCACTCATAAGCCACCTGTCATCTGTTTGTGTGTCGTGTCTTTCATACAACCTGGTGTACAACCTCCAGGTACTACTGCCTCTGTTTGCAGACCAAAGCTTTATCTGCTGTCTGTAGCGTAGTCATGCTTGTTATATGCTGCTTCTTCACACTGATGCAGAGCCTTGCAGTGAAAGACTGGTCATAAAGAAATCAATAGTCTCCATGGCAATGACAAAGCAAAGACACCACATTTTAATTTTCTCCATCTCAGATCCATTTAAAATGGGAAGAGAATGTTCCTGGCTACTAAATAACCTAAATCTGAACTGAACACTGGAGTGGGAGACTTGAAGTAATAGATTTTCTTTCATTTCAGGTCACAATGACTATATGTGCCCAGCAACCAATCAGTGTACTATTGACAGGAATCGGAGGAAGAGCTGCCAGGCTTGCCGTCTTAGGAAGTGTTATGAAGTGGGCATGATGAAAGGAGGTTGGTAGAAACATCAGCAGAAAGATTTTTTGTAAATTAAAATTCGTAAATTTGTATAATGCATTTTTGCAATTTTCTGTGTTATTGGTTATCGCTTTGTTTTTACTTGATTTCTTTTTTGTTAATTTGTTGAATAAGTCTTCTATGATTTTTTTTTGTTACAGTTTATGTTTTCTGTTGGTTGTTTTTATGTCAGCACAATAACAAAATTCAAAACTGATTGCTATGTGTGAGAGAGGATTGGCACAAATATGAGAGTTCTGGTGGAGTCAGACAAGCTTGAGACTAACATTAACATGACCTTGAAATGATTTCCTCTTAGGGAGTACAACTACTGATTAGCACACACCCACATTTTTGTTTTCATACTTCTTGAATCACACAGGCATTCAGACAATCAGCACTATCGGAATTTATGGCAAGGGGAAAACCTGATGATTGCATATGTGTGGGAGACTGTGTGTTATGTGTGTATGTAAACTGTATGTGTGGATTTTTCTGTGTATCTGCATAATATTTTTTAATAAACCTCTGCTGTGTTCTCAAGGTGTGCGTAAGGACCGTGGCCGTGTTTTGCGGCGTGACAGGCGACGGACTGGTACTAATGACAAGGATAAGGCCTCTGGGACCTGGAACACAGAGCAGCACCTCCATGATGGGAGGAAACATGGCAGCACTTAATTACTGGAGGAGGAGGAGGAGAGAAATCATCGGTCGCTGGCATGCCCACTGATCGGTGCTAATCCATGTGCAAACAATGACATGAATGTTTTTGAAAGTGCAAATTGGTCAGGAGGAAATATGGATCTGAAAGTGTTCCTGGACACTGGGGATCATGAAAATTAATATGACAGTCTGTTTATGTGCTGCACTCCACAGGTGCTCCTGCTACAAGTGCTGGGCCCCCAATGCTTTGCTCCAGGTAGGCTGAGCCGACCCTACACAGGGTCACCATGATGTCCCTGCTCACCAACACTGGCTGACAGGCTGGTCCACATGATGCCTGGGCCAAGAGGCTTCCAGGTGCTACTTAGAGGTGGCATAGAAGCCACAACACCACTGAATATTCTTAATCCTTTTTCAGCACTACAAACCCTCCTAGGTCGCATTTGAATCAGGTGAACTCATCTCCAGCCCAACACCAGGGTGCGTGGAACAAGACAACCTTGCAATTTATGAAGCAATAATAAACATTTGCTGGAGCTAGTGCAAGTACCGTAATACATGGTAGGTACAGGCTGTGGTTAGTGACTGATTGAAGTGACAGTTACTTTGCAGATGCACCATGGCATAAACTGTGTTTTGGGCAAAAACCTACCATTAACTGGAATTGTTCAGACATGTTGAGTCTGGAGTATGCCAGAAGTCTGTTGTAGTCCATGGTCCATTAACATGTCCACAGCTGTGATGTGGTCTGTAAGGAATTATTCACAGTACTTCAAGTGTCGAAATGATCATCCTTTACACCATGCATGAAAGCAAACAATTTTGAGTATCTAAGTCTCCTTGGCTGCCCTGTAACTATAAGTAACATAACAGTGGATGACAAAATGACAGATGACCATAAAGTCAAACAATCAACTATTTAAAAAAAATAAATTCTGACCTCTCTGTCAGTGTTGACTGTTTTTTTTTTCAGATCACCACAACTGTGTCAAAAGACCGAGAGAGGTCAAATTACCAATAAAACAATGTCTTTCTTTTTTTGTCATTCATAATATTTCCCAAAGCTTGATCCTTAATGTTTCTATACATTTGTTCAAACTCATAATAAACAAAAGGTTTCTTAAACATTCAAATGCACAGATGTTTTGTGTAACAAGGTGGTGGCTCTCGATTGCTGTCTGTTTGACTGTAGAGGCAACAACAAGGAGTGATGGGAGACCTTTATCGTAGAAGCACACACACAAATGCAAACCATTACGAGGAAGCGATGGTAATTACAGTCATCACCTTTGAGAGGATTATTTGAGGCCAATCTGCCGCTTACATAGAGCATAAATGCAGTATAAGACACATCACCCACTTTGCATACCCGGAGACACACACACAGACATCGACGGAGGCTCTGAATGAGTAAATCCTGATTTTGAGGTAATATATTGTATGCGTCACTAAAGCCCAAAAGGCACACAGTGTTAATTGAGGTCCAGACAGGCACAAATAGGGACAATGGGAGTGGGTGACACTCAGTACATATGAACTGAGACAGCTGAGTGCCAGCGATAAGGCTTCTTGAAAGCAGAGAGATTGCAGGTGGTTGCATTTAAGTTCTCTGCCAGGAAACAAAGAGCTTGCATGTTTTTATTTTATGAGTGGGATAAAGGGGCACAGAAAACATTAAACTCTTGGAGTGTTGATATTCCACACCATATTACAGTTAACACCCACCATCCCTCATATTCGGCTCTGATAAAACAACATAGTGACACCAGGTTTTTCATATAGCATGGGTTTTAGTTTGGATGCCAAATAATTGCTCAGATGAGGCTAAAACACATATTGTCCAGTGTTTATGAGGGAACAGTATTTAGTGACAGTTACTAAAGTGACTTAGAGCTTGTCAGGTGATGGCTGCTCAAAACTATCAAAATTATTAAATGTGCTAACTGGATGTGGATCATGCCTTCTCTACCTCGGTCCTTTTACAAAATGCTCTATAATGTGCACTTTTGTGTGTATTTTCCCTAAGTTTCCTTCAGCTGTCCTCCATGACCAGGTGCAGCTGCTGGAGCTAAATGGTTGGAGGTGCTGATGATTGGGCTCATCTGGAGTCCATCCACTGCCCTGGCAAACTCATCTTCGCTGGGACCTCATACTGGACAGGTAGCGAGGATACTCTCCTCCTCCTCGTGACATGCACCTCTCCTTTTTAATATCTGGCCCTACTTTTCCTCCCTATTTCTCGGTCTTCCTCTCCTCACACTCTCAGATGTTCAGGTGATACATCAGCATGTAGATTTTCCATTTCACACCTGCGCCAGCCATTGTGCCATCCCAGCACATCCATCACAGGTGAAGACCAATTACATGTTCCCCAGCAGGAGGAGGCAGCCTCTCTAACCCACCAAATACACCCTCATCATTACAATGCTGAGCAGGCAACCAGGACAGAGATTTAATCAAGTCTCCAATGCAGGAATGATGGAAAAGGCCAAGCGACGAGGGAGAGATGGCGAACGGGAGGCGAAGGAGAGAGAGAGAGAGGAAATAGGCCTTGGGAGGCGGCGTGAGACATGGCTGTTTTCTGCTTAGCAGGCACAGCCTGTTCTCTCACCACCCCTGTTCAAAGTAAACAAGCTGGCCCTAGCCACAGTATCTACCTCAGAGAA
This sequence comes from Lates japonicus, assembly GCA_033238685.1. Lineage (NCBI taxonomy): Eukaryota > Metazoa > Chordata > Actinopteri > Centropomidae > Lates > Lates japonicus. The sequence continues at coordinate 667,581 of BRZM01000008.1, forward strand.
AAAGAATTGAGACAGAGGGATGAGAGACATGCAGACAGACAGAGGCTGTTGCAGTCTGATGTGCCTGATAGTCATTAATTCAAAGTGTATTACAGGTATTATCTCTAAAACCTGGTCGGTATGAGTGTCCCTCCACCAATTGGACATGATGACTAAAATGCTCTAGGTCCAAGGTTGACAAATTCCCATGGCTCTGTGCTATCAAGTTTATGCACTCCAACCACAAGACTATCCATCTTTCATCACCTTTTCAACTGTACTGACATATGGGCGTTGCAATGATTCAGTCCATTAGATTTGTTTATCTGGCCGTTCTTTGGATAGTTTCATGGTCACAGATTTAATTGAGTTTTTCCTCTTGGAGGAAACAGAAGATTAAATCGGATTTGTTTTATATGGCTACAGAATTTTAAATACCAAGAATGCCTCGTGCTTTCTTTCATTCTGCCATCCAGGAATGGCGACTGCGTTGAGGCATGGCTGAGATCTTCGTGCTACTGGCTACTTCCGCTTCCACATGCTCAGACTCAAACCTGAGGTTGTCTGTCTTAAGCCATCATCTTGCCAACTCTGGTGAGGCAACATGTGTGAGTGTGGCCAGTGCGCCTTACATCATCTGCCTGTGTTTACAGTTTGAGTCTCATCTTGTGAAACATTTTTCAGAGAATTGAGGAAGCGAGCTGGTGCCTGTAAACGCGACGGCGAGACACGTGTCAATAAAAATTTCAGCTCGTTAAATTTTTTTAATTACAGAAGTTTACCCATGCACACAATTTTATGCATGAGTTTTTGTTTCTGTTCAGAAGGTAAATATTGAACACTGTCAAACTACACCCACAGAGGAATTGTGGCTCACAAGCTGCTCCAGGCACATTAGGCGAACAGAGTGTTTGGAAAGGTCTGTACCATGTGCCCAATAACTGTTCCCATGACATGACACAGGTCAGAGGGCTGTTTTGTCCTGGAAATTGAGATATTCTATATGGGCTTCGGTCAACAAATACCTGTGTGATGACATTACTTACACAGCTGCTGGGAGCTGGATGGAGTTTTGTTGATTACTGTGTGGGCAATGATGCAAATACAGTGTGCTGCTCTTATGCATGTGTGAGTCAGATCTTTTTATAAAATAAAGATTAAACATTGTTGGTATTTGGTAATTTGAAAAGTAATTTGTAGCATATTTATGGTGTGTACTCCCCACTGAAATCTGAACTGAAAGGTGCATTGGCTTGAAGGTTGCAGTAAACTTGTTTTCTTCTACAGTGCTCTCTTCTGCACCAGCACAATGGAGCCACTACAAAGTGGCGTGGCAATACAGGACATACTGGACACCATCAAGGGCCGGCTCTCATACATCCCACATCAGCCAATCAAGATTCTCCATTCAGCAGCGATCGAGGCAGCAGGCCAGCTACTCCTCCCTGTCTCCCACATCAGGCACATGAGTGAAATTGCATTAGGTCTCTCATCATCCTTTGTTAACAGGAAAAATCCACAGGCACCTTTAAAGTATCATGTGTAGAAACTACGATGCCCAACTGCTATGAAATAATTTAGAATCAAAGCACCTACATTTGTGTACATCCTATACACAATTCCATCTTTAATAGGAATCAACAGTCCAGTCTTGGGCCGAGTACCACAGACAGAATGATGTGAAGGCTAGAAGAATTGAGAGATGGACTTGGATTTGGTCTTTTAATAAGTTTGTTGACCTTAAGCAAAACTAGAGAGTAGCTGAGCTTATGCTTGAAGCTTCTTAAGGTAATCTCCAGTAGTGTTAGATTAAAAACTGAACAATAAATACAAGGCGAAAAACAACTGAGGCATTCTCGGGAAAAATTAAGCACATGAATAAAATCAAAATTTTGGAAGCATTTTTTCCAGATATGGGTATTAACACAAATCAACAGACAGAGACTTTAGGGATGTAGAAAGTGGTCTGAGCGTGTTCATTAGTGGCTCTAATTCCTCATCTCCCTTTGTTTACCTCCCTGCAGCAACAAAGGCGCGGAGCACTCTACAGCATGGAGGCACAAAACAAAGTCTCCTTTGACCTGCTCCTGGAGATGCTGGGATGCTCACCGCCTCCACACAGATCAGCTCCAGTCGGTTCCAAGCTGATAGAAGGCCACTCCACCACCAACAACAACAACAGCAGCAGCAGCAGAATATAGCTCTGGTTCTGGAGTCCCAGGCAGCCACGAGAGCCTGAGCAGAACCCCGACAGGTCAGGTATCCTGCAGTATGGGCAGCCTATGCTGACGCACCCACATCGAATGAGATGGAGCTGTGGCATGTCCTGAGGTCAAGTCATCTTAATAGTGCTGTGTGTGGGAACAGGTGAAAATGAAGCGGTAATGAGCGAAGAGTTGTATTTGAATTGGTTTGAGATAATTATTTATAGATTGATTTATTTTTGTTGTAGCTGTTTAGGGAGGTATTCCTTTGCACTGTTCAATTCCCACAATCTGAGCTTTGGTGCAGTTTATCTTCTATGCATCTTTCATACTATCTGTGATTTGGACTTGAAGGTCTCTCCACAACTTTATATTACAAGCGTTTTGTTTTTTGTTTTGTTTTTTCAAATTGGCAGGTGTTAGGTCATATTGTGGCATTCTGTTACCTATGATGATCTCAAATGATGAGCAGCTAATTTTCTTGTTTTGCTTCAATACAGTACACACTTCCTCTTGGGTTTGAGGGCTAACTGGGCATTATTTTTACTTTTTACATGAGGGTTGATTACACACTAAACTGGTAAAAATTAATATATAATTTATTTACATAGTTAAAGACTAAATGTCAGGTGTGTGTCTTATATTTTCAATTTAAGCATGATATGTTTAAGAGAAAATATTTAAATGATGAAATTATAAAACAGTTAAGGATGTATACAGTCAAATCTTGGTAGGTTAGGTTGGGTTAGCTAACCCTATTTATATGAGGAAGCTAAGCTTCATTGTTAGGTAACTAGCCTATCCACAGCTTTTGTGTACAGTGGGTTTGTTCTCTATGCTTACATGCATCAAAGTTTTTCTGAATTTGTTATGTCTCTGTGTGTGTGTGTGTGTGTGTGTGTGTGTGTGTGTGTGTGGCGTGTGGCTGAGAGACTGCAAGAGACTGAGAGCATAGGCTATGGCCCGGTTTCAAGCTGATTTGATTAATTGATGTTTGTCTTAATGCAGCTGTTCAACATTTCAACCATGTAAAAACTACAACCAATTACTATTCATCTATTAATTCAGTGATTACATGTTGTTGAGTTTGGTTAGTTACACCTCCTCCAAAACAGATCAGCTAGCTGATTAACTATGTAACTATTCCATCTCAACTGTAGAACTGCCACTAGCTGTTGAATATGTGGAATAATTGGGATATCAGGCCAGTTCTGTATGAGATCAGAGACAGGTTTACAGCCATGAGGTGTTCGAGGCTGTAAATCCAGTCAAACCTGACCTGACTGTCATTTAGTTACTGTGCATAAAAATAAAAGCATCAGTTGTGAATTTTTTTTTTCATCAGCATGTTTCTCCTCATTTTCCATCCCAAAAGAATACACAGAAGTAAATATTTCTGTTTAATCATTTGCAATCTCACCTCTGAATCACTTCATAATGCATGTGGCTCCCCAGCAGGGGTGGAGTTTGTAGCTTTAGGGCACAGGGTGAGGAGGAAACATTCACATGGAGGCAGTGGAGTCCTTGGCAAAGCAGTAGGTAGATATTCAGCTGCTCCTCATATGGGCAGAGGTCCGTTGGTGTAGTGCAGCATGGGGTGGAAGGAACGGGTGAAGTTGTTGGCGTGGTGGCAGCTGTAGTCCTCCTCGGTCATGGGCACAAGGCAGGCCAGGCTGATGGGGAGCAGCTGGACGGGGAGCGCAGCCCTGAAGACCCGTAGCAGGAAGGACGGGCCCTTCGAGGAGGTCGATGAGGAGACGCCGCCCGGAAGGTCAAACGGAGGAAAGCGCAGCCAGCGGCGCCTGGTGATCTGCTCTGGCTGCAGGACGACAAAGACACAAGTTAAACCCAGCAGAGAACAGACCTGAGCTCATTAGTATTTGCAAATCACCATTTTTACAGATTTTTTCTTTTGCTTTTTGCTATGATCAGGATAAGATTATTTTTTTGTTACTCAAAACAGCTGGGGGAAAAACTAAATTCTTTTCAAGGTTTATTTTAATATTAGTTGGTACGTTTCCTAATTAGAGCTAGAAAGCATCAGTCAATTAAGTGATAGATAGCGATAAGAAATTGTGTGTAATTTATTTTGATAATTTATTATTTTTTAAGTGAGATGGGTATTTTTCAGTTTTAACATTTATAGTCCAAATGATTAACTGAGAAAATAACTAATAATTGATTAGGAAAATAATCTGTAGTTTCAGTAATAATGACATTTTTAATGTGGGCAAACAGGCACAAACACACTTAAATAAAGAGATTAAACCACAAAACCTTTTGTAAGTAGCCAGCTGTGTCCCACTAGAGGCGAAACGCTCTAGATTTAGAGCAGAGTGTGTGAGAGTTCAATGCCACGTCTCATTCCAAACAGAAGCAGGAGAAATGCCAAATGCCTCTCTGAAGATTTCCACTGTCAGAGCCAAGACTCAAGGGGAGGAACAACATGTTCTTGCTGCGACTCATCCTCACCCACAGAGGATGAAGGAGGGTCACACACGCTGACATCCCCCCAGTCGCTCACTCTGCAGCCAAATTCATTCAGTCCTCCTACATTCCTACCAAAGCAGCCATTGTGAATGTGCCACGAGCAATGCTCATTGTGTGTGTTTATATATATGTAGCTCATATTTTAAAAGGCCAGGCAATATCTCCTGCTTTGCTGGATCTCAGTGTCTGAATCGGTGAATAGCTCATTAACTGCTACAAACAATCATGACAAGACTAGATTAGGCTGAGTTTTCCTGCAGGTCCGTGTGTTATATTTGTTTTAGTTGCCTCGTGGAAAGTCAAGTCAGAAATGACAGGGTGGGTGAATTAAAGGTCTGGAAGAGACAAAGGAGAAAGAGTGGGAGTTAAGTAGAAGGAGGAAACCACAGGAGTTAATGCATGTATCCTGCTTCAAGGTATGAAGAGAATGGAACAGGAAGGAAACGTGAGAAAGAAAAACAGAGCTGAAGGAACTGGGGCTGGGGTCAGTATTATTCAATTAATGCTGCATCTAGTGGGGAGAGGAGGGTGCTACAACATCCTCTGAGGAGGAGAAGCAAAAAAAGTATGACCAGGGCAACTTTTCATGGTGCCATTTAAAAGCAGCAGGACAAAGAAGCAGTGAGAATATTTCAAGACAAGAAAACTGACCAAATTAATTTGCGCACCCATGGAGTCAGTCACAGCAGAAAAACAGCTCACCTGTACATGTACATGTGAGTCTTACAGAGAATAGGACGTAATGATTTTATGCATTACAATATATAAAACCATAATCATAGTAGTATATCAAAATCACAGTTTCCCAAACTAATAACATTTTTTCTTAATAGTACCGTTTAAAAAATCATTAAACTATCAGAATTCAGATAAACTCAACAGCTTATATAATAGAGTACTAATAATCTGTAATCTACTGGTTCTCCTGTAAAGTAAACAAATCAACTATTAAGGAGAAAGCTTTATGAGTTTAGGAAGTGAGAGGACAAAGTTGCCATACAAAATACTTAATAAGCCAGGGTAAGTCACGACATATGTATTGGTGTGTAGGTTACAGGTCTTGCAAACTCCAACACTGCAACCACAGTAGCTGTGCCCAGTAACAGTAAAACAACAAGTTTGAGGCTACAAAGTCTAAGGAAACGATTAGCTACGCCAAACGACACATAGGTTAAATTTACCTTTATTGTGGCCACTGCACCCACGAGGCCTGTACGACTCCGCTCCTCCAGCGTTTCTCGGCGTTTCTTGGTCATTTTCGTTGCACTTTCCTCCTTATTTACACCACGCTTTGGTGCTCGATAAAAAGCTTAAGTGGTTTCTCGGTTTGGTCGATCAGGCAGCGTGGCATAAACCGTAGGTATTTTGAGCCTGTAGTAGCCATCCCACGTGAAGACTGGCTCTCGGTCTTATGACGCGCATTTTATTGACATCATCGTCCAACAAACTATTGACTTGGATTATGTCAATCACAAGCAGAACTGTCCACTTTTCCGTACTCTAAATGTGGTGGTGTTTCGGCCACAGTACTGGCCTTGTGGAAAGGCAGTCTGGCATTTAGTCACTTTACCACGCTGCCATTTGTTTACCGTGCATAAAAATAAAAGCGTCAGTTGAGAAAAGATTGTTCGTCATTGTGTTTCCCCTCAGTTTATTTAAAAGAATACCTGAGTAAATATTTCATGTTTTAATATTTGCAAAGAGGTATTCTTCATGAAGTCGGCATTAGCAAACTGTGCATACATAAATAACCATTTTCATATTTCATCATTTTACAGATTCTGTTTAACAACGCCCAGTAATTCTGGTGTCTCATCACTGCCAGAATAATTAGCAGTTACAAAGCACACTATCTATTTCATGTCACAGCCATCGCTAAAACACTACCAGTGATTGTTGGCTTTCTTAAAAGCAAGGAGTTTCTCAAGTGCGTACTCAAGTGAAAGATAAAAAATAACTGCCTGTATATTCAAGGCATTTCAGCAATACCAAATCAGTTACAAGAGCTCATTTCTTATTCATAGTGGCTCAGTTGATTAAATGCACAATTAAAAACAGGAAAACAAGCCTTGGCTTTTTGGGGAAAAGAAATCGTATCTTGGCTGGGCGGCTTCAGTGCAGCGTGCAACCGACAGTGCTCATATCAGTGCTATAGAGGTTCAGGTTTAGCTTTAACACATCATGGCAAACTTCATTTCCGTGCAAGCAGATTCTTCTGGGGAAATGTGGTGAAAAACACTAAACTATGTTTCATCGCCCTGTTGAGTTTGCCTCTGTGCTGTTTCAGACATTTTGTCTGGTGCTTCTGGTCTTCTGAAGAAACTCTTCACCTCTAGACTGTATGAATGATACTATTTAAACTTTAAGTCTACTCTACAATTTACCCGGCTGATGTCCCACTGGTGGTGCTTTAGCTTCATTAATACTAACAATCTATTAACTGATTGAACACTAAATAAATAAGTAGCAGCACTGGATATCATGGTTAAAAAGCACGGTGGACTTTGGCTCCCAACATTGAGTATATAAATAATGCTTTGTTTTTCATTGATTTCACAGGTTTCTTCAGAGCAGCAGAAAAATGTCTATGTTAAGTTAAAACAACATGAAATATTTGGATTGGGGGAAGTGGGAGGTCTCAGATGAAGGTCCATTTAGTCTGGAGGTTGGGACTTTAAAGGAGTTGAGGTGATTTCAGAAGTGGCTGTGCAATGTTAGTGAGAGAAATCTTCCTCTGCCTCTGAATCACTTCATAATGTGTGGCTCCCCAGCAGTGATCAGGTTGCAGCTTTAGGGGCACAAGGGTGAGGAGGAAACATTCTGGAGTCAGTGGAGTCCTTGGCAAGCAGTAGTGAATGTTGGCTGCTCCTCATATGGGCTGAGGTCCGTTGGTGTAGCGCAGCATGGGGTGGAAGGAGCGGGCAAAGTTGTTGGCGTGGTGGCAGCTGTAGTCCTCCTCGGTCATGGGCACAAGGCAGGCCAGGCCGATGAGGAGCAGGAGGAGCAGGTGGACGGGGAGCGCAGCCCTGAAGACCCGCAGCAGGAAGGACGGGCCCTTCGAGGAGGAGGTCGATGAGGAGACGCCGCCCGGAAGGTCAGAACGGGAGGAAACGCAGCCAGCGGCGCCTGGTGATCTGCTCCGGCTGCAGGACGACACAGACACAAGTTAAACCCAGCAGAGAACAGACCTGAGCTCATTAGTATTTGCAAATCACATCTGTGTTGTGAAAACTCCATTATAAGAGATTTTCTTAGCTAAAATTGGAGGTTTGTTTTGCTTGTCTTTACAGTGAAAAATGCTCCCAGGCTTTAGGGAACTGAGGTGGACATTTTTCACTATGTTCTGACATTTTACAGACCAAATGATTAATTGAGAAAATAATCAGAGTAATTAATATGAAAAAGAATCTGTAGTTGAAGTAAATTTTAGCAGGGTTAAAACAAGCATGTTTGCAAATACCATTTAACGCATGTCTGGAAAAAGAGCGAGAACTCAAAAACAATTGAACAGGAAAAAGCAAAAATACAGAAATGCAGCGAATAGACCCAGATCCAGCAGGTAGAGAGATTGAGAGAGTCACAAAGTTGAACACAGAGACACACGTGTACAGTAGACCTGCATACACACACAAAACAGGCACAAACACACTTAAATAAAGAGATTAAACCACAAGCGTTTGTAAGTAGCCTGCTAGGTCTCACGGTCTCGTTCTGGAGTTAGAGCCGAGTGTGTGAGAGTTCAATGCCACGTCTCATTCCAAACAGAAGCAGGAGAAATGCCAAATGCCTCACTGGAGATTTCCACTGTCAGAGCCAAGACTGAGGGGACTCATCCTCGCTCACGGAGGATGAAGGAGGGTCAGACATGCCGACATCCCTCCAGTCGCTCACTCTGCAGCCAGATTCATTGTGCATGAGCAACGTGCTCATTGTGTGTGTGTGTTTATATATGTAGCTCATGTTTTAAGGCCAGGCAACATCTCCTGCTTTGCTGGATCACAATTATTTCTGCTACAAACACTCATGACAAGACTAGTTTTCACCAGGCCCGTGTGTTATTGTTGGCATTTAATGAGATTCATGGAAAGTCAAGTCAGAAATGACAGAGACGCCAGTGGGTGAGTTTAAAGGTCTGGAAAGGAGACAAGGAAAGAAAGTGGGAGTTAAAGTAGAAGGAGAAACCACAGGAGTTAATGCATCGTATCCTGCTTCAAAGGCATGAAGAGAAAGAAACATGAGAAAGAAAAACAGAGCTCGGAAGGAACTGGGGCTGGGGGTCAGTGGTATTCAGATAATGCCATCTAGTGGGAGAGGAGGGTGCTACAATGTCACTCTGAGGAGGGAGAAGCAAAAAGTATGACAGGGCAACTTTTCATGGTGCCATTCAAAAAGCAGCAGGACAAAGAGAAGCAGTGAAAAAAAAAACATTTAAAGGAGAAGGGGAGTGGCCTGATGAAGGCGATTCCCCACTCGTTTAAGAGCTGGTAACGTGGCCTCTAGAGTGTGGGAGGATCATGGAACGCAGGGTTAAAGCCTTAAAAGTAATCAATTAAAAAGTCCAATGAGTAAAATTTAAGTTTTAAAATTTACTTAAGATTGTGATTAATTGATTTTCTCAAGAGTTTAATTAATAGAAATCAAGTTTCTAATCAGGCGTAGCTTTGGTTCCATCATTATCCCGTGTTTCTAGAGTCCAGGAGAGAGGTACCTGTGGCGCGGGCCGCTCTCAGGGAGTCCTGGGTGGGCCTGACTACTTTTGCCTCGGGGCTGTACCACGTAATGAGCAGGGAGGGGTAAAAGAAAGAAAAGAATGTTTCAGTCAAGGGCAAATAAAGGCCAAGCCTCAGATGAGAGAAAAAACAAATAACATAAAAAGAGCCATAACATCGCTAGAGAAAGAATCATCAACAACAAAAGAGCAGCAACATAATCAATGACGGTGATTGACTTTCAGAACCAAGAAATCTGGCTTCTCAAGACTAAATCCTGAAAAGTCATGTTAAAAGAAACTGGCAAAATCAAATATCTTTAACGGTTATTTACAATAAAACGTTCTTTTCATGCATGTTTTCAAAAAACAATATCAATTAATCCATTACAGAACAGTTTTCTCATGTGAAACGAAAAGCCAGGTTTTCTTGTACATTTTTAGCAGATCAACATGATGTGGGGGCAGCAAAAAATGTCTCAAGAAAGTGAGGAGTGGGGGGGCAGCAAGGAATCTTTCTGTGTACATGTTAGAAGAGCTGTTGCAAAAGGGAAAACATTTATATTAACCATAAAAATAAAGGGGTAGAGAGGGAATATCTATAAGACCACTATTTAGAAAGAAGGGAGGAGGAGGGTTGATGGTGATGTTAATTTGTTGTCTCTAACAGAGGCTAGCCCCCCCCTACTGGATATTATGAGGGAAAACTTTACCAATCGTTTCCGACTGTCGACTGTCACCTTTGATGCTGGAGAAGCCGATTCACAGGTTTCTGATTTGCCAACAGGCAACGGCAAGCAATGCTGAAAAACACATCAAAACAACAAGTCAGTTTAGATCTACATAAAACTGCTACTAATGGAGAGGATGGAGAGAGTCTTTGTTATTTCAAGATAAACTGGCCGCTCCTTCATTCATTCAGTATCGTCTGACCTGCCGAGTGTCTGTGGCCTCCAGTCTCCTCTCCAGCTCCTCCAGGTCTGAGCTGACCTGCCTCAGGAGCAGCCTCAGCCTGTTCCAGATCACATGCACCTTCTCCTGGGCCTCCAGACACTCGCTGCCCTGAGCCTGGATCTGGTCTGAGGTCTGCGACTGCGACAGCTGAGTCTGAGGTTTAGTGTTGACCAGAAGCTGAGCTGAGAGCTCCTGAAGGGACGACACCTTCTGCTGCGAGTCCAGAAGCTCACGCTTGATTTTCTGTAAGACAGTTAAGACACGGATGGGGGAAGTCAGTGTGTATTCTGATATCCTGCCTCTAAACTGGAATATTTCTCTCTTGATTTTAGAGAGAAATTTGCTCGGTATTTTTACAAAGAAAATAGAGACCTATCATACCTAATTCAGTGTAATACTGACACTGAAGGAGTTTTAAGTGACCGTGATGAATATAAAAGGCTAAAACAGAGGTGATCAGATACATGTCTGAAACACAAAGCTACAACTAGAGAGACAGTTACCGTCAGTGTTTTGTGATGAGCTCGTAATGTTTCACGATCCACTTTGGGAGGGATGGGCACAACCTCGTTCCTCCTGCGGTCGATGTTCTCCAACCACAGCAGCAGGCCGTGGCTCATCTCATGGAACTCCTGAAAGGAAACATGGTATAAATGACACCTGGCACCTGTCTTTATTTTTGAGGCGAGGCTATCCTCACTCTGCTGTTCTTCTCTTCCTACCTATTTGTTTATCCATTTTTTGCAGAGACAATAATCACACAGTGGGTACAGTTCGATAGAACAAATCCCAGTTAAACCTTGTGTACATTTATAAAGAGATGAAAGACTTGTACCCCAAGACATGACGTGTTTTATTTTAATTTCTGCATGTTTTAAAATTTGCTTTGCTGCAACATTCTTATGATATTCTTATTCTCCATAAAGCATTCCTGATATGTATACAAGGAAAGTTTTTCTGCTTTGTGCAAAAGCAGGTACAATAAAAATTTGGCATGTCTATTACTGTGTTTTTTGTACCTGGCACTGCATCAGCGCCCTCTGCAGCTCCTCCCTCCAGTCCTCCAGCGACGCACCGAGCCGATCCCACCGCGAGTTCATCTCCTTCAGGCTGTCCCTCAGCTCCCAGGCCTCCTCAGAGTCGGGCTCTGATTGGAGGAAGTCTGCGCTGCTCAGGTTGATGGACAGGACCTCAGACTTGTGGGCATCCATCCCCTTCTGCAGCTCCTGAGAGCAAGAGAGGGAAGTATTCAGGACAGCAGCTACACATGTTGGGCAAAAGGTTATCTATGATGTCACCGAACCATGAGCCACGCCAGAATTTATGTTGCTACAAGACAGAGACGGCTAAGAATAGATGAGGTGCCAACAGAGAGAGTGCAGCACGATCAGGCTGAGGTGGTGGGCCATGTTTGATGTAAGTTATTAGGCTTCAGAGGACTGTATTTATAGAACAGTGATATCTTGCGTAATGTTTTACAGGCAGCAACAGCTGGAATGGTTGTGCGTTGTGGTTGTTAGTGTATGTTTGAGTGTGTGAGGGTGAGCTAAAGGACAAAACTGTTAGCACCCTGCACGTGAAGAGGGACATTAAAACAAGGTCAGTGAGGTCCTGAAATTAGACTGTACAGGGACTGATACAGACACAGGAACACATGTTCAAAATAACTGAAACTGCTGCACTGGTGGTTGCAATATTCAAATTCAAGACGTTAAATTATGATAGAAAAAAAATACAATTTGAAAGAGATTCATTTGATTAGATGTGGTTTTTGCTGACAAATTAATATCAGTTATAGACGAGATATATAATTTCCTGTCCAACTTTTGCTGATATAACACAATAACTGAAACAGATACACACAGACATGCAGCACACTGACCTTGAGCTTCTCAATTCTCTGCTGGATGGTGTGTATGTCGGTGCTGAGGTCGAGCCCTCGGAGCTGGCTGAGTTCAGCCTCAGACTGACCCAGCCAGGCCCTCATGGTCTGCAGATCTGAGATCAGCTGCTGCCACTGCTGGAGGTTCTGTTTGTGTCTGTGTTTCTCGCTCAGGGACTGAGCCTGGATCAGCTCCCAGCGCTCGATCACACCTGGAGGAGAACGGTTCATAGTTCTGGTTAATGCAGCTCACAGAGTATTTACAGGAGGAGGTAACTGTCTGTCTGCAGTGAAAGTGATATGTGCGTGAGTGAGGGTGTAACTGACCTGCGCTCTGAGTGTCTGTGCTGGTTGGGTTGGTGAGTCCCGGCGTGTCATCCTCGTCTTCAGTCAGCTCTCCCTCCATTCTCTTCACTACATCTATGCTGCCTCGACACTCTCCCATCAGACGCATCTGGAACATACAAGTATTTTTAAAAAAATCATTTAAAAACTCTTTAAAGAATAAAATAATGTCTGAATAAAACTGGCAGGCGTCAGTGAAAACACAGCTACAGACACGACAATTAAAGATGTAAATGAGAATATGTTTGGATTAAAAAAAATCTACAAAACCCTGTATGTATGTTTCAAAACATGATTTAAGAAAATGTAACATAGAACATTGATCGTGATTATACCAATATAGTTTCTACAGTAGGTTTTAGCACACCAGTGATTGACAATAAATCTATTGATAACCTATTGATAACCCTAATCAGGCACAAATTCCTGATTATGGAAGGTCTATAGCTTATAGTTGTTGCAACATTCCTCACTACTTATTAGGAAAAGTAACAACAAAAACATTTTAGTTATACTCCAAGCTTACTAGATTTGTTTGTTATAATACATTTCCATTGTGTAAATCTGTACAATATGAAGCATCTCTCCATGTGACAATTTTATATTTTGATGATGTACTTATCACACATGTCAGAGTGTGATTTAAGGCAGGAAACGTTGATAAAAATGAAGAGGACTCACGTAGCCCATGTATGTGGAGTCGATGTCGGGGCTGGGGCGGTTGGCGCTGGCCTCTCTCTGCTGGAGGTGATACCGTCCTGCATCCAGAGCCTGATCCAGCTGTCTCAGACTGGCCTCCAAGTGGCCTGGCTCACCTGCACAGAGGACACAGCAGAGTCATCAAAACTAGGAGGGTAAAATGTTCGATGGAAAAGTTTTAAAGTTTTTTGTTAGCAGGCAGCCGGTGTAGACTGATGGTCTTATGGCATGCATTAGTCTGATATGCAAAATGAGGGCACATCATGACAGAAAAAACTGAACTCAAGTGAAACAGTGATATTAGCTGTGAAATGGAGGACAAAAATTAAAGGGAAAAACAAAAATGCAATGGTTGAGGGTGGCATTTAGTGAGTAAGACCTCAGCATGCAATGGTGTGATCATGGTGGGACATGCAGCTTTGATGAGGTTTCCTAGTGTGGTGGTAGGCATCTGTTAATCTGTTTTAGTTGTAGTTCATGCTCTTCTAACTCTTGCTGTGGCATTGCTGTGGCATTCCTGATCAGCATCAGAGAGCTGCTGTTGCCTACCAGAGGATGATTTCAGTGTGTTCTCAGTCAGTTTTATATAGGCCTCTGGGCTCTCTGGGATAACTACATCTGGGAAAACAGACATACAACATATACTGCTTATAATGTAGGCACGACTGAATGTGACATCTCTGCTAATCACTTTATAGGCAATGAGTTGGCACTGATGTCCTCTTGCTGGATCTGGATGTTCACCTAATCTCAGTGCTTTCTGAATTTTGTTTTTATTAAGTTTCTTTGGTTCTTATTTTTTAATGAAAGGTTGTGCAGAAGATTTCTACTTTTCCTCATCAAGGTTTTCATTTATTGTTTCAAAATAATGAGCCAATGAGGGTGTAACTGGCACCAGATCTATAGAAATGACAGGACTTTATTTGAATACTTGTTTGGGATAGACCTTATTTGAAAAGATAAAATTGGTGCCTTGTTTTCAAGATGGCTACTGTGGCAAAATGTTATATAATATTACATAATTTATTGCTCTATGATTTATAGTTTTCAAGTATCATGTTGTTTCCCATGTTTTATTATATCCTACCACTACCTCTCTGACCAATTCTATTAAACCAAAATCTTTATTTCAAAATCATACATAATTACATTTCATAATCTCAACAACACAACAATTAATTTGATGAGAGCTGCCTCATGGCTAATGATACAAATATATTTTTCAAATGGCTGCTTACTATAGATGAGAATATCCTTGAATGAACTGTTAAATTTCAGTCCAAGTAAATATTCATGCATTACTCATTTATTAGAGGAAATTTTACTCTTAATCAATGTTGAATTGGATGTTTGCATGTTAAGTTGACCTGCTGTCAATGGACTAAAAGACTCCCTCAATTATGCTAAAAATTAAATGACATTAAAGTAACTATTTGCAGTGGTACTATTTTGCCTATTAACACTAAATTATATGGTTCCCTCACAAAAACTTCCTCAGAGATACTTTTACAGTCCTGTAAAGTAAGGCATTACCAAAACATTTTATAGTTACATCCAAATTAAATCAATCATCCATCAAACAGTCTGTAAAGTCGGACCAACCTGACAGCACTGTGGCAGCCGTCCTCAGATACTCATCCTCCTCCTCTTGCCCTCTGCTCCTCTCCCCGTGGCCTCGTCCTCCAGGGCTCTCCAGACCTCTGCTCAGGTCATAGTCGTGGTCCCACTCTAACGGGATGGAGTCCACGCTGGCCGGGGTGTCCCTTCCCGAGCGGTCGGCCCGGGTGAGGGCGGCCGTGCCCGAGGCTTGGCGGCTGGATACGCGGGGCAAAGAGGAGTCGCCCCACTGCAGCTCGGAGAGGTCGCCGCCTTCCTCCATGTCGAGCTCTCTGTCTGAACCGTCAAGCTCGTCGTCAGCCAGCTGAGGGAGGACGACAGGAAAATGTCAGCAGGTGGAAGGAAAGCACGATGATAGGAAGGAAAGAATAATGCAAGGAAGAGAGAAACTGCACACAGAAAATTGAAAGTCAGACACTGTAACAGTCATCAGATTTCAAACTATGCAGAACTAAGAAGTGTGAGAATGCAGGTTGTGAGGCGCCGTGAGGTGAGTGTGTGTGTGTTGTATTGACTGTTAACATGCTAATATAACATTGAGTGTGTGTCCTGCTCCTTCCCAGCTGTCAGTGTGAAACTATGTGAGACACAAGTTTTCACCGTGTCGCAGGAGGTGAAGGAGGACAGCTGTAGTGTGCATTCTGTAATGTGTTTACAGAGCGTGGCGAGTTCCCTGAGTCAGCTGTTGACAATGTGTCGTCTGTGTGTTTGTACTCACAGGCAGACGAGTGAGTTTCTTGTAGTATCTGTCGACTCGTCCGAAGACCTCCTGGCAGTATCTCTGCAGCTCCTCCAGCTCTTCCTCGATGACGGCCGCATCCAGAGGTTCGCTCTTCTCGATCAGAGCTTCGCCCTGCCTGAACACCAGCTCAATCTTCCCCGTGTTCAGATAGATCTCATGCTGGAACGCCTGAGAAACAAACATAGCAGTGGTCAAAGCAAAGGAGGGCTGCGTCTAAACATCATTTTCATTACTGAATAATCTATTGGTCATTTTTTTAAAGTACTCAATTAATCATGTATTCAGTGAAATGTTAAAAATAACAAAAAACAGTTTCAGCAAAAATAGGGTAGATATTAACTGACTAACTCGCTTTGTACTGATACATGAAGTTTCCATTCTAAACTGTATTACGTGGACTGTGTTAAGCACCATGTTGGCTTGTTGTGTCATCTAAGAGCCAAATATTTAATCTACACGGTATTCAAACATTTTGTCTGTTGTCTCACCCTGAGCTGTTTTATCTTGGCCTGTACGTCACACTCAGAGAAGTGCTCTATGTTGGTGAGCTGTAGGTCCATCTCCGTCAGCCACACCAAGATGCTGTCTCGTGCCGTCTCAAACTCCTCTCTCTGGCTGATGAAGTGCTGCATGAAAACAATGAGACAAAACAAAACAATCTACCTGTGTCTTCTCATCATCTTAAATTAACCAGCTTGTTTCTTAATGAATTTAAATGTGTGCAGAGTAATGTAGTAGATTATTATTTATGAATACTGCCTGTGGCCATAGGGAATAGTAGAATAAGAGCTTGTAAGTGCTCATCAGCTGTTTGATTATTTCACAATGAGATGTTACCCTGAGTCTGCGTAGGATGGCAGCCACCCTCTTCTGCAGGTTGTCCCATCGCTTGTTCCCATCATGCACCATTTCTCTGAGACGGCAGGAGGAGTCAGTGCGGTTCTCGCGGGCCAGACGACGGTACTGTTTGTTGATAAGCTCCAGCTGGGTCAGACACTCCTGCACCTGACGCTGGAAGGCCTGCGATGACAATACACACATATACACATAAATTAAAGCTCTGAGTAAGACACATTGCCTTGAACCTCTACAAGCAATGTTACATTTTTGCTTCAGACATTTTTCGCATGCATGCACAAAGAAAACAAACATTAAACAAGGAGTACAGCTGACCCTTGAAATAGTTGAAGTATGTTATGACATTTTATGTTTAACTGAAATTAGCTTTTCAGTCAGGCAGAAGCAGGGCAGTTGGTAATGACTAAGGCCAGAGTGTGAGCTAGCAGGACTGTGCACGTGCACAGTGATGGACTGCAGCAGCTGAGCAGAGCAGTGCTGAAGAGTTTCAGTAACATGACACTTCTCTCTTTCTCTGTTTTCTCTACCCTGTAGTGACTTTTTCTATTTAGATATACATTTTGCTCAGAAGAAGAGATTTAAATGTCTAACAGGACATTTTCAAACTTCAAAGCATGAACATATGTAAAATTTATATTTATAACCAGCCATACTTTTGGCACTGTGTTCATTTTCCTTACTCACACACTTGCACACTGCTACCAACTCAGAAACACAGTACATCAGCAGCTGTCTTTTACTCCACATTCTATTAAGAAAAGTGAAATAAACACACCTCAAACTTCTTCAGCTCCTCTTTAGCAACAGTATAAAGAACTCCAGAGGAGTTTGGCATGGCTGCTGTCCTTTCTGATGTCTTCAGCCAGTCCTCAAACCTGGAGTAATCATCCAGAAACTTCTGCCACAACCTCCATGTCTCCTCAATCCTGCGAGGAAAAATCACTCATGTCATGGCAACATTTTCAAAATACATCCAACTGAGGAAACACTTGGCCAAATCTTTGATGTGAGCTCTCAACTATCTATGACTACATGTAACTTTGCAGTTCTTTAAACACACACAAAATAGCGCAGGCTAACATCTTTGTGCAGTCATGTGAACACAGTATGTAAGACTGAATTTATCCAAGAGGCACTGACTTGAGCCTCCTCTCCATGGACATGGCACAGATGTTCCTCCAGCGTCTGTCCAGCCCTCTGGTGGCCTGCTGGATGGAGTCACACTCTGTCTCAGTGGAGCAGGCATCGCAGTCGTGGAGCAGCACTTCACACAGGTTCAACACGGACGCCACACCTGTGCTGTGTTTCTCTATGTCCCTCTGCAACTCCTAGAAATCAGTGAGAACAACAACTTGACTTTAGCAGCACTTAAAGGTTGCATGTGTAGCATTCTGTATTTCTCTAAAATAAAACTGCATTTCACTTAAAACTCTGTTGCTTTAAGTTGCAGAGTGTGTGATTGGATGATGTCTGCCCCCCCCACAGTTCGGCAAATGCCTCCCAACACTATGCAGTAAGTACACAGTCAGCCTGGTAAACTAAATGCTTGTGTACTGGAGAGAAAGGAGGTCAGTGGGTTCTCAGAATCCAGTCCTGATTTAGAGCGGCATCTTGGCAGCAGGAAGTACACTGATATCTACTGTAGGCTAGTTTTAAACAAACAGCAGAGATGTATGCATGAGTCATGCTATGATTTCCTCATGTGCTTCAGTGTCACTCATTTTCCACCAACTCCACCAACAACTGAGTCATTTTGTTCTGCTATTATTTAGTATTTATAGAGAAGCACATACTTGTATATACAATGTGCCTGTGTGTGTCTGTGAATACAGAAACTGTGCAAGACAGGATGTTGGTCAACTGATGCAAATTTCTTAAACACTCTTGAACCGAGGGTTTGCTGGTTAACGATGACTTCCTCATATGGCCTCTTTCTGCTTTGCATTTTTCTAACCCTGTGTGTGGTTCCACTTGCCTGCTGCTGGTTGAGTTTCCTCTGAATCTCCTGGTCGTCGCAGGTGTCGTAGACGATAGGCCTGGACAGCTCTGTCTCTATGTGAGCCAGCCAAGAGCGCAAGCTGCTCATGTTTTTATCTAACTGCTGCACTGCGACCAGGGTCTCCCTCAACTTCTTCACCCTGTTAGAGAAACAAAGTCAGACTCAACACATGGGACAACTGTAAACAGAAAGGGAGACAGTCTGGTAAGGGAGAAGATTTGTTGACAGATTCTTGCACAGTTTGCTCAGTCAGTGTAACAACATACCATAAGACTGAGCTGATATCATTGTTAATGTCATGAAAGGTTGCTGAAATGCATAAAAATGTCAAATTAAACATTTTCATCAAAGTGTCTTCTTTTCATAGAATTGATATTTTTTCTGTTGATTTTTGTAGAGCTGCAAATAACATAACAGGACAGGAAAATGCTTTAATTCACCAAACACACATAGTCAACACATCTCTGGTTGTGAATTTGATGTGGAAAAAAAAAACTTCTGGTCTGAATACCACAGAAATTTTGGTGGACCTGAAATAACAAAGAGCTCCTGTGTGACATGTTCAGCCAAACAGAGCAGAAGAGTAATGTGAGTATGAGAATTATCATTTGACCCCTACACAACAACTGAGAACCATTTTGGAGCTGCAGACGCCAGACATTTCCCAACTCCGACCACTGCTATCTATAATATGTGAATCATGTTTAAATTAGCCAACATCCAGCTCTTACAACAGTTTGTGCAGAACGCTTAACATTCAGCACCTCACCCTGCAAAGCAATGTGACTGTCAAACTTGATGAGAATGAAGGCGGTGGCTGCTCTTTATTACATAAACAAACCTAAGACAAAAATAATCTGTTAACAATAAACACATTCAACAGAGTCTACTCCACCGCACCACCTGCAGTTAGAATGTGTTGTGACATTAGATGCATGGTATCAGTTGCACACTATGTCTTGAAATTTCCTCAACCTGGAGCATCTCACAATGCATACTATAGGACACAGTAATTTACATTATAGGGCAAAAACTGCATTGCTTTACACATGATGCAGTGCAGCTTCACTGCATCAGGTCAAGTCGGTTACCATTTCAATCAGGAAAATGATGCTATACTCACACTAACATTAACATGCCTGCTATTGTCTAACCTGTCTGGAACTTATTGTTCAGCCTTGTGTGAAAATCTCCACCCTGTTGTTGGGAACAACGACATGTAAAAACACTGCACAAGGCTATTGGTGTTTTGAAGACTGTACACCTCTGTTAACCGGCACAGTCATAAAAAACAACTTCAACATAAATTCTCGAGTTTGTCCTGCCTGTTAACATCGCAGTCGCAGTCTGGCAGATCCTCCTCACTCGAGCATCCTGCCATATTATCCGTCCCTAAATCCAAAACCATGGGGGTGCGGAATTCCCAAAGACAACGTTAACGTCAGGAAGCGTTACGGTGTCGATCCAAACACTCTTCTCTTTCGTCTGCGAGCTCCACATGGGACTTTCTCTAAACTCTTATTTATGCAAAAGGGGGGGAGGGCCAGCAGCAGGTAGTGGTGGGGTGGCACAACTGTGACTTATCAACTGTTGCTCTCTCCAAGGTTAAAAAAAGAGTACTCCTAACAGGCATTTGTGTGTGTGTGTGTGAGAGTGTGTGTGACGGCCTGAGAGTGACAAGTGCTGCTGTTTCTAAAAAGAGACTTACAGTCAGAGGCATGTGCTGCAGAGCTGGCCTGTGTTGGAATATCAGACACCAAATACACACAGTGGGAGTGAGAACAGAAGCAAAGGCTGCAGGCTCCATGCATGTGAGTAAACCTTGGTGGACAGTGCACAACAAGAGGAAAGGTTTCCCAATAAAATGTTTGCAGGAGAATAAAAACAGGTCCTTGTTTCCTCAGAAAATAAAAGCTCCAGAAACGGTTGATAAATTCTTCCACAAGATAACAACACTAAAGAAAACACTACATTGTGAGGTTTGCTGCTCTCTGTGATAGCTGCAAAGTGTCTGTTTGCAACATCTTGTTTTTTTAGTTATGGACGGATATAAGAGGCAAAGAGAGTGCAGCTGTCTGTATGAGGTCAGACCCCATCCCATTCCTCCCTCCTCCAGGACAGTCCCAGAGGGCAACAGCCAGAAAAAAGCTAAGGGGGAGGGGTAGCTGAGGTAGTGAGAGTCAAAGTTTGGATCAGGTCACTTTCAATTCCAACAAACAGAAAGAGAGTTTTCATTTCCTACTTTAAATCAACATAAAAAATGAGAATTGATCCTGTGTCTCTAACTTGTCTACAGCAGTTTCAAAGTGTATTTTGGATTGACTCAGTCAGAGGCAAAGTGGTTCCAACTCTGGTGAGCAGAAACGTCCAGAGTGCCAAAATGTTAGAAAAGAGACGAGGAGTGATGAGGAATGTGACCTCTCTGCTTGGTTTGCAGCTCCACTAAGTGGAAGTCCCACTGACACCAGTAAGGAGCTCAGGAAATGCCTCAGCAGCATTGTGGGAAAGTGAATTCCCCATCACGTGTTGCTGGAGTGGCGGGGGGGGGGTTGTTACCATAGAAACTGAACCAGGCAAAGGCATGCCTTTACTAATATAAACCCTTCTCCACTAGGAGGAGTGATACATAGTGGGATGTGTAGGATCAAGTGCAGACATATTTCCAACTTGCCAGAAATTTCCTTTTCCACCTTCACAGAGACAACACAAACTCTTACTATCAAACAAAGAGTCTCCACCTTTTCATGAGAGTTTCATGCACCCACCTGGCAGCAATGAGGTCCAGCAGGTGTTGCCAGCGCTCGCTGACTTTGCTGAGTTTGTGTTGGATCTCGGCCGCCTTGCTGTCTTGGCTGGCCCTGGCCAGGCGCTCACCCATAACCTGCAGCTGCTGCTTGTTCTCCTGAGCTACGCTGATCTCCTCCTGGTAGTCCTGGTGCAGAAACAGCGAGCAGGTTAACACAAGGACCTGTCAGTGTTGTGTACAGTCTAAGTGTTCATGCAACTGTGAATTAGGGCTGAAGATGAGGCCAGATTAAGACAAAGTGTAGCATCATTTCCAGAGCAATCCAGGGTACATGAATAGATGTGTTGTGTTTATTCATTTCTGCATATGTGCATTTCATGTTCACCTTGCGCAGTTTTTCAATCATCTCTTCAATGCTGATGTCTCCATTCTGAGAGACTTTGCTCTCCATCTGTGTGAGCCACTCACACAGCTCCTTGTTCTTCTCATTGAACACGGCCCACTCATTCAACTTCTCGCTCACCTGCTGTCTGCGCAGGGAAAGCTGAGGGGACACAGGGAGAGAGGATTGTTAGAGAGAGGACGGGAGAAAAAGACATGGGTGAGACAAATTATGTAGCAATGGAATACAGAAGGATGATGACAAAAACAGTCAAAAAGGGAGAGCTAAAAAACAAAAACCCACTCAACTAATGTTTCTAATCCCCCCTCAAACTTAACCAAACAACCATTCATAATAACCCCCAACTCACACTAACACTATTGGTCCTCTGATGCCTGAAGTGTTTGGCTATGGATGTGGAAAGTTAACGACAGCTGAGCACTCACTCTGTCAAATGTACCGCGGCTGTTAGCTTTGTCTATCTTCAGTGAGGATGGGCATTGCATGAAAACATGCACACTGCTCCAGCCAACATTTTTTAACATAGATATGCTCTCTCTTAATGTTCTCTGCATGGTTAAACTAACTTGGTTACGCTGAGAGCACGAGGCAGCTTAATTAAATCCAGTTTGTCTGAGCGAGAGAGAAGAGACAAAACTACAAATTGGTCTGATATTACACAGAGAAAGCATTTTGATAGGGGAAATGAACTAACACTGGCACTTTTGAAACACCCAAGAAAAAAACATCACAACCACGTGTACTGAGTATCATGAGTATATACCTGGTGGCAGACCTCCTCCCACTGGCGCTGTAGCAGCTGGAGGCGTTCCTGTAGGACAGTGATGTCATCTGCACTGACCACGCCCTCCAAGGAGTCCCTCAGCAGGAACAAGGAAGTGAGGTCATCAGTCCAGCCTTCAACACTGCTCTCCAATTCCTGCATCCACATGAAGTGACAAGAAATTAGGTACAACACACAGAGAGGTGATCCACAGCCTTAAATGCAAAGCTGCTCTCCTGTCAAGGGGGATTTTTCCACTCATAAATAGCCACAATAAAGCAGGAAAACAACAGAGCAGGATGGTTGAAGCTCATTGCAGCAGCTGCACCCTCAGATACAGTGATAAGTCAAAGCAAAACAGTAAACTGACATATCACAGCAAGGCACATCTCAAAAAGATTTCTTCTAAATGCCAGGATTTGATTTTGGTTTTCTGAAAATAGCATAAAAATATCAGTAACATGTTACAGTCAAAGAAAATACATCAGCTACAGTCAAGGTTAAAAACAGGATAAGGTAACGCATCTAACCTTGCATCTCCTCCTCCTCCTCCGTCACTGTGACAGCTTTGCTGCCGTGTAATCATTTGTGGACCCGGAGAATGTCTCCATTACGCAACGCACACAAAAGGAAATGCACACACACACACACACACACACACACACACACACACCCACAGCAAGAAGGGATGCTCTCTCTTTCTCGCTCACTCTCATGCGCATGCACTCTCTCTCTTTCTCTCTCTCTCCCCACCCCCTCTCTCTTCCTCAGCTGATGCTAACTATGTGCAGCCCCTCTCACTGCCCTCCTCCTCCCTGAGGAGCTGGGGACGTGTCATGCATGAAAGATGACTGCATACAGCGTCCAGTGGTTAATTTAAGCCGCAGGGAGACATAATATGACTTTTCACGCAAAAATTAGATGATTGCTGTGTGAGCAAATGAAGAAAATAAGAGCATCCCTGTTTGCTCATTCCAGCAACATCCTGGTATTAATTCTGCCTGAGCCATACTGATAATTCTTTACTGTTTTTTTAAGTTTAATACAGAAAAACAAATTATACGCAAGACTACAAAAATACCAAGCACCAGACTTGAAATGCTACACCCCCACAGGAAAATAAATATACACCAACACTCTGAAATTTGAACAAACAAGGTCACACAATGAAACAGCAGCTGATAGAAAAAGATGAGATCTGTTTTTTTTTTCTTTTTGGCTGCTGGTCTGTCTGTTTATCTGTTTGTCCCCGTAGCCAGATTAAAGGGGTAGAGGGAGGACAGGTCGTCTGTCTCTGTGAGTGTGTATGTGTGTATGTGTGTGTGAGTGTGCAGAGGAAAGAGAGAGCAAGTGTGTTTATGTATGATGTGAGTGAGGAGTGTCTATGCATTGATGCAAAAAAAATTAATGAATTAATATGAGTGATAATAAATAGCTAGTGTGTGTGTGTGTGTGTGTGTGTGTTCTGTTCTCCTCACCTTGCATCTGATTTGCTCTGAGTGTAGTTCCTCGTGGTGGTCAGGTAGTGGCACAGACAGCTTCCTTTTGAAGGCCCTCAGTTTCTCCAGTGACGCATCAATGCCCTTCTCACATCGTTCCCAGTTCTACAAAAACAGACAAGCACACACAATAAGAATCCAAGCATGAAACACACACACACACACACACACACACACACATATACGATATACACTCAAACACACATTCAGACTGCAGATCTTCTCAGACTCAGCGAAGTTACTATAAATTCTTCCTGTAGCTGCAGTAGCAGCTTGAGAAAGAGTGGGCTGCAGAATACACAACCATAAGCTGACACACATACATGTGCATGCACACACATCTACCCAAGGCTGTAATCAGGCCACATCAATTACCATGCCATGGATAGCCCGGTTAGCTCTGAACTTCTCAAACAACACCGAGACAGAGTGATACAGCATAAATCCAGCAACCAAAGAGGAGAATTAACACAGCTTCATAACAAAGGAGGGAGGCTCTGCTCCAAAGGGTACAGATTACAGCTATTTTTAGAGTCTAAATAACGACCCGGCGCAGGGTAATACAGGGTAATATTTGGTAAGAAATTCAGCAGCTAGGCAGCATACCTGAAGCAAGAGTCATGAGACAGAACTAGAATAGAAACTGTTCTCTAAGTGCAAACCAAGGATGACGGAGAGAAAGTAACGAAGACCATAGCAGAATAAGATTCAGAGAGAGAGAAGAGAGAACTAAATAACCAGATGAATCTTTTGAACTGCGTCACTCTGACCCTATCAAATCATGGCACTATCTCAGCTTGTAAATTCTACCTCACAGGGCTCAAATCATTACAGCTCACTGCACAGTGTCCGCAGTCTGTGTGTGTGTGCGTGTGTTTGTGTGTTTTTGTGGATGTGTGCCCTAGGCTGGCACTCTAATCCTTGTTCATTTGTGCCAGTCTGAAATGCTAAAACACAAGAGCGAGTGTGTGTGAGTCTGTATGCACAAGATGCCTGGCAATTAATCTGAGGACAGAAGTGAGTACGCTCCATCTCCATTCTCGATTACTTCTCAGGGCTGCATAATTCATATGATAACCTGGTTTCACTGTCCTGCACGTACAAACAGCGTTAAAGGCTCAGATGGGCTAATGCCCTTCAGTACCCTTCACAGGCACCTTTACACTGCAGCATGTTAGAGACACAGCTTAGCCTGCAATGCAGACTCTGCTCAAATGACTCTCTGCATACCTGCAAGAGTTAAACACGTCCCATAAAACAGCTTTGTTTGATCAATAATAATCAATAACCTTACAAAAAGCAACTACAAAGTACTTATAATGTTGATAGTCATGTATATAGTATAATGGCAAGCATATCCACCTAAACTTATCACAATAAAAGTCTTTATGTTATGTTGCTATATAGCTATGGTTAATAGAGAAAATGAGGCCATGGTAAGAGAAGTATGAATGAAACTTCAATATTACTCCAGGTGTAGTTTTGTCTGACCTTGAGCATGCCATGCAGCTCCCTCCTCTGCTGGTCCAGGCGGTGGTGGGCGTGTCTCCACCTCTCCTGAATCTCCATCAGCTCTGTCTGCAGGGTGGACTCGGCCCTGGTGTCGGCCGATAGCAACAGGCTCCTGCCGGCCTCCACGGTGAGGATGTAGCCTCCCTGCTGCCTCTGGAGCACTCGCTCCCTCAGCTGTAGGAGCGCAGACAGAGACACATGGCAGCGGGGGTAGAGGTTAACTAAGGGAGTCTAAGGTTGGAGAAGGGGCCGGGGTTTGTTAGTACAAGTTAATGTAGTGGTAAATTATGATTTAACTGTTTTGTTTATGATCGAGTTTGAAGAGTGACAAGCAGCAGAGTGAGTAGTTTGAAACAGGATGAACAATATGTCTGTAAAGACTTGAAAAGCTGAGGCTCTGCAGTATTTAATCAGGCTCAAAGTCCCCTTTCAGTGACCTTATAAAGTATGCAAACAAGTATTATGAGAAACCAATTAGTTCAGGGTGAAGTGGAGGTGTCAGTCATTGAACCAATTCCCAATCTAATCAACCTGCCATATAAAGTACCTGAAACTAATTTTAATTAGAATGTTGATTAGCTGAAATAATAAAGCATGAATATTTTAGATAAACAAACTTCAGAGGAGATTTGAAATTTGAATAAGGTCACATGTGAAGTGAAGGAGGCCTTTCATAGCGTAGTAACCTACCTGTATCTGATCTAACAGGTTT
Source organism: Lates japonicus (assembly GCA_033238685.1). Classification (NCBI taxonomy): domain Eukaryota; kingdom Metazoa; phylum Chordata; class Actinopteri; family Centropomidae; genus Lates; species Lates japonicus. The sequence goes on from BRZM01000008.1 coordinate 693,693, forward strand.
CTGGCCTGCTGCAGGGCCACTGCTTCTCCTGGCTGATGAACATCTGGATCATGGGTCACTTCCTGGAGCCATCGTAGCAGCTTCTCTGCCATCTCCCGGTAGTTAAGCCACTGGCGGACCAGACTATCAATAATACCTCTTCGTTGCTGAGCCCGCCTCACTACGCACTGCCACTGATTGCTCAGCAAGGCCAGCTTCACACTGAAGTCGTCTCTGTTAGTGAGATATAAGTGAGAAAAGCATGCAGCTCACAAATGAGACAAGTAAAATTGTTAAATGGGATTGTGTGTGTTTATGAGTTTATGTGTTTACCTATCATCCACTTGTCCCTGGTCCAACATATGATGGCCATCACTGATGATGGAGTAAAGAATCTGCTGCCTGCTAAACATTTCTGCCTGGAACAGCTGCAAGTACATTCATATACATTAAGAACGACCCTGAACATACAAGGACAGACATTAGCGCACATGTAATTTTAATGCTTCTCTGACCTCATGGTCTCTCTGCTGCTCCAGCAGACTCTGGTAGTTGCCTGAGATCTCAGCAGCCAATTTCTGTTCAGTCTGAGACAGGAAGTCCATCCAGGCCTCACACTTCTGGAGGAAGCTCTGATGCTGGAGCAACACCGCCTGCAGTTTACTGGAGAGGGACAGAGGAAGGTCACTCGGAGCAAAGATGCCAGTTTCGTATTTCAAGAACAAAAAATTATAGAATTCTATTTCAAAAATATAGTTTCTTTTACTTATTTTGGTGAGAGTTTGACTTGCAGTATGGTGGTCACTGACTGGTTTAAATTCACAGTGCTTCTACGAACAAGGGAAATATGAAGAGTTTAGGTACCTGAACCTCTCAGTGAGGTGAGCGCAGTGAGCGGCCCAGGCTCTGTTGAGGCTCTGCAGCTGTTTAACATCTCTGTCACTGACCGGTAGTCTGTACACCAACTCGTTAACCCGCTCTAGGTCTGGAGATAGACTGCTCAACTTCAACAGGTGAACCTGGGAATACATTTTCAGACATTTTCACGCCCAGTCTTTTTGGTGAAAAAGCATGAGATGTTCAAACACAACAACAGCCAAGACAGCAGTGTTTTTTTTGTACCTTCAGTTTTTCCATACGTGTCTGGACCACAGTGAGTTCTGGTGAGCCGACCGAGTCAGGCTCCTTCAGCACCTCTTCAGCCTCCTCAGCCTTACGTATCAATGTTTCCAACTGCTCTCTGAAACCTTCACAGGCCTGGGATCCAGACTGGAAACAGTCAGACAGACAGAGTGAGAAAAACAAGAAATAAGAGAGAGAATACTGAAGTGATGATGTACTAGTCATATATCCCTCTTCATACATTGGGGTTGTATGTAGAGAAGAGCAACTGAGTTTTTGAGAGGGAACGCTCACCAATCCCTACAATCCTACCTGCAATACATCCTGCTGCCTGTGAAGGGCGTGCTCCAGTGTTGCCAGACGATGTGTGAGTGACAGGTGGTCTGACTGGAGGGCTGCAGAGGAGGAGGCGTCGACTTGGCTCTTCAGCTGTTCCCCTAAAGCCTGCAGCTGCTGGAGAGACTCCTGCACTGAGGCCTGGTCACCAAGGCACATCTACAACAGAGAGGCAAGTTAGGAACACAGTCACTGAATGCCTCTGCAGACACAGAAGGCATTTATGCGTGTGTTAGAAAAACTTGTCATATACAAAATGTTTGGATTTAGGCAAATTCAAAATTTCTATATTTTACTGTTAATCCAGTGGGTTTTAAAAGGGTTAGATTTATCAAAACGTGGTGCATTTTTTCCAAACCCAAAGAGAATGATTCAATCCTTTTGCTGAAGTAATCAAAATCGCATTTTCCTATCTACATTTGGGATTAGTAAAACAAGGGCTGTGTGTTCTGTGGGTTTTGGTAAGCCATAAGGAACGCTGATTTCCTAACCACTTAATGTCTAACAACAGTTTGCATCAGTGATCCTCAGTCAAAATAACTGTCTGCTTACAGTATTAAGACAGTGTGTCTCTAGACATTGCCCAGCACGGTCATACAAGCCCCAGCATGATAGCAGGAGACCCCTGTAGTGTAAATCAGGGGCCTGTCTCTTCCAATGCAGTCTCACACTCAAAAGGCTTTTGTTAGATTGTGCTGCGAGTCTATATTCAAACAGATAAAGGAACAGAGTGCAGCTTGGTGTTCTGCAGAGTGGATAGAGGCTTTGTGAATCCTCATAGGGAGCTGACAAGACGTTCCAGAGCTTATTCACAAGATCTTAGGAACCAAAGGAGACTGAGGGGGTGGGGGTTTCAGCATTCGGTTACACGTTGAGGAAAAATGCATATTTTAAACCACAAAAATGTGGAGAAATAAGCTAATGCTAAACTTGGGTATTGAGAGGCAATACCTACAAAAGACTGAAAAAATGTTGAGACAATCATATAACAGGCTAATATCAAATTGTCCCATCTTTACTCACATTGCAGTCCTTTATCCAGGCGCTGCTCTCCTCTTCTGTGATCTCCCTGTCAGTGGCACTCTTCAGCAGGCGATCAGCATGTTCTTCCTGTTTCTGGACTGCCGTCACACACTGGCTGTATAATGTCCTGTAGCGCTGCCACAGTCCCAGCAAGGCCTTACTGCTCCTCAACTGCTCCGAGATCTGCTCTAGTAGGCGGTTCCACCTACAACAGAGAAGAAGAAAGATGTTAAATTTGAAGATCAGGTCTGCATCCAGTTTATGTTAAGGATTACAGCTGCAATTTGATTTTAAAGTCACTGAGAGATAGGTTTTTGTTAACCATACCTAATGTTGACATCCCGGAGGGCTCTGTTGAGTGTTTCAGCCACAGACGGGTGACACTCTGTCAGTAGCTGGTGTGTTACAGAGCCAAATTTCCTCAGACTGCTCTCTTGTTTATCCATCTCCTCCTGCAGGTTCTTTAAAACATTCACAAAATAATTACTTTCATCTTCAGTGTTGACAAATTTTAAGGAGACATCACTGAGGATCACCTCAAGGATGACTTTGTGCATCAACTTTTAAAACGTTTTTTAGGATTGTGCCATTTTCCAAAATAAACAGTCTATTTTCTCCTCTCCTCACCTCCAGACTCTCCACCTGCTGCTGCACTGCCTCTAGAGACCCGTTGAGGAGGCGCAGCCTGGACACAGAGTACCTCCCCTCCATCAGGTAACCATTAATCTCCTCTGAAGCTCGCCGGTACAACGTCCACTGCTCCAGCACCGACCGCAGACTAACCTTCATCTGACTTATCTGATTAAGAGGATGGGAGACAAAATGTGTTAAAAGTCATGCTTTAAGTGTCTTAAAGCATGACTGCGAAACAAAATTTAGGCAACAACCACAAGGTTAAAGGATCCAGGAAGCTCACCATGTGGTCCAAATGAGCCCAGGACTGGTTCAGCCCTTTGAGGGTCTCCTTGACAACAGAGCAGGCTGCTCCTTTCTTATCCTGAATGAGAGCGTTTCCCCGTTCCTCCGCTTTCTCTAGATCCTTCTCTTTTTCCTTCACTAACTCTTCCAACTCCTACGACAACGACACAATTTATTATAGAAAAAATACGAGTTTATAAAAAATGAAAAATATGTGTGGTATTCATAGAATTGCTGCATCCCTACCTGACAGTCTTTAAGTGCATTCTGCACCGATGCTACATCCTCTATCCTGTGTCGCTTCTTCAGTTTCTCCTCCTGTAGTGTGAGCCAGGTTTTCAGGGCCTGGACTCCATTTTCATGCTCTAACCAACCTTCCAAAAGTCCTTCCAATAGCTGAATCTAAGGCACAAACAATTTAACACAATAGTTTAACAACTCTGAAATGGCAAACTATGAATACAAGAATAAAACAGTCTAACTGAAACATTACCTTTTCAGTGATGAGCCCCTGCAGTATCTGCCATCTTCTGTTCATAGCTCCCAGCTTCTCAGCAAAGTCTGTTTTGTCACTGCGCTTTCCCTCTACATCCTGACTGCTGATCTGCAGCACAGACTGGTTAACAAAGTCCACAGTCAGCTGCTTACACGTCAGATCAATGCGGAAACCCTGTGAAATACAAGTGAGACATTGTGAGACTATGATGAGGATGAGAAAAGAGGAGTCACAGAGAGGTGAGGTCTGTTAATAAATATTTTGATGTATATCATATCACGTTATTTTGCAGTTTTGTACCTTATACTTCTGCAAGAAGTTCTGGACCACCTCAGAGCCTACAGCTCCCATGAACTTGTCCTGGTCCTCGTCTATGATGTTCTCCATGAGAGAGATCCAGCTCATCAACTCTGTGATGGCGTGCCGTGATGCCAGCTTCTCCATCTGCAACTGAGGGTACAAACAGCCAAAATACAGCATCATCAACTATGTCAGGTCAATGCTGTTACCAAACGACAATCATTCGAGTCTAACAGCTGCTGTTCTCGTACCTGGTGTAGCTTCTCTTGTACAACAGGAATACGAGTCAGCAGCTCAAAGCCCCCAGTGTCGATTGGCTGGCGAATCCTCAATGAACCCAGCTGTATCTACTCTTTTCAATCGCGGGCTGGTTGCCCGTGCTTAGCACAGAAGAGCATAAAGATGACTTAGCATCCACCTCCTTGGAAAACTCCTACCAGGAAACAGAAGTTAAGAAGTTGGATTTTAACTGTGTTGTAAAATGATCTGAACACTGTGTATGGAGATTGTTGTCAGGTTGCTGCTGATGTGATAACCTAACTAACCAGAAAGGCATGAAATTGGTCTCTGACAGTCTCAGCGTCTGAGGCACTACTCAACTGACTGGGTTGTGTCAGAATTCAAACCCGGTCAGAGCTAGTTGCAACCAGTAGCTCAGCTCTGCCGACTCACTCTGAGTACCTGAAAATTATATGCAAAGATATATTTTAATTTGGTTCTGACAGATTGCTTGAAAGATTTGGAGGATCGAACTCAGACACTGACAGGGCCTGACCTGCTCAGTGTTTAATCGGTCAGGCAGTGCAGCTCCTTGTTGACCTTGGTTGTGGAGAAACCAGTGTTCTCCAGTTGAGTCAGCTGATTCTCTAAGTCCGAACAGCCAACAGACAGAAGAAGCTTCTTGCCCTCCTCCGAACCTGGTACAGCTGGGGCTGATGCTCAAGTCAGGCTGGCCTTCAGGCAGCTAGAGGACAAAGGGACAAGCGATCAATATATAGATTTATTTGAATCTAGGTGATTACTCTGTATAAAGTTGCTTACCTGGTAGAGACCGATCCTTTTCCAGTGAGCCTCTCCTCTGTCTCCTCTACTAGACCAACAGTGGGATGCTACACTCCACAGCTTCTAACTGTCTATTTACAAACTTAGTAGTCTTCACAAGTCTGCTCCATGACTGTCGAAAAGAGGAGAAAGTATAGTGTGTTGGTTTATTCTTAAAAATATATATTATCTCCCCATCCTCCTATTAATCACTAGTTCCACCTCAGTATGCCTCAATCACGCCCCTCCTGTGGAGCCTGTTTGAAACACACTGTAGGCCAAAAGCCATGGTCTCCTCAGTGCCTAGCTTTCCCTCTACAATGCCTGAACCAGACACTTTACTGTAAAATGTCTGTGTGGGGATCATATGACACTCCAGACCCTGAAAGAACTCCTGGAGCAAGAAAGCATATTTGACATGATGTAGAAAGGAAAGAAAACACTATGCTTGGCAGTTCAGTGATTAAAATGTATACTACTTCATTTCGCCGCCCTCCGTGCTGTGTTTGTCCAGTAACATCTGGACCTCTATGACCAGAGCCACTGTCATCTTCTGGTCAACAACCATCTTGTCTTGGCTGTGTCCACCAGGTCCGTGAGGTCATAAGTGCAGCCTCATATTGAGCCTTGAGAGACAAACCGTGGTTCCAGGCTGCTACGTCCCCAGGTGCACCCCACATCAGCACCCAGCTCCTCCTTGCATCCTACACAAAACAACCAGGCCCTCCAGTCATTAAATATAAAGTGCTGTGAGGTTGCTGACCTTAGGGGCCCGTGCACCCCACTGCTTATGACAGCAGTGTAGAGAAAATGAAACAAGCTCCTCATTGGGTTTGATATTACCTGTAGTTTGAGCAGCTCCTGGTTGGAGATTTGTTCAGATTGGGTCCTTCTGCTCTTAACTCTTCAGCTCAGTCACTTTCTGCTCAAACTCCCCTCAGACTGTCCTCCACCTCTGATAATGCCTACAAAAGAGCAACATTCAGTGAAATGTCGTCTCAGGAGTCTAGCTTTTAAGTTTCTTAAATACACTTTAAATTTTTATGTATTTGCTCTTGGCTGGTGTCATACCTCTATCTGTTTGGATGCAGGTCTGTCTGCAGTCCCAGCCATCTTTTGCAGCAGCTGGATGTTTACTTTCACTCAGAGCTGTGAACAGCATCCTCAGTTCATTCTGAAAGACAACAAAACAATGTTAAAGGTTCAAAAAGAATGAAATACTGACGCCCATCAGTGATGCAGGCAGCCCTATCTCATTAACAAGAGTGACAGTGCAACAGTCTGGCTGACGCACCTGGAGGTTGAGTGTTCTGCAGCCTGTCCCTCATGCCGTCGCAATGCTGCTCAGGGTGGAGTCCAGGCCCATCCTCTCTACAGGCCCTCCAGGTGTCTTCCATCAGGCTTGCTCCTCTCTCCACAGAGCCGGCCTGCTCCTCCACCTTAGATCTCACCTGGTTCCTCCTTGTCATCTCCTTCAGCTGTTTATTCAGACCCTGAACAGGAGTTGGGGTCAGTGACTGGCAAGTATATTCTGTATTCTGAGTTTAGTAAGTTTAGTACGTTCACCTGTGATTTCTATGTTAGCTTTATATTTCTGTAGGTAAACTAAACTGATTAGTGTGTTTGTTTCACTCACCTCGAAGATTAGTGAGTTGTGTCTCTGTATCCTCAGACAGCAGCACAGGACCAGAGAGCAGCTGATTCTCAGCAGCATCCAACCAGGAGGAGGCTGCTGAAACTGCAGCATACAAGTCCTGCTGGACTGTCGCCCCAAAAGACACAGCCAGTTTACTGTCACCGCCCACCGCCTGTGAGGAGGAATGAATAATATTCATTCACAACACTGAAGACATTCTTTATTAAAGATACAGAAGAGCCTAGAAAACTGTAAACACAGATTAAAAGTTATGCGTCACCTCTTGGGCAATTCTTTCCAGAGTCTGGCTGCAGGTCTCAAACAAAGCTCTGGGAGACTGAGAGTCCTGGCTGCCAGACTCACCTCTGAACACCATACTGGGACTGGACAGACGAGACCGGTGGAGGACCTGCACACAGGAGTGACGTATGGGACATATGAGGGTCAGTGAGAGTGTGAAATTACTCAAACAAATGTTGCACTTCAAACTAAATTTAATGCAAAGAAAACCACAAATCCTTAAAATCCATAATATGCATAGCATCTGTACCGGACTAAGTTAATTGTGCTCCAGGGAGTTCAGGAGAGCTGCAGCTTTGTGCTCTGATCTTGGGTTTTCCCAGCGTTGTCTCAAGATAGTCCCAAGGGAGACATGGTCTCTGTCTCAGCAACACTCCCCTGGGATGGACTCCTCACTGTGGGAGGAAGATGGGTTTGTTGTCACTGTGCAGACTAATATCTGGTCCCTAGTTTTGTTGTTTTACCAACAAGTTCTTCGTAATTAATGTTTACTCTCATCTTTTTGTAACCCCGCTTATTCTGTGGAGGGGATAACAAAGTAAGTGTGAGAAGACTAAGAGGGTGGAAAAATACCTATCTCCATTAGGTGTGGTCTGTTGACTGAGTAACTCTTCCCACGACACTTACGACTGGCAGCCTCCTCTGTTCAACTACTTGCTCCTGCAGCTCCTAGAAAATATAGAACATATTAGATCTAACTATAAAAGTATCCAACTACTGTTGGACTGTTGATGTGTCCAAGGTGTATCCTGACTCTCGCCTAAGTGTTAGTTGGGATTGGCTCCCCACAACCCCTAAAAATAAGTGGTATAGATAATGAATGAATGAACTTTCTGTTTGCAGTTAGTTTGATTATCTTCCAAGAATGTTTTGCATGACAGTACAATTAATTAAACTGGTTAGTCTGAAAGTGAAAGGCACATAGTGTTAGTCCAAATACAATCAAAGCCAAGTGGTCCATATTAATCATAAGCATATTAATGTTCAGCTTCCTCTCACCTCACAACCGAACCAGGTTGTAAATGTGGTGTTGCTGTGTGCGTGTTGGGGGCGGGCCTGAGACAGCCAATCCTGGACATTAGGACTTTGGGACAGAGATGAGTCTGGCTCGCTGTCCTCCTGCTCCTGTAATGAACCTGGAAGAAAGACAGAGGGACTTCAGCACTTCATGTTCAAAAGCAAAAAAAGAAGAGAAATGGACAGGATTTGTGATAAGTTTGAAGCAGTTCCCTCTGAGTCAGGTTCATACACAAACTATAACTATTTTATCATGTTCATGTCATTAGCTCGAACCAGCTACCTTAGTTTCTTTGCATTTTAGAGTGATCAAAGCAAGATATCACTATTTATTACAAGAGCATGCTGGTAGGTCAGCATGGATCCTTTGTTTAGGAAAATTCTTTTTTTTCTCAAATAGCATAAACCACCAAAGCAAACAGGTCAAACTGTTGTGTCATCAGAAACACACTTGATGCAGTACATTTAGTGTTAAACATGTGATGAGGGTAGCATCCTTTTGTCTAGTATCTAAGGGCCCATTGTGGGACACACAGGCTCTTGTTGTTAACACTGTTATCAGTGAAAACAGTGGACTTTTGTAAAGAGACATACATGACCTTTACAGTGTTTGCACAATACTACTGTTGTAACCAATGAAACATATTTTGATTACCAACCTAACAAAAATGACACAGGAGCCAGGAGGAAGGAGAAGCTTGGAAATGGAAAAACATGTGGGGAATGCAGGGGTGGGGGGTGGGGGGGGCACTGAACAAGAGAGACAAGAACATAGATGGTGGGGGAAGCAGAATACTCACAACCTCCCTGTATGTCAACCTGTTTGTCCTGCAGCATCTGCTGCAACTCAGGAAGGCGCTGTCTTTGGCCCGAGGTGCAGTTTGAGGTGATTGCTCCGCCTCTCCCTTGGTCAGCCAGCCACTCAGCAGCAAACTCTCCTGTGGGCCGGACAGCTCCGATGAATCTGACACGCTCTGCTCGATCTCAAACAGCATGTTCTGCAAAGGCAGGAGCACAATGCAAACTCAGAAACAGTTTTTTAAACTTAGGGTAGACCTTTTCCCTTCACTTTCAGTTTCATTTTGGTTGATAATAAACAAATCTAAAATCTTAAGTTACCATCTCATAATCTAATTGTTTGCAGTAATCTGCTTTAGAGAGTTTCACATGGAAGACAAAATCTAAATAATTCTTGTGTAGTTACTTGAAATATACTGACATCATTAAGTGTGCAACAGATTCTTTGTGCCACACTGAATAGAGCTCAAGTGGTTTAGAGTGTTCTTCATTGCATGCACTGTATACATTCAGCATTCTTCAGTAGTGTACTTATCCTCTCCTTGTCTCACTCCTCTTTAGACCCTCTCACCATTTCATCAGTTCTAAAACTCTTTTTCAAGCTTAGTATAGGTTTCCCTTCAAATTCTTTTCCACAGACTTCTATCACCCTCCTCCTACATATCTTTAGAATAGAAACAAGGGTAAAAGGGATCCTCCCTTTCCTCGTCCAGACTGTGTGAAGACTGGTAGAATTGTATAGAAGTGGAAAAGAGGGGGATTAAGGTTGTGTCCCCTTTATTCACATAGGGCTACAAGAGTCCTGGGTAATTCTCCACAGAGAGTTTTACACAACAATGCAAAGAGCCTCATAAAACTCTTTTCCTTCTATTCAGAGTTGTCACTGTGTCATTTGAAGGGAAGGTGAAGAAACTCTTGTTCTCTCTGCACTTTCTCACCACAAAAAGCTTCCTTAAGTCATTCTTTTCTTCTCTTCTGACCCAGAATCAAAAAGCTTTTTAGGTTTTGCTCTGATTGATACACCTTCAAATATGGGTGGGGTTTGCTATGTGCAGAAATACGATGCATGGCCCGAAAAGTTTAGACTATTTGATTAAGCACTGATCCATGAGAGACTATGCTTAAGTGGTTTTTGAGCTGTTTACAGTGCAGTGACTTTCTTGTATTGTGTGTTTAAATGATTGTTGACGATGATGATGACTGTGATTGTATAGCAAATAGTTAACAACAGCTAACAGTTAAATCCAGCCAAACAAAAGCACAGTAATCCAACTATCCCAACTACTATCTATCTATTCCTAACTATCCTAAGCGCGAAACCACATTCTGATACAATATTTAAAAAGCAAAATCACTTTAATCATTAGCCTAACAAAAACCTTTTATGTTTCATAATCTTCCTCTTCTTTTCATTCCTGGTTTTGCTCTCTCACCTGGGCTAACTCCATCAGTGTCTTCCCTTTCTCACCTCACCTCTCGAAACCTCATATTCTTGCTCTCATTCGCCCTTTCTGTGGATCTATACTGTAATAATCCTTTTACCCCTGGAGATGAGGCTCCCATGGGCGGTTCTTTAGACCTGAGCTCGGCAGGAGCCATGTAGCCCAGGCTGTAGTCAGCCTGTCTGGCTGCTGACACACACACGCGCAAACACTGGTTCCTTTGCCTGAGCCACAGAGCTGGCATTATTACCTGCTGACAGGCCAATTACAGTCTATCTGGGATGAATGTTTATTATGAATGAAATGAATGAAATATGAAAATAATTTGACCTGAATAAAACCTTCTCAGGACATACTTGTGCATCATCAGTGACTGGAGCTACCAGCATAGCCATAGATCGTAACTACCCCACAGGCTAAAGGTGGGCGTTACCACCAAAACACAGGATGACTGGGGCACAAAACTTAGGCTGGTGGAGGAATGTTTGAGAGACTTAATAAGGAAGGTGATCACAGAGGACACGAGAGTCAGACCCTAATCCTAATCCCAGTGTCCTTACCCTGAAGGTGTTAGTTTCCTGGACATTGGTGGGCTCACAGTCTGTTGTGTTTTGGAAGGAGTCCCAGGTTGATGACATTTCAATAAATTTCTTCTTGTTTTAAGGGATGAACTGAACAGTTTATGCATGACTGAAATAATAACAGTAATATAGCCTAGGGAATGAATCAGGACAGGCTCTGGCTTCTGGAACAGTGATGCAGCCAGATACTTCACTAACTGATAGCTCCTCTTGATAAAACAATAGAACATAGACTTTCATACTGAGCAGACAGCCTACAAGTTTTCCCTTGACTGCTCAGTTGAGGAAGCTTGAAAGAAAATCTGCACATATCAGGATAGCGACAAGCAGCCATCTACCAGAAACGTGTCATCCTCTGGAATAAGCGGCAAATTCTCAAAATCTTCATTTCCAGTCAGCTGGGTCAATTCAACCTTGATGATATAAAAATGACGGTCTCTCACTGACAGTGATGAGCTGCTCCTCCATGTCCATGTCTTCATTTGGGGCTGAAGTGCAGAGCTGAGGAGTAGCACGGTGCTGAGCAGCAGCCAGTGGTCCGACTCCTCAGCCTCATTGTGAGTAGCAGCTGTAGCGCCTGTTCCTGTCGCTGCTCCTCCTGGCCTGCTCCTCAGTTTCTCCTGCAGAGGTCAATACAAAATGTTGGTTGTCACTGTTATTTTGAAGTAAAGTGTGTGAATATATGATCTTTTCTAGTGTCCTGTCCCCACCTCCAGTAGCTGCCTTTTCCTGAAACCTTCATTGAATGGTGGCCATCCTCCCAGCACAGTAGGGATTGATTGGGCGCCAGTTGGTCATAGGCTCCCCCATCGCTGGCCGCTGTCTGCCAGCTCCTCAGAAGAAACAGGTCTGTAACTCACCAATCTCATCTACAGCATCAGGATCACCATCCATCAGAGCCTAGGTGTAGAGATCAGAAAAGTGTGAAGTAAAATCAGCGGTATGAAAGATGGAAATTGTTGAAGGAGAGGAAGAAGAATGAAAAGAAAGATGGCGAGAGAGCGGTGGGTTTGTCAAACTGCCCGGCAGTGGTGTTACAAAGAGACTGTATGACCGTCGCTGTGAGTTGGCATAGCGGCGGAGAACAATGCTGCATACAGTCTGTACAACCATTGCACAGGCTGGTGCAATGTCAACCCTCAATCATTCTCTGTTCCCCACAGGCAGCCTTGTTTCTTTTAAAATCATTTTTGTCTTTCCCCGGAATGTCTCCCTTTCACCTAATTTACATATTTTTCACTGTAACACTACTTTATTGGACTCCTCTCGTCTCTTTTCTTACACAACAACTTCCAATATTCCCAGTCCTCTGTCCTCTCCCCTCTCGCTCTGCCTGGTGTGCAGCCATCCTGACTCTCGGGGCTCTTGTTGGGCTCAGGCCCTCATTAAGCACCTCGATGGACTCCATCTTGTGGAAATGGACTGGGGGACTCTGATGGTGCTACTGCCCGGCTCTGAGGCCTCCTTACAGACTCTTCTGCTTCTACCGCTGATCTCTGTGGCGGGAGATGGGCGGGGGGTGGGGGAAAGACAGAAAGAAAGAAATGAATGGTGGCAAAAATGAGACTGACAACTGGAGAGGAGAGCTGGGATGAAAAGTCAGCTGGGAGACACTCTGTTTGTGTCAGTTCAGCAGCACTAGTGCCGTGCTGCTACAAATCGCAATCCACGTGAGAGACATCAACACTAAGACAGACAACTTTGAATTACAGTGTGACAACTGTCTTACTGCAACTTCGCTTTTCCCATTTAGCTGGCCCAGTTCTACATTTGGTTTGTTAAAACTTTCTGGATGACATACTAACATTGCTATTACAAGAATAAATGAAACACAGCTTAATGATGATTTTATATTTGATTTCACTCATTTATTTTAGCCGATGATGTGATGCCCACATTCTTGAGTGTTTCCAAGGATCTCTGGGTCGTCCAGATTGGCAGCGCTGGTCTCCATGGATGGGTCATTGCAGCTCCTGGAGGGCTTCGGCTTAAAGGTGCCTCGACCCTGTGACACAGTCAAGTAAGTTTCATCAGTCTTTGGATATGTCAGCAGTACACACGCCCTTGCAGTGGTTTCAGGTTCACTGAAGAGAGATGTGCTGGTCTGGTATAATCATGTGTCCTCAAACATATATACATACATGAAGTATATACTTTATATGGGCATTTGAAGAAAAAAAGAACCTCAATCTGTTCTAATTCTCTCTTATTAGAAATTCACGGGCACAAGTGAATGGTTATAGTATCTTAGTTATCATGCTCCAGGATGGATTGGATCAATACCTGGCCCAAAAAACTTCTACAGGACCAGTATGGACCAAAATACAAAAAGTTATAAGCACTAACTATGATTTAATGTTTTATATCTCCTTTGTTCTTTTGTGGATGTTTTCTAGCAGCATCTAGTTATCATCTCATGGATTAGTTTAAACTCTCACTCTCCATGATATTTTCCGTCTATCCTTTCCAGCTGCTCCCACACCTCTGCCTTTGACTTCTCCCCTTTTAACTTTTGTCTTCTTTCAACACTGACACATCACAAGACAAGAAATCCTCAGTGAAATTTCACAATAATAAATACACAGCAAACGCATGACCTTTGCTGTTGTTACACCCCACAACAAAGTGCTGCTGTTTCCTGCAGCATTATTTAAATAACAGATTACACATACAAAGCTACTTTAAAAGTAAGTTAGTTATATTTAGAAATGACACACTCATTTCAATTCTAAAGCGAAGAAAAAAGCAAGTGGCAAACAAACTGTCTTCAACAAAGTAAATCTATAGGCTTATAATGCTGATAAAGAGGAAAGCCGAGGCCTTTGCTTAACTCTCCAGATGTTTAAACATCCCTTTGTGTGTGCGACAGTGGTGAAAGCGGAGGTCATGGTTTGGTGGAGTGGTGGCGATGGGATGGACGTTGGCAGGTTATCATGTCATTTTCACCAAGTTCTTTAGTCACATATTGACTCCAGATGCATTTACAATGGAAAACAGTAATATCTGAGTGTGACATATTGAGACAGATGGAGTTGAGTGGTGAAGTTTTTTGTGATGACAGACAGAATTTGAGGTTCAACATGTAAATGGACGGTGGAGGTGAGGCGGGAGGCCAGACAGTGGTGCCTCCTCCTGGCTCCTCCGTCACAGGGAGGTGTGTGGCATGACGGCTGTCATCTGACCACACAAATGCACAGCATCAGGCATGAGCGGGTGGAGGTAAAGGAGGAGGCGGCGAGACAGAAACAGGCAGATAGGAGAGAGGAGACAGAGAGAGAAAAAGCGATGAAAGAAGAGATCATAAAAATTATTAGGGGAGTGCAGGTTAGGCAGATTACAGTAGGCACTGCTGATTAATTGAACAGTGGTAATCCAAATAACGAAGAGGGAGACCCATTAGATCACATTACTGCTATTGACAAAACACTGCAGCCTTACAGCACACACTGCCATAGCTCAGCAGTAAAGAGACATAATTCAGTGTAGCACTGCTCTGTGCTAATCAGCAAACACTGGATTCCACTGAAATGAATGAGCCTAGGATTTTACAGGATACATCAGGAGAAGATGGCCAGGAGAGTGAACTCACTCATGCTGGTGATTACTCACACCACACAGGTGTACGCCTGTAGAGTTGCAGTTTCAGAACCACAGTAATTTCCTTCCCTTCACAGACACATTTCCCACTTGAGGCATCAGACAGTATCCATGTCACAGACAAGTTTGAAACTTTTCATAGATATTTGACTATGTTTTATGGAACATCCCTCTTAAGAGCTGAAAATGAACCACTAGCCCAGTCTGATGCATGAGTACAATCAAAATTACACTACAGATTATTGTGTTCTAAATAAAAAACAGTGTAATAACAGTTTATTAGTAGTAGAGTATTAATACAAATTTACACAAAACATAACTTATGTATGGCATAGCTAAGAAATGAGAGACACTGAATGAATCCACAGCAGCTGCAGCTGTGACAAATGCCTGATTGTGTGCATACCATGCTTCAGTAGAGAAGAGGCACAGCTGAAATGTGAGCCAATTCCTACTAGGCTGCACATGATTAATACAGAACGGCCAACTGACTCGGGACCTTGTTACATTCGGAACTTTTTTCCCGGGCTTCATGATGCAACTTGGCGCAGGGCCTTAGCTTACAACAGCATGTGTGTGGGAAACTCGGTAGCTTTACATGAGTAGAGATGAGTTAGGAAACTGAAACTTTAACTATAGTGAACAATAATAAATCAGGATATCAACAGTCAACAACCTATTATGTCATACACAAAATGATTTCATGCTCTGCTCACACTACAAACATGCAGTAATATCCTGTTTCCTGGCCTGCTGGTTAGACACACACAAACAGCAGTAACAGGCAGAAATCTGAATCAGACTGAGAGCCACAGAGAGAGAGAGAGACAGGAAAAGAAGTGGTAAGGCGGTATTTTTATGTGCAAACACTGAAGAAAATGAATGATCAAGCTGAAGATGACACAGTGTAGTAGCAAGCGAGACAGATTCAGGCTATTATGAAGCAAAATGAAGTGACACAGCACAGTGGGTGCAGTAATACAAGAGGAGACTGCCAGGAATATAGTAACACTTTAGGTGAAGGAAAGATAAGAGAGAAAAGGTGGCTATTTTTGTACAGTAAAAATCAGACAGAAAAAGAAGGCGAAAGAGGATATTAACAGGGGAAACTGTTTCTGAACCTGGAATTATTTATATTTACCTATCATGGACCGCTGGATAGTGCATGTATCCCATAGGCAAGTGCCATCCCAATGGCACCTGTTGGAGGATGGATTTTTATTCTGTTGTTAGCAACATGAATTGTACTGATATAAGTTTTGTACACTGTTACTGGGGAAGTTACTGAGTTAAACCTGTAATCATAACTGTCAGTCTCAGATTGCCTCTAATTTGGGATAACTTTTTAGCTAATTATACTATTGTGAAATTATGTATCACCCTCTAAACCCCAAAAGGATTCATGGGGACCTGTGTTTCACTTTGAGAACTAGTAGTCTCAGGACAGACAGGAGACCAGGGGCTACACATGCAAACACACACACAAATGTGGGCCAGACAGGCATATAGCCATGCAGTATGTACATGTGAGTCTCTACTAATGTATGTGTCCAAAAAAGGCTGCGCCACCATGACGACAGGGTGTGCTGGAAGCTGCTTAGTGGCGGCGTGGTTGCTACGGCACTGAGCAACTCCTCATCCACTCCAGCTCATCCATACCATGGGGAAGGCCCTCCACCTCTTTGACCGTCAGGCGCCTTGGTGGCATGTTTGGCCTTCACCGTCAGCATCTTGCACTTGCAGGTGGAGTGGGCGATCACTCACAAGTAGCCACGGATCTTCTGGAGGCCAGCTCATCAAAACATCCCCCAAAACGAAAAGCACCACCGCCCAGGGTCAGGAGAGTGTGGTTCAGTCACAATGGAAGATCAATAGTTCCCTGGATTAGTAAGATCCTGAAAAAAAGGAGTAGCTGAGTTGGTTCAGCGTTGAATGTGTGCCGGAATGAGAGAAGTAAGTAGGCAGACGCATTCTCTTCTCTCCCAGTCTCCTTTTCAGCTTCACAGTGCGTAAGCGTAGAAAGAGAATATCGCTGCCACACTCTCTCTCTCTCTCTTTTTTCTCAGTCTCTCTCTCCTCTGTATGTCTGAGCCAATCAGAGCGGGACAGAGGCGGGTGACTCGGATCGGTGGTGAAGCCAGCAGACAGGATGTTTGGTTGAGAGAGAGAGAGAGACCCTTGCAGACTTAGTTCAAAATCCCTCTCCTACACATACACAAATGATAAGGAAAAAAACAGGAAGTGATCTCACTGTCTGCACCCCCCCTTCCTCTGCCTGCCCGCTTCCTTTCTCCACCAATCCCGGGGGCAGATTTCTCTCAACAAAAGAGAGCTGCAATGAGAGAGGGAGTGTTTATGGGGGAAGAATGACAGAGATGGTGTCAAATTACAGCTATGGTATGAGCCGGCAGGCCGGGTCCAGCTCCTCCTTCCCTCCTCCCTCTTTCTACTCCCTCTGTCCCGCAGATGGTCAATGCACTGATAACCAGGTCATGTGACTAACTGGGCTGGTGGAGTCACAGCTATCTGCTCAGCTTAGAGATCAAACTCAGACATAAACACTTGCCGTATCAAGCCCAACGAGTGAGATTGCAGCGACAGGAAAATCATGTTTCCCCTGCCAAGGATCGGAAGTAGATAAAATCTACCAGATTCACACAGATAATTTAAAATGTAATAAAAATTGTGTTGCCTATGGGGAGATTTGATCCGTTTCTCTGCGGGTTTTTGCCTACCCCCCACATCCCCCTCCTTCTTGATCTCTCTCCGCACAGGAGATCAAACACACTTCCTCAGCAAAATAAAGCTGGAACAGAAAGCACAGGGCTGAAATAATGCAGGTGAAAACCCTCCTATCACCTACACTGCATCAAACAGGGATCTATTCAGATGATATTTACATGCACCATCAGATAAAGGAGTTGTGTGCGTGAGATGGGTTTGTTGAGTCACAACACAATATTCTCCCAGAATGTGATGTTTATTCTGGGTTTTCTGGTAGTTTTCAAAACATCGATTATTGTCTGGTGTCTGCATTTTGAGTCATTAGAAAAAAAATATCCACACTGAGCAATGACTGCAAACAGTAAAAGTGCAAAAAAAAGTGACCTTGAACTGATGATTTTGACACCTACAACTACTCTAACGGCTGAATGACAAAATGACTAATGCACAGTCTGTTTCAACCAGTAGGTCTGCCCACAACTGCTTTAAGATACAGTATATTTCCTGCTGCCTCAACCTCTCTTTTTTTGCTTTTTATACAAGTATAGGAAATGTGCAATGACTCAAGTTGTCTATTCTGACTCTTATCTCTTTGATGTTGAAAAAAAGATGACCTCATTAGAAAATACACTGAATTCATCAGCAAATTAATTCTCTTAAATGTCAAATACGAGCCCTTTGAGTAAAGGAGAAGTAGAATACTATAAGGAGTCTAATAGAACTGTTATCCTGGTTTGTTTAAGATTCTGGTTTGATCATCTACAGCAAAACCTCAAGCTCTTTAGGTCATGCTGTGCATTCTGTCAGTAAAAGACTATTTCAGCCAATAAAGACCTATAAATACAAAGGTTAACTCTATGGCCTACAAGTGTGTTTTGGTCTGAGCCTGTTGTTTATATTTCAGGCTCAGCCCCTTAAGCAATTAAGGGAAGAAGCTACAGATGTAATGATATATTTAGCAATAGTGTATTTTTGAGTCGACAGTTTGGGAAGGCACTTTCTTGTTCCTGTTTCAACATGACAAAAGCCAAGTCCATGTAAAAAGAAATGGCTCAGTCTGGTCTTGAGAATATGACTTGCCTATACAGAGGCAATGACTCATCCAACATCTCTGGATGAGCTAAACTGACTACCAGCAGACTGTGAGCAAGTCCTCACTGCCTAACATCAATGCCTGAATTCACTAATACTATTTATTCATTATAACCTTTACTTTAACAAGGAGGGCCATTGAGAGCAATAAAAGCGGATAGAAGTTACTGTAGATCAACTATTATACAACAAATAGAACAAGGACATCAACTTAAAGGGATAACATCAATTCAAAAACACATGCATTCACACTGCTCTGTAATCAGTCTAAAGGTTCTAAATTGATTAAAAGGGAATAACATCAAGTTTACAAGCTTCTGCAGATTGTTCACTTGTGTGGAGCATGGTATATCATGAATGGGAAAAATCCACACACACTACTGCAGCCAGGTTCCAAAATCGTGTGAAACCTCGTAGAAAAGTAGAAGGCTATTAGTTATGGAATGACATGTTCTAAAATCATGTACAGTATGAAACATAATGCAAATGCTTTTATTTCAAAAGAATATCAGAGTGTGTGTCCTCTCACCTCATGGTGGTGTGTTGAACCTGAAGTTCCTGTATATTTATTGGTGAAATAGTCGGTCCTGAATGATGCGATGGGCCTCTTCTATTAATCTCTGAAGTTCTTTGCTTCCTGTTCACCTGCTCATACTGCTACAGCCTTATCCTGGCAAAGAGAAGCCAGATCAAAGGTAAGGCTGAGGCGACATCTTTGTAAAATCATCTTAAAATGATTTTGAATTACTATAGTTTATGTATTTCATTTCCATTATAACCTCACTTAACACATATTCGCGATTTACAAGTTTAAGATATGAATATGTATACAAGCACTCTATCTCAAATGTAATACTGCAGAACACCGTGGTACAGATTATTTCAAATCTTCCAGGAAAAATGCTGGATGCTTCAGTGTGTATCCAGACAGTCTCTGAAAGGTCAGTTGTTTTTTCCTCTAACAACTAATCTTCACTACAATGAGCTTAAAAGCAAAGTCAGCCTAGAACCAAGAGATCTGAGATATTGCTGGTCTGATGGGGGCTAAAAGCACAGACATTCCTAGGGAGGTATTTGGGACACACAACACAGAATGAGCATCCACTTCAGCAAGTGACAAAGAAGTTCAAAACTACGCAACTCCTCTCCTGCAAAACAGGTGATTTTCTGTTTTAGCTCCAACTGCTCAGAGCCAAATGTCTGCTACTTACTACTGAGGATTCCCACAGGTCACAGTATATAACTTGACAGATTAAAACAATTTGGGGACAAAGACTGATGAAAATAATGAAGCCTGAAAGCATTACCTTCTGTTATTACATTCATTAGTGAGTTAAAATGCTTTAACAAATACGACTCTCAGCTCTATTATTTATATTAACTTTGATTTAATATGCGATAATCAACAGCGATCATGATATAGACTGCCCTCTACCTGCAAGGATGTTGCACTGCTGGATGGTGGTGTGCTGCAGTTGGCTGGCCTCTTGCTGCAAGACAGGCGTTGCGGCAGATGGGCAGACTGGCCACTACCTCCTCTGGTATGTGGAGGGCGCTCTGTGTTACTGCTGTGCAGCCGCCACCTGGTGGCAAGCCCTCCATTTCCACCAGCAGACGCTTATAAGAGGAAATGACGGGGCATGTTGGAAGAGAGGAGGAATTAAGGGTGTGTGATACTGTGTGTATGCATTCTCTGTCTCTGAAACTCTAATACTTGATTTCTGTGTAAAAGCTGAACAGACAGAAAGCATTTTAAAATGTGTATCTACCTGTCTCTGAGCTGCTCTCTGGTGACTGAGCCACTGTTGAGGTCAGGGGAGGCAAGTGCGACCTGGATCTGGTCACAGCTGCATGGGCTCTTGCCTCTGCTGCTCAAGGCAGCATGTCCTGAGGCATGAACTGAGGCAGAGCAAATAAATCAAAGGAGAAAGCACATGTGGGGGTAGGAGCAGCTTATGGTGTAGAATGTATCATCAATATATAATGTAAACTTCTACAAAGGAGGTAATTAAAGATTTTCAAAACTATAACCTCTGATGTGGATCTGTTTCTAGTCATAGATCATGAAA
Source organism: Lates japonicus (assembly GCA_033238685.1). Taxonomy (NCBI): domain Eukaryota; kingdom Metazoa; phylum Chordata; class Actinopteri; family Centropomidae; genus Lates; species Lates japonicus. Next base: position 714,164 of record BRZM01000008.1, read on the forward strand.
TCACACCAGTCTGCAAAATATTCTTTCTTTTGAGTTGTGAATAAAGGCAGTACTAAAACAAAGCAAATTTTAATTGACAATAAATGTGAAAAGAATTAAATCACCAGTCTGCTATTAAAACTTGTACTCGTCACCACGGTCTGAACCTACAAGGAAATGTGAACAGATTTACCAACAGGCAATGTATAAACATCAACGTAGACTGTCATCTGGGTACCAGCTGTATGGCAATCAGATTAGTGTAACAGATCACTGCTGCTGAAACTAAAAACAGCTCATTACTTCGCAGTGGTGTAGTAGTCAGTCCAGTGACCATAAGGGGGCACTGTTGGGTTGTCAGTTCTGATATGTTTATTTCCTCCTGAAGGATGTGTCTTGGATTTATGAAGTTGTAGCTGCAGCTCTAAATTTAATTAATAGAAGATAAAAATTTGATCACAGTACTTGGAAATGGTTCTGAGGGTGAAGTGTTATTCATGTCTAATTCCTGTAATATTGCTCACTTGGCAAATGTCATTTACGCTGCACGCATCCTGCAGACTCTGGAGGCAGTCTTGTGGTTGCTGCAATATCCGTACATCTGCTGGGGGTGTTTCCTGCTGGCTCCACCCCTCTATCTGCAACACCTCCCCCCAGCTGCCTCCTCTCCCCATGGCCTCCAAGTCACCATGGAACCATGACACTCCATGATAACGCCCTGTCACCATAAGACATAAATTACAAGTCAAAGAGAGGAGCCTTTTTAAATCAAACAATTATACTAATTAAGTCTGGCCAAGACACAACCCAATTACCTTGTTTCATAAATCAAACAAGTCTGTGAGCCTAATTGGCTACCAAGTGGTATCTTCAAATTTAATAGGTAAATGGGGAAATAACGTGTTATTTTGTGGAACAATAAATATAAACTGTAGTTGATAACATTGCAGGAAAACAGCAGTTTAAGACAATTCACAGCCATTCACACTCTCTGGTCTGTGACTCATTAAGACTCACCTGATGTGCTCGGTGCTCACTGCCTGGCTGAGGCAGAGCTCCAGATGATGTGCACGATATGGAAGCTGCCTTTTCTATCAGCCAGAGCGCTTCATACCCTGATACTCCTCACCTGTCTTTCTGCCTCACAAGTGAGAGACAGGCCAAAACAACAGAGATTTTTCGCATAAGGTAAATGAGTGAGATACCAGGAATCACCTGATATTGGCCTGATAAGAGCTTGTCTTTGTCTTGGTAAACTGAATGGACATCAACCTTCTTCAGTCTGTTGGCTCTGTCCTGGACCTGCTGTGTGGTGTGGCGCTGCACCTCTGTCAGTTGCTCACAGCGTCGCCCAGCTGCCACATGAGGTTCTGCTCACCAAACTCCTGCTGCTACTCCTAACTCTGCCAGAGAGCGACAACAGGACTCACACTCCTCACAAAGAGCCTGGAGAGTAGAGGTAAGAGGGTGAAGCAAAAAGGGAGGAGAAAGGAGAAGTGGAGAAAGATTAACAAAAAAGGGGAGGTTAGGAGCGGGGTAAAACTAAAAAGGTAACACAATCTGCCTGCCAGCATCTCTAAAGATCACTAAACACCTGTAATCTGTACAAAAACCAAAGTGTAAAGGCGACAAGTTGTGGTTCTACAGGAGATTTGTGATTATTTAGAGAGCTTTAGAGGTGCTGGTGAGCGGAATAGTTCAAAAATTACAAACTATTCCTTTAACTACACAAGCTTTGAGGGTCTGCAGATGGGCAGAGGAGTGAAAGAAGAAACAAAGTTGGGGCGACAAGAAGGAGAACAGGAGGGAAGGGGCTCAGACTCCCATCTGGAATACTCCTCTCAAAAGTGGGTCACTGTTGATGGCAGGATTCAGTTCATGCCATTCCAACTCTAACACACTCATTAACCTCAACATCTGCAAAATGAATAGCCAATTTAACAGGGGTTAATTGCTTGTTAATTAGTCAGTCTGTCTAGCTGATTACTTTGGTCTCTTCTTTGGCCTCCTCCAGGTCGGCACTCTTGTCTTCCAGTTTCAGAGCAATGGTCTTCAGCTTTGCCTCGATGTCCTGGAGTCGGGAGCTGAAGTCCTCTTTCACATCTCTGGTCTGCTGCACCTCCCTCTCCCTCGCCTGGACCTAAAGCATAGGGCAGAAATAACAACTGCATAACATTTCATTACAAACCTACTCAATACCTATGTGACAGTCCCAACTACTTAATAAAGCTACCACATTTAATAAAATGTTAAACCATAGCCAGGAGAGGTCACCTGGTCTTCAGCGGAGCCCAGAGCCAGAGCCACTTCAGCCAGCTGCATGCTGAGCTCAGAGGGCAGACCAGCCTGGAGGTCCTGGTACTTAGACTGTTGCAGCTCTGTCATGCGCTCCACACTTTGGCGTCTGCTGATGACCTCTCCGTGTGCAGTCTAAAACACACAAAATATCAGATGATCGTCAGTCTTTTCTGTCACATGACATGATAACGCATTTATTTATGTTTTTTTTTTTTTTTTTTTGAGTGTCTGTGTGTACATGTCGTGACCAACCTCTAGCTCTTGGAGCAGTGAATCCAGGTCTGCAGTTGGACTCAGCAGTAAGCCACGAGTGTCTTGGATCCATCCTTTGACCAACCCCAGCTCCTTTTCGACCTCCTCTCTCTCCCTCAACTCCTGGTGTACCTGAGCCCTGCTCGCCCGCACCCGCAACACAAGACTAGACAAGACACAGCAAAAATATTTCAGTCTAAATTTGAATTGTGTCCTTTTCCTGTGATGGTGATTTTAAACATGGTCCTCCTGATAAAAGCTACTAATACACATTTTCAGTTCATATAAAGTCATGTGTTACGTCCTGTTTTTGGCTGGCAGGAGCAGCCACAGGGACTTGATCACTCACCTGTCGTATTGCTCCTGCATACTTCTGATCTCCTCTAGGCACGGTGTCTCCTCATGTCCATTCTCTGTCTTTTTCTCTGTCACCTCCTTCTCCTTCTCCTCCCCTCTGAGGCTGCGGGTGTGTTGCCCAAGCAGGGCTAGGATGGACTGCTCCCTCTCCACCTCCTGGCTGAAGGAGTCATGGTACTCTAGGAGGCTCTGAAGCGCCGTCCTTGTGGCAGCCTTCTCGACTGTGCTGTCTGGGACACGACTGTGGAGGTCTTTGGACACAGAGCGAACCTTCTCCATCTAAAGGCCAGAGAAGCCAATGTGCAAAGGTTTAGATTCAGATTTATAGTACTCTGTGGAGTTTTTGACCACTAGTAGCACTGTGGAGCAATTCTTTCATGAGTGGGTCCTCATTTTGTTTGTATAGTGCATGTATACGTGGTCGACAGTGTACAAATTCCTTCCTTCAGTTTCACATTGTTCCACTTGATGGAAGCTGACCTTAAAATTTGACCCCAGCTTCTCCATTTGACTGAAAGGTGTCATTTGAATATCATTATGCTACAGAACCACATCTGTTCTAGAGATTATCATGTTGTGATCAGAGCCTTTGTTTCTGTGGAGAAGAATGGTTGCTAATCAGTATGTTGGGACCTACAGCAGTGGTTTGCAAAATGGGGCTGGGATACAGAAACCTAAATGGACACAAGATGATTAAGGGGATAAGTTGATTTTTTCATGTGAAAAACTGGATACTTTAATCTCCTCAGGCATCTAAAAATCCTTCAAATAAAAGAATATGAGAGCAAAAAAAAGACTTATGCTCTCACTTACTTTCCACTAATAATCTTTCAAACTCCTGCCTTCAGTAAACAGTATTCTCTGTGAGAGTCAAAGGCAAAACCAAAGTCCAAAGACTCAAGTCCAGAGAATGACATCATGTCCAGTTGAACAAAAGCACCATAGAAAACCAGTGGACAACAAGAATGTGCCACATATGAGGAAGTGACCAATTCCTTACAGTTTGACCTCATTTCCTTTTCAGGAGCAGTGCTTTGTGAGACCTCTTGGGAACTGACAGCGTTTGCACTCAAAATAGGTCGAAAGGCGGGAAAACGCTTCATGTGACACAGTGTTTTGGCAGGAGGAAACAACTGGCCTGAAGCCTGGAGTTACATCACAGCACAGCAACTGGTGTTCAGTTGCTGCTGCTGCTTTGACCTAAATCTGCAGAGACAAGAACAATGTGGTAGACTTGTGTGTTTGTCGGCTGTAGGTGTTGGCAGTTTTGCAGAATGACACTGGACATGTTGGTGGCTAGTTTAATGCTGTATATATGCGTGAACTGAGGCAGTTGACTAAGCAGAACCATATTTATGTGCACGAGTGCACACACACACACACACACACACACCATGTACCATCAGCAACAAATCTACAGTCATCTTCTCTTACCTTCTCTGTGAAGTTCCTCCACTCCCTCGCGGTATCCTCCAGTGCCCTCTCCTGGGCTCGGGCCACACTGCGGAGCCTGGTCCACCGTTGCCATAGTGATGACACCGAGTGGCTGGTGACACCTTTCCCGGACTCAGAGATGATCTGCTCTAACTCCGTTGCGTTCTCCTTCAAAGCATTTAGTGGCAGCTCCAGCAGGTCAATGTGAGCCACCAGAGACTACAGCCGAAAGGCGACAAAAGAGACACATAAGTTATCTCATAAACACATTCCTCTGAAACATTTATACCATGGGAAACTAAAATTCTCCCCTCAAAATGTTAAACTTCACATACACAAAAGCACAAGGAATAATACATAAACACTCAACTGTTTAAATATTAATGTGCATCTGCTGCCATGACGAACAAATGCTGGAATTTAATGCAACAGCCAAGAGGGAAACAGCACATGCATGTTAGATGATGTCTATACATATCTAATAACCCCTTACTACAGTATCTCTCTTTTATGAGTGTAGAGTAAGACAGTGACCCACCTTGTATCTCTGACACTTGTCCTCTGCCTGCTGGATACTGGTAGCTTTAGCTGTGGTGAACATGGCCATCTTGCTCTCTGCGTCGTTCATCTGGTCGACCAGTGTCTCTCTCTCATACTGGAAGGAACTCCACAGGTCTGCACACCTGAGAAACAAATTACAAGCCACAATTGAGTGAAATAATATAAACATATGTGGGATATAACCACACATGTACATTTTCACACACATTATTTGGCTCCACACACTGTACAAACATTAACAATAGTGGACATATGAATACATTAACACACACCTATGCAACACCTCTCTATGAGCATCCAGTTGATGTTTGACTTCTGTATTTCTCTGCCGCATTGTTTCAACTTTTTCTTTGAGTCCACTCATTACTCCCGGTTCCATTAAATCCACCAGCAAAGGATCCAAAGTCCTCAGCTCGTCTACACCAGCTGTGAAGCTCTTTTCCTGGGCTGAAATCTCTTCCAGGTCCCGCACGCAATCTGTCTGGCTGTCGAGCTCCACCCCTGAGCTGGCCCTCTGGAGAAAAGCTGAGGCAGAGTCCAGCCATTTCTGCATGGACTGTAGAGATACGTGGTGCCTCTGGACCAGGGAAAGAGCCTTATCCAGAGCCAGCTAGAATATGCAGAAGGTGATTTTGTTAACTTCAGATTTTGCAACTCTCTACAGGGGTTTCTTTACACAAATGTAGTTAAAAATTCATGCCTAATTACAACAACCAGCAAAACACATTTAGGATATTATGTCTGCTACAAATTGTAGTAATATGTACAGTGAGTTGAAATCTTATTTTGAAGTTCAAGTTTTCATACAGCCTTCCTCTAAAAATGTCAAAGGTCAGAATTCTCCTCAGTGAGTAATAAAGTAAAAGTCTCTGTAAAACTTTGCAGGTCAGAAAAAGCTCTTGTACCTTTTACTTACTATTCAACATAATGTAATCTTTGGAACACAGTATTTAAACACATTAAATCCCCAAAACAGTTATAAATTAATAATAACTTATTCAGACTTCATTGAATCTCTTGAACTCTCTTTTAAATGTTTCAGCTTCCCTAGGCCTATTAATATTGATAGTATGGGCAAACAGGAGATGGAAAATAATATCCAGTAGGTTTAAGTCATGAATGATGGATCAGGGTCCAGATAAGTTGAGGATGTGAACTTGGCTGAGATAGTAAGTTCTATAATTAGAAAAATAAATGGATAGAAAATGTGCCTATCATTCTGATTTCTGAGTAATGTGCACACATACCTGTTTCTTACTAATTCCCTCTTGAACTTCAGCTCCCAGCTTTGCCAGCTCCTGCAGTTTCTCTTCAACATGGGCAGGAACAGTTTCCCTTCTACTACAATACCTTTGCCTTTCTCTGCTACCCAATGCATCTGCCATCCTCAATCTACTTCTCACTTCCTCCTCCTTGATTTTCAGTCTGCGCACTTCCTCCTGTACCCTCTGGACTCTGACCTCTGAAAGGGTCAAAGGCTCTTCCAATTTGTCTTTGATAGTCCTCAGACACTGCAGCATTTTCTCAGTCTCTCTTGTGAAATCCTCATTTTTGGCGACTTCCGTTTCACTTTCTTCAACAAAACGTTTTACTTCAAGCCATAAAGACTGCAATGATTCTAGCTGCAGTGTAGCTTCCTGAAAGGCAGCGGGTTCAAACTTCAGACCAAGGCCTTCAGTTTGTCGGTTACATTCTTCAGTCTGAGAGCTCACACCATCCAGCCTTTCTAGCAATGAATAAAGACTTGTGATTGTATCTATGGCACCTACATCTTTGTCTGACTTAAGTCTGACAAGCTTTTCTTTAACAGACTTTAACTCTGAGTCCAAGCTGCTTAGTACTTTATTGTGTTCAACTATTGTTTTTAAGCAGTTGTCTAAGTGTTTGATTTTCTGATCATTTCTCTGCTTCAGTGTGTTGTGGAGGCTGATCAGCTGCTGCGTCTCTTCATCTCTGTATTGCTGACCTCGACAGAGGAACCCCTCATTTTTGCCCTGAAGTTCTCTCACAGCAGGGTTTATGTGGAATAAACTTTCATTAATATTTCTATATTCATTAATTAGACAAACAACTTCCTCCTCTCTCATACTGATAGTCTGCTTCTCCAGATTGTCAAACTGCTCCTGAAGCTCCTCCAGTGCATTACGAGTGATATCAAAGAAAGTGCTGAACTCTTTTCTCTCTAGGATTATTTGTTGGACTCTGTCTTTTTTCTCTTTGGCTAGAGCTAGGATGGCGTTGTACTGCTGAGGCAGCGCATTAAGCCTCTCATCTAGATAGCAGTGGTCAATTTCATTCAGAGTCCGGAGGATCTCCTGGCCTATTCTTTGGACAATAAGAAGGAGGTTCTCATATTCTGAAGCTTGTTCTAGGACATTTTGAAAATTCGACAATTGTGTTTGCAGTTCTGAATTGTCATCAACGTTGTTTAAATTGATTTCAGGGAAAGTGATGGCATCTGCTCGCCTCAACCAGTGGCAGGTCTTGTCCAGGTCGACCTGAAAGTACTTCCTAGAGGTTAAGGCTTTCTCCAGGTCTGTGAGACGCTGAGTGGTCCTCTGGAGGGTGGTTTCAAAGACCGACTGTAGCTCCTCAAGTCTCGCCAGGGTTTCTGCTCTTTCTTTTTCAGTGGCGTCTCTCTCCAGCTCTCGCCCTTGTACCCAAAGAGAAGCCAGCTCCCTCTGGTAGGCTCTCAGGCCACTCTGGACACCACGACATGCAGCAACTTGTTTGGCCAGGTCCTCAGGGAGAAGTGCTATGTGGTCATCTATCAAAGCCTTCCTCTCCTGTTGCTGTACCCAAGACAGCGCTCTACCCAAGCCTTGTAGGAACTGTGTCCTCTCTGTAAAGGCCTAGAGAGGAAGAATTAAACACTGGAAATTATTTACAAACTTTTAACAGCTTGAAAAAGACAGAGCATATTTTTTCCTACTGCACAGATTCTAATCAGTAAAAATATGAGTTTGAGTTTGTTTTTTTGACCACCCAGCTTATTTTTTTCAGACCTTAGGCAAGTCCTTTAGGGCATAATTAAAATTTTACTTGCATCCAATACAAAAATCCAGCTGTTTACCTTGCTGAGGTACTTTCTCCTTTGGGCCACCCGAGCCCCCAGAGCCTCCACCTCAGTCTGGGCTTGTTCAACAAGCCCTTGAAGGCATCTCTTCTCACTCAAGCCCAGCCTGGAAGCCACAGCCTGGGCTTCGCTCACTGCCTGACCCAGCAGCTGCTGACGGGCCTCAAGTTCCACACACACGCTCAGGTGGTCAAATAGGAAACTCTGGGCCAGATCGGGGGGTGGGCTGGTTTTCAGTGCAGAGGTAAGCGCGGGCCGCTGCTCCTCCACCCACTCTCGGGCATCCCTCAGCTGGGTTTCCACGCGAGCCAGATCTTCCAGTGTCTGTGCAGAGTCCTGGATCTTCTGCTGAATCAGGGTTTCGAGCTGGGCCCAGCGCTGCTCCAGGTGACCCACCTGGTGAGAGTCAGAACACTTTATAAAATGGGATGAAATACTTATACTCTATGTTATTACGCAGTAAATTTCCATCCTAAGAAGTAGCTGAAGAGGTATGAGCTCCACCTGTTGCTTGACAAGCTCTTTGTCTAGCAGGCTGAGTCGAGGCAGAATAGCTTGTCTCTGGTCTCTGAGGTCTTCTAGAGTTGCTCTCTGCTCCTCCAGATCACTGGACAGCTTCCTTAGAGCTTCTAGATGCTCACTTGTACTTTCTGTGTCAGCCCTGGGTACACACAGACAGGGTTTGGAATAGTCCTGATATATAAATCACACATCCATTTAGAAATTTAAGTACAGTATGTTTAAAACATGTAAATAAAAAAGTTATTCATCACATCCTACAAAGAAAACACTGAAACCTGGCAAGGTAGTCCCATTCCCTGGACACTTGGTGGAAGAGTTCCTCCACAGCGACCACACTCTCTTGGTATTCTCCGCTTCGCTGCATGTCCTCCCCCCGCTGAGCCTCCAGCTCTTCTGCCCGCTGGCCCAGGTCCATCCAGCTTCTCCTAAGTCTCCTTATCTCCTCCAGGGCAGGAGAGACCTGTCCATCTGTCAGCCTACCAATGGCTTCATTCAAATGGGTTACCTCAGACTGTCTCTCCTTAATCTGCTGGAGAAACTCCTGCAAGAAAGATAGTGAAGTGAAGTGAAGTGAAGTTTCTTTTACTATAACAGAGTTTAAAAACAACTGTTTTAAAGACACAAACCAAAAACAGACCTGTGCCTTGTCCAGCTGGTTTTGCGCAATCTTGGGCTCCAGCTCTGCGGGTCTCCTGATGAGGTTCTGAAGTTGCTGCTCTGTCTCTCTCAGATGGACTTCCAGATCTGCCTTCTGTTCCTCAATGTCCCTCCAGCTGTCTGCCACCTCCTCACAAAGCATCATACGCTCCTCATTCTAGACAAAAAACACAACAGAATAATGTCATAAAAAGTATTCCATTTTAAAATACAAAAATATATGCAAAATATGTACTGAAACTGTCTATTGTTTAAAGACTTGTTTAAGTCAACTGACCTGCAGTTTGACCTGCTGGATAGCTGCTGCAGTCTCCCTGACCCTCGGCTCTGACAGGTCACAGGTTGAGCACACAAGCTGGAGGTAAGTGCTGGCCTGTTCCTGGAGAGTTCGCTCCTGTTTCATCTGCCAAAAAAGTGTCTGTTAATGGTCTTATAATTTTGTTGGCTGATCATATTAGTTCATTAATTGATTAATTTCATTATTTCAGAAGGTAATGACGCATGAAAAAGAAATCAAAACAAGCAGCTAATCAATTATGATGCTGAAATACCAAACTCTTGTTAAAGACAGTGTAGGGGCTTACTGACCTGCTGTAGCGCCTCCTCCAGGCTGAGAGGGGGATGTGCAGGAGGCTCTGGTTCATCTGAAACAGAGGTCAGCCAGGTCTGGCACTGCTGCAGTGTGTCTTGGAGACTGACATGTCTCTGTAACTCATGGTCCAGACTCTGATATACCTGTAAGACACAGACAGATACGTGTAAATGCTATATGTCTGAACTGAACAACACACTTCTGTAGAGTTTTAAGACATTTAAGAAAATCAACCCAAAACCGACTTTGGATATTATGTTTCATGAAATGTGTGATCCTGAAACTCAATTCAAAGAAGCTGAAGTGAGAACAAAATGTTTTCTACCGACAGCAGCACAATACACAAATGCAAGAAGTAAAAGAAACAGTGAATGCCACTGTAGGTAGAGACCACAATGTTATACTGCATACTTTTGAAGTCAGTATATCATGGCCAAACACAAAGACACATTAAAATATAAAGCCCGAACAAGTAGGCAGTTATGCAGCGTTATATTTGACAGGTGTTGAATGTGGAGGCGTCCATGCCCTCCAGGGGAGAACGAAACAGCAAGGTCTGATTGACAGTGTTAATATGAGAGCCCGAAAGGAGGGAGAAGGGGGGCATGTACTGGCAAACTGCCCAACGTATTTGGCAAAGGCTAGAAGGTTGGCATGGTGGCAAGTGGCAGGCAGGATATTAGAGCTGTGTTGCGCCGGGACACAGTTGGCAGCCATCGTAACACTGGAGGCGCAGTTGTAGAGAAGCCAGCAGTGTAGTGGTAAAGTGTGGCTGGATCACACAATGCCAGATTGGATGTGTGAGTGGCGGTGGTGGTAGTGGTGGTGGTGGTGGTGTCTTGGGAGGTGAGCTATGATGACAGAGTAGAGGTTGCCAAAATGACAGAGTGGGGCTGGATTAGAGGGCCCGCCAGATCTACTGAATAGTGACGTGTGACCATTTTTGGCTAAGGCATGAAAAAGTGAAGTTGACAGGGGATATGCGGAGATTAATATGGGGAGATTGAGTTAGTGATTTTGGCTGGTGGGGTCCGTCTGAGTGTGGCTGCTGTTGAGCTCCACTCTGGCAGCCTTAATTGGTTGTGCCCTCTACACTGGCAGCGAAGGGCTGTCTTCAGAGACGGGTTTAAGTGTCAGAATGGGTTAGGATTAAGTGGATGCCTAGGCTGTTGGAATATTAACAGCACTGACATGTAGAGCATGTGTGTCCGCGCATGCAGGCATGGTCACGCACACATACATGGATGTATGCACACACGAGGGTGTATCCAATGCACCAATATGTCTTACACTGTAAATGTGTATGAGCTACTTCAAACATAGAATACATGTCTTTGTCAGCTTCCCATCCCTTCCTCCCGCCTCCTCCTCTGCGCCCCCTCCCTCCCTCTTTCCTTCTCCTCCTCCTCACTCACTCTCTGTGCTGTGCTACAGATGGCAGAGTAGCTGTCTCTGGTGCCTTGCTGGTGAGCCTGGACCTGCTGTCTCAGCCTGCTCTGCACACGGTCACTGCAGCCTTGTACCAGGTGGTTGCCACGCTCCTTCAGGCCTGCCAAGCGATCCTCAAAGCCCGCTATTTCTTCCATGATGGCCTGTGGAGGACAAAGTGACCAAGTGGGATCATGTTAAAGAGGGACTCCATGGATGATATATACAGACATGTTTCAGGATGAGTCTGTCCATTGGTCAATGACACAGGAGGTCAGAGCAGACCAACACTACACAGTGAGGTCACTCATGGTATTAATCAGGCCTGAATAAATGAACCTGAAAGAAGATAAAATTTACATAAGACAACTGCTTGGTGAATTAGGACCCAGTCCTTGTGGGTTTCTAAACACTGAAGCAGAAACCTATTACTTTTTTTCAAGATACTGTTAACATCAAAACTAATTTGAGGTCTGCAAAAACAGGGAAAAGTTAAAAGCAGCCTCTCATGCAATTATCAACTGTAACTGAACTCATCAAACAACATGTTATAATCCATTAAAACAGCTCATACCTCTCAGAGCTCATGGGAGAGAAAGACACAGTTGAACCCAAATGCAGCATAAACCCTCATGTTAATCAACAAAGGACAATTATTTTTCCACACTTTTGCTTTTCAGGTACTGTGTGGGCAGCTTATGTGACTCTTGCATGGAAACATCTATATCAACGACAAGTGGTTAATAAAATATCTTAGTCAGCAGCTGAACTGACGCTAATGATAAATAACTTACACTAATATCGTATGATTTGAGCTGCCCAGCATTGATCATACAGTTATGTTTATTAAGCACCAAACAGCCTTCTAACAGATGATGTGAAATCCTTAGAAATGTTGTTATGACGTGTGAAGAAACTTCACTTCATCAAGTCTATTTTCTTTCATTATATCTCCTCTCTTTCATTTAAGCAGTGTTTCCACACAGGTCACCATACCGGACCATGGTTAATTGTTTATCTCTAGCACAGCTGTGAAGACACATCTGCCCAATCCCCATTGGCAGTGGCCATAGCAACCAGTGTTGAAGTAGGAGACCCACAGAGATAAGAAAGAGTGACTGGTGGAAAAGGTAAACAGCCATAACAAACAGCTGGTGTCTTGGAGTTTCAGTGTCATTTAATTAAATGAGTCCTCTCTGGGTAGGATGAAAATATTGTCTGTCTGTATTGCAGTCTGAGTTAATGTTTACAATTAGGTACCAAATGGAATCTTCACACGTGTATGTGAGTGATGAGGTTCAATAAAGAATAACCTTATTTGAACATGTAGTACATGAGTCTGTGCCATTTCAGTCTATTTGAGTTTAAATAGCCCAGCCTTTGGAATTAGGAGGCATTACACTTGTTAATTTGTACTGCTCATCTCTTTTCTCCTTGATGCATCAAGCTTCAATAACTGCATTTGCATCTGCATCTGTTTAAAACATCTGAGGTCTCCCAAAAACATGCCTACCTCACCTAAACAAAGGTAAGTTAGATGTAAGTATTCATTCACTCAACGCCAATGACTATAACACTTTAGAGTGGCTGGAGTCTGAATATTTGGTGTTTCCTTGAGGATTGAAATAGACTCAAGTGAGCACTTTTGCTCTCTAATCAAGGCTCATTACATGAGATGTATCATATGCTACAAATTTGGCAAACAGCAGCAAAAAAAAAAAAAAGAAGAAGAAAAAAAAATCAAGTAATGTGATTGGTTACCTTGTGCCTGGCCAGCTGTTGAGTGGCTGCCTCCAGGTTGCCGCCCACAGTGGGATCAGGTGTCACCATCCTGCTGGACATCTGGAGCAGCCAGCGCTCCACCTCCTGGAGTTCATTGTGGTAAGCTTCCTGTTCCTTCACCTGGCCTTCCAGATTCTCCACATGAGCCTGGATGAGCACACACAGAAAAAAATATACTGATTACTCCAAGCTTATGCAACAAACTATTAGAACCACCTTCCTGACACTGACTGACTTGGCATGTCTATATTATTCAAGAATTACATATAATCAATAAGTGAAATTATTAAGGGATCACATCTTTGCCTCAATCTGCTAAGTCTCCTGCATGGAAAGATTATTTACTTTTTCCTCTATGTATATCATAACTGCTGTCTCTGAGCACACAGGTCCTCACCATGGCTCTTTTACAGAGTTCAGTGTAGTCCCTTTGCAGTCTGTTCATCTTGTCTCTGATGGAGGGGTAGTGGACTGAAGCCAGCAGAGCGTCTCCCTTCTCCACCACTGACCTGATGGATCCATCATGGGACTGAACCATCTGCAACAGAGCCTGCAGACACAGACAGACACACGTGTATCTCTTGCATCTTACATAGAGTAAAGACCATCCATTGCACATATACAGTAAGCGTGTTATACTGAAGGGTATTTTAGTTTTTTCAACAAATGGTTTCTGCTATACTCTCAACCATTTTCAAATTCTCAAAAGCACACCATAGCCATTTATCGACATAAAAAGCAAAGTATCCTCCAGGAAATGGTCAGCAGTTATGTAAAATATATTCAGTTTTAGAGTTAATGGGTTAGGACATGCAAGGACACTCATGTGGTCCATTAAGCTAATAATATTCAGTAAGGTCTTGCTACCATTTGGACCCACCAAAGTGCAAAATTACTGAACACAGCATTTATGCAATGCCCTGTAGGTCTGTATATTCCTGATCTCAATTAAATATATCACAGTCAGATAGAAAAGACTGAGAAATTACATAGTTGCTATACCTTATACTTAGCCAGCTGTGCTCTCCGTTGGTACAGTTCAGCCTTGGGCTCCACGGGAGTGCTGAGCAAAGCTCGCGTCTCCACCAACCACTGAGCCTGAGCCTTGTACCGGTCCTGGAACTCCTTAGCTAAAAGTAGTGCTCGCTCTAGAAAGCTGTGCTCCTGCCTCAGCCCACCTGCAAGCTCCTCCAACTGGGAAAGACGAGCCTCCACCTCCCCTCCCAAACTCTCAGCTCCAGCCTCGTCCAGGAAGCCAGCTGCCTGTTCGGCCCGCTCCCTCAGGGATTTCAGGAAACTGTGACCATGTTGGAGCTCAGACTGGAGAGTCTGGGTGAAAGAAAGACCAGAAATACAACTCAGCATGGGTGCTGCTGCAGTGTTATCACCTTTCCTTTATACTTAATAACATAATACACACTACTGAATTAAAGAAACAAAGTCAAAGACTGCTTCTCTGTACTAACACACAACAATTGTAGCATATATGCTCGAGGCTGAGGAAATCCTACTCTAATCGTTGCCATGACTTTGAGGTTAACATTCAAACACAGTATCACTGATTTCTTTGTCCTTCACCTTCAGTGCTGCCCCAGTCACCCAGACCAGCCTGGCAGTGTGTTTGAAAGGCTTTGAACCCATCAGGTAGGCCGACACCTGCATGGTGAGATGTGGAGAAGACTGGGAGGTCATGGTGTGGAGAAACCACAGTGAATTATATGAAAGGAGGACCCAATTATAAGGACCCTTAACAGGCAGCAGTAGCCGCAGGGGTTTCCAGGGCAACCACAACACACCACACACACACACACACACACACACACACATACACAGGTTTCCACTCGATGGGACGCCATCTAGCTTTCATCATCAGTCTATTATTGCTTGAGTATAGAGTAGCTTCACACTGCAACAACCCCAGATTTCCAGCTACTCCTGTTGATAATATAACAAGAGCTGTGTCTGTCTGCACACATCCATGTTTGCTGCTTATTATGAAGCTCCAGGCATGTTCATTTTCCAAGTAATGACACCAATGTCCCTGCCTTATGACCTAAATAGGAGACACTCAATATATCTGAATTCCATACAATTCTGTGTGATTAACTTGCAAGCTAAAACACGATAGTCTGTGGTGATTGCTGTTTAGTAGCTGATTAAGTTCGGTATGACTCCTCCTCTCCACTTAATAGATCTTGTTGAAACTGGCATTTAATAAGTACTCCTCTGAAAGATCTTTGTTTCACTTAGCATCTACTTGTGCCATCAAGAACAAAATAACAACTGAGTGACTAAAGATGACTTCCTCACTTTTACCTCACAATCTGTCTTTGGATGAATTTAGCTTCTGATGGAAACATGCTTGATATCATGCCACTAAATATCTACTATACAGGCTGCCAATACTGCTTTGCAATGGTTGTTAATGCAATCACTACAGTCTGGGTGAACATTATATATGAGGTCCTGAACACAGTGTGCCCTATATTCTGTAAATTGTCTTGCCATGTCAACTCCAATTATCCATGTTGAGTGTCTTGTGTACCCGCTGTAAATGATGAGAGCACCAGCGATCCTGTTTCTTATTCTGCATCAGTTCTCAGGCTGCATTATCCACTGTAATACATCTACTGCAGCAATGACAACCATGTTCATCGTTATCATTATCTACTAACAGAGGTAGGACATTACTGAGGTGACCCTGTGAGCAGTTTATTAGCTCTAGTGTCACTGTCTCTCTATGTCTTGAATGGACGGACTGCAGCAGAACTGTGCATTGTATTAAATAATGAAGAGCCATAACTGTTCTTTGTTTATTTTTTTGTTATAGTGCTATTTGTAATGGCAAAAGCATGTTTTGTTTCTGATTACAAATAAAAACTCTTAACATGGACCTTTGAAACCCTGACTGTGTGCATTTGAAAGCAACAGGGACTTTGGGTAGAAATGCCCTTGAACATTTATAAAATGTCAGTAAAATTAAAAATGGGAAAGGGGGAAGGGAAGGGGTGGCTTAATTGGGAGAAGGAGACAGCATTTTCTTTTTTGCAGTTTTTGTTTGCATTTTGCCCTGTTTACAATTCTTGCAGGAGGCAGTGGGTGGTGGATGCTTTTTGGAGCACTCTGGGAGAAAGAAACCACTGAATAAAAAAAAACAAAAAACAAAACAAAACAATGAATACCTTCAAAAAACAAAATAAAAAGGTTAAGATTCACTGGATGGAGACAGAGTGGGGAAAAAGGTGTGAATTTAGTAATTTTAATTACACAAAACTACCAACATTGCCCAGTTCAAGGGGATAATATACATCTGACCATGCTACATTATTGCATTACTCTGATTTTCAAATATCTTAATAAAGTCACAGTATATTTCTGGCTGACGCAGCCCACCAGCACTATATGACTCACACTTTTAAAGTTGCAACGCAGCATCGAATGAAGTCCAAATCCAACTAATGGCCCTTGACACAGCTATTGACTGCTGGTCTTTGTGTCAATGTATAATCATCCCAGCTCACTGAAAAGCCCCGCAGCTCTCACTCTGGGAGAATCAGTAAGTGATGGAGCATTCATGTGTTTTCTGCAGTGCTGGAAGGACACATGTGGTGACAGCATGTCTTCAGTCCGTATGCAGAGACAGAGCATCGATCCCAGAAAGGGATTACTGCAAAGCCCACACCAGATGATGTATTGTAAATGTCTATGCGTGTGTCTGTAAATGCGTCTCTGAATGTGTGTGTGAGAGGAAGACAAAGACAAATGTGATGTAGTGAGAGAAATGAAAAAAATGTGTGAAACCACAGAGGATTCATGGGTTTGAGAGTTTGCTGCAGCTTGTTAGTTAGTACCTTGGATGGGTTTTGTGGTATGAAACGAGTGCTAGAGGAGAGAAGTGTGTATGTGTGTGTGTGTGTGTGAGTGATGTGAAGCGTTAAGGGCACTGCATCAATTACAGTGTCTGTGCCAGCAGGCTCCTGACACCGGCGCTTCTTCATCCTCTCCTTCACAGTGGGAGGTCTCCTCAACACGCTCTCTGTGCTGCACCCACGGTTCTTACAGAGCCGAATGATACACATTCTCATCCAGTCCTTTCACACACTGACATGAACTATGCCAAATAAAACCATAGCAGCAGATATTCTCATTGCAGTCTGTACATTTCAGCAGGCTTCTTCCTTCTAATGCCTATTTGACAAAAAGAGTACAAGAGAAACTGTTGGCAATTATGCCACCAAGTGGAGTTTCCTTTACTAGTCTGGAGCCCAACTCAAATATTATAATGACTGACCGTTTATTAGCTTTCCAGACAGTTCATGAGCATTTTATCATTAAGACACTGTAGCCGCTAAAGAAACCTGTATACTTGATGTTACAAGCAGGTACCGATGTTGCTTGGAAACTAGACTAAAAATCTGACATTTTTGTTGGCTTGGATATTGGACTCAATTATTTGTGTCAATTCTCCTCTATAAATGGAAGTCTTGCTTAACTCATCACTTTGCTGTAGGTACTCTACCAACATCTGTGACTTATTGCAGCTGCTTCAGGAAGGTGTATTACATAACCGCTTGTACCTTGTATCCAACTGCCTCACTGACAAATGGAGGTTCAGCCTCTGTTTGGGAAACCCAGCAACCCAAAGGTAAATAGGCTTCATATTTAGGTAAAATGATTAGTACTTGCTCTTCATCTTCTTCCAAGTGGCCACCGGTCCAGAGGTTCAGAACCATCAGCACGACTGAGAAGCTTTTTCGAGTCGAGATTGGCCAGTCAGTGAATGACATGCAAAGGTTTTCTGCCCCTCTCAATACTCTTTCACCTCCTGTAGCTGCTTGATGGTGTCCTGAAAAATGATTGACAAAATGTTAAAAGATCAACAATAATATAACATATACAGTGTGTATATGATTTATACAGTTGCGATGCGCATAAAAGTAGTTTAATATCCAATAGTGTCCAACAGATCCAGATTTAAAATTTTTAATTTAGTAAATGAATTGGGTGTTGTAACGCATCCTGTCAGATCCAAGCATATTATCTCATAGTATGAACATAAAGGTGAATAACTTACAACAACAAACACTGCCTTCTTTTTTGTTTGAGGTCAGAATCATTGTTGTCAGGGGAATCTTCTTAGAAACATGGTATCTTCCTTTGAAAGGTGTGTGATGTGTCCTAGCAGTCTAACATTGGCCACCAAGGACCAAATCTCTGATCACCCAAAACAGAAAACACTGTTTCCCCCTTCTCTTACAGAATCTGCTGAATGTCAGCTAGCCTACAACAAGGTGGAGAGGGCCTTATAGCTTAATGATTATCCAATTTGACTGAGATTTTGAGCCAATAACACTATGAGGCGGAAGAGGGTTTCTTGCAGGTTTGACACATTATTCACTCAACTTGCAAATCCTGTGGTGAGAACCTCCAATTAGCTGATAGTGCTGAGTGCACACCTTTTCTGACTAGACAGAGGTAACGGCTTCCCACCTCAAGCCCATATGGCCCCCACTTCACACAGTATAATTACAGGAATCCATGGCATGAGAGGGATGTTTTAGTCTATGTGTGTGTGTTGGCCTATCTGTAAGTATATGCATGCTTGAGTCAATTTTGAGAGGGGAAGGAAGGGGTGTGGGTATAACTGAGACAAACAAAGTGAGGGAATAACGGGGAGACACACACGTATACACACACTCGGATGTGTTACTGAAGGTGTAAAAATCAATGTAGTGCAGGCAAAGCTTCTCTACTTTTGGTGCCGGGTGTGAGATTGCCTTCTGTAGCGTTTAATTACAGCCTTAGCCCCAGACCAGAGGAGCCCCATTGATTTTCCTTTAGTCCCCCCCAGAGGAGCAGACAAATAGAGAGGCTAGATCTGAGTATACAGAACAACACAGGCTGGGCTCACAGGCATAACTCTGAAAGCTACTTCAATGGGGTGTTACAGAAACAAAGTCCAAACTTTCATGGGAGTGAATTCCATGGTGAGAAAGCATAACCATGTGTAAAAAGCCCACTGCAGGCAGAGACCCCCAATGGCAATACCTACAAGTTCACATTTTTCTTCATCTATGATTGAACCAGTATAACACCAAAGTAATGAAGGTCACCCAGCTCATTATGACTTTGTACAGGGTATCTACAGGTCTTGAAAAAGGCTTACAAAGCACTGAATTTAGTTTCCAAAACGCCATTAGAAAGTAAGTAACCAATTTCAAAGTCTTACAGCACGCAGTAATGCTGTCCTGAAAATCGTGGAACTGCTTCTAGAACAGTGAATTTTGCCGCAGGGGCTGATCACCTCTTCATAGAGTTTCAGAGGTTTCTACCATTACTGCTAACAACGCGCTGTTTGTTAAATCACAAATAAGGCAAAAATGAACTTAATAACTTAATCATTTTAAATATCATTAGGAATTATTTCACACACTGCTTGGAGGTGCTGACAAATTGACATATATTAATACATAATTTCAGGCTATTGCCCCTATTTAGTTTTCCGTGCACTTTCCATACTTTTGTTGATAGGAATGACACAGGTATTACATTTTTCTTTGACGTATTAAAAGGTTCATATAACTTACATTAACTGAACCGCAGAAACCTCTGATATATTTTTCTACTCACGATGACAGGTAGGTAGACAGAAATTCAGTATTGTACTTGTCCAGCAGCAGTGTTTTAAGTTATTCTTCCTGACCAATTAAGAGGCATTATTATTTAAACCCAATATACAATGTAAATAATGTTTTTCAGCATTGATACTGCTAAAAGAGTAAGAACAACAGCTGATGACATGGGTAATTATGTTCTATGCTACTGTATGGCATCAGTGTCAGAAAACGCTTTCAAAACATTTATCAAACTGTACTTTAAATTTGTTTTGAAATAACAATGAAGAACTGTCTAGACTTAGCAACAGATATTATCAACAGGTATCTCACATCTGGAAAGGCAGAGCTACAATAACAATCTACAAGGGGCAATTTTAACTGATTTCATTCCTGTTTCCATGTCTGGCAGGGAAGAAGACCTAAAAATAGCACTCCGGTAGTTAGCCGGCAAAGTAAATAAATCTCATTCATCATCGTTGGGGCACTCTCATTGTCCAGAGGTAAGAGTATGGTGCTTCGCGGTCAGTGTAATGATTTGTACTACACTTTATCAAATTAACCATAAAGGTGTGACCGATCTAATGAGAGCTTCAAAAAGGTCAGCTTCTCGAGCACTGACACATTTCAGCTCTGGCATTTTCAAAGTGCTTCATTGCATAAAGGTAAGCTCAACAGCCTTGGCCTTTTTTATGTTGATTAGACTGCAACCACAAGGAGCTTTCTGAGGTGAAAGATAGATTTGATTTACTCAGGTAAATTACTCTGGATATGGAGACATTGTTGGGAGCAATATTTCCACTAGAGACAAGCTGATTACAGCGACCATGACTGATGTGCAAGTGGGGAATAACACATGACACAGCAAATACACAGAACAACAGTTAACAACATGGCTGGACAGAAGGTTCCATAGTTTTTAAATGAATCAAGCAAGGCATATTTCAGCTTGCTGTGGCGTTCTCAGACAGAAGCACAGATAAGTAGACAAGGCGGGGACAGGGTTACAAGGTGGGAGCAGTGTTACCTTGGTTAAGTTGCTGAGGGCTAGGTACTGTGCTGACAGCTGGGAAACGCGGTGGACGAAGCCCTTGCCAGCTGCTTGTCCCTCCCAGAGACGATGAGCTCTTTCCCTCAGCCTGCCCAGCTCTGTCTCCCGACTGGCTATCTCTTCCAGTACACACTGGGCCAGTACAAAGCAGGAGCAGGAGGAGATGGGAAAATAGAGATGAGGGAGCAATAGGATGTGAAGGAGAAGGGATGGGGAGTGCAGGGTAAAAAGTGACAGATTGGAAAGGACGGTTGAGTGTAAGCACCATAAAATTTTGAGTAAAGGGGAAAATGAAATGACAGAACAATATGGTGTTTTTCATGAAAGCAGCGACAGAAAAATGAGGCGTGAGAGGCACAGAGGGGGGAAACAGGGTTGGGTTAACATGTCACAAGAACAAACAGAAAAACAAGAGCACATCAAAATACATGGATAAAGACAGGGGAAAAAACATTGTAAAAAAAGAGCATCAGCAGTATTTCTCTTTGTTTTTAATAGAAAACGGTTATTCAGTTAGACACCACGGCACAGAACAGGGAGTGGCGACAAGCCTGATAAAATACTGCAAAGGCAGGGGTATATATGTGAAAAGGTAAAGAGGATTTTGCCAACACAGATTCAGACACTGAAGCCTGCACGTATTGTATTGTACTTCAGGTGCTGGGGGGAAGAAATGTAATTGCTTGCAGGGCCAGACAAAAGGCAACCAGGAGAAGTGCTACAGCAGGCGACAGAGTAAATACAAAAATAGCAACAACGATAAGGGCAGAGCTCTGAGATGGGCTTGATATATTTTTTTCTCTTTTGTCAGTTTTATCTTTTTAACGCTTTGTGCGTCTCTTCTTTTTTTTTGTCTCAGCCAGACATGGCAGAGGCTGTTATCGCATCCTGAAAAGGGCCTTTTAGCCACGCAGCGCTTCAGCTGTGACAGAAGGAGAATTAATTAGATTTCTGGACTTTTCCTCTGACTATTGTGTCAAGACGCTGCTCTATTTTGATCCAGTGGTGCTCGACAAATGTAATTAGGTCCCTCTCTTTTCCCAGCTGATTTCAGATTGTACTTTAGGGATCCATATCTGATGGAGAGCTACAACTATTTAGTATCCTTGGAAAATCGACTTAATATTCAATTTATGGTGCAATGCCAGGGTTTAGTTGAGTGAAGAGAGGAAACGAGAGTGTGTCCATGATAGCAGCTGAGAAGAGAACAGTAAAAGACGCACTCTCAATATGACATAATGTAATTTAACAGAAAATGGATCCTACAGGATGGATTAAAATGTCCTGATGTATTGCAAACCATATTGCTTCAGGAGTGGCTATAAAACACTGTAAAAACTAACAGATGGCCCCAGGAATAACCACAATAATTACAGGAGAAACATAATTTTAAGAGAGCTGTCATGTTAGGCTGTGAGTCTGAATCAGGAATCTGCTGGTTAATGAACCCCAGAGAGGTGAGAGGAATCAGAAATAACTGTGTAAGAAGCATGAGTCTGTGCACAAACATACCTGTAGTTTGCCGAGTTCCTGTTTCTTGGCTATAAGGTCGTGTAGCCGAGCACTGCTCTCCTGAACTCTGACCTCTGTGCTGTTTAGCCAGTCCTGCAGAGGCTCAGCGCTGGCCTCAAACTCCGTCATTTGGGACTGCAGGTTCTGGAAATATGATACATAACTTCTCAACTACACCTAGAAAAGTTATTGTTTACTTGTTTGGTATTAGATAAAGTATGCATTTTAATACTGTCAGATCTTGGTTACATATCAAATCCAGATCGATATTTGTGTGTATGTGTTTACCCTCTGAAATAAAAATCAAATTAAACCTAATCTATTACTTATACCATAATACTGTATAAGCAGTGTTAATAAAGAGGTAGACTGCATTCATTTAAACATCCACCTCTCAGCTAACCATTATTTAACCATAGTCCCTCCAAGATCCACATTTTCTTTTTCAAGGCAGCAACCAAACAAAACTAATTGTTAACCAACCTTGAGTGCATCCTCCCTCATCTGCAGGTTATTCATCAGGCTCTTCCAGTCGTCTCTCGCATTTGCCACTTTGGCCTTGATCCCCTCCACCCTGTCTCTGGACACAACAGCCATCAGCAGCTCCCCACCGGCTCCTACTGTACTCAGCCTGGCCTGGCCATGCTCCCTGTCATTCAAGAATTCCTGTGGGGATACACAGACAAAGACAAAGAGACTGTGACTATTTAACTCAAACACATACACAAAGGGAAGAGGGGTGTGAAAGTGAAAGGAGGACAAAAAGAAGAAATGGACTGAATGACAACCTTGAACTTCTTTTTGTCTTCTGTTTCTGATGCAATGGCTGATGGGTAACTGAAATCAATATGGCCATAGACACAGATTTTTTTTTTCGGTGTCCCAGAATCTCACTTTACTCTGTCAAAAGCAGTAATTAGACCAAGTCATTACTTATTCCATATGTGTGGGCAGAGGGAGGGGTCTGACCCAGGGAGGCAATCACAGATAAGGAAAGGCAGTGAGCCTGAAATGTGTTGGTTTTTACATAGCTCCTCCATACCCATCCGCAAAACACACACACACAAAAATGTGCCCCTCCCTCAGAGCTGAGCCGATGACAGTAGCGCAGCAGGGACCACTCCACCATCTGTGCAGTCAGCACATCACTTACACACACTGCAGCTCCAGCCTCCTCACACACACACACACACACACACACACACACACAAATTTAGTACAGTACAGCCACACACTGGCATAGAAAGTCTATGTCTTACTCTGTGTCTCTTTATCTCCCTGTCTCTTTACTTTCTCTCTCTCTTTTATTTTCATTCACTGTCTTTTTCACACTCACTACCACTCTCTCCCCCTGCCAGTGTAACTGTATACCACCAATTAAGCGTGACACAATGGATGCCCCCACCCCTCCCACGCTGGCCCTCCTGGAGGTCAGCCATGTGGAAACATTGTTCCACATTCCTCACCAAGTCAATAATAAATAAAACATAACTGCCTCTCTATTTCTCTCTCCTCTGCTGGCATATACTTGATGATATTCACTCTCATCGTCAAAGCTACAGTAGAAACTTTTGGAGGAGCGCTTGCAAAAGCTCTTTAACGGTGCTTCTGTTCTTTGACATCCATTCAGAAAACAGTCTCTTCAAATAACCGAGTGTTCTTTTGACTTTGTGAACTGGCTCTTTTTGGTGACCATGTGACTGATGATTAAATAAATCTGCGTATATTACCACCACAGCACCACAATCTAAAACGTTTCAGTAAAATCAAGTGTAGATTTACCAACTCAGAGTGATGCTCAGCTCAAAGCAAGAATACCACAATTCCTTGGTGGTAATGTAGTGGTCGACGTGGTCAGGTGTCTGAGAGGTAATTAACTGTCTGGTGCAGGGATGTGGGGACGTCTACCTTAACCGACAAGCACCTGACTCTTAGCCAGGGCCCTGGGGTGCTCTGAAGAGGATGCCAGACTGTTACACCTGCCAGCTTCTCAGAGAAAGACACAGAGACTTCTCAGAAAGAGAGAGACACATGAGATATTTTGGGGAAAATGGCAAAGAGACCCCGCTGTGGACCTTTCTCTTATCCCTCTTGGCCACGCGCCCACTTTCAGCTTATCCAGCCTACGGCAGGTCCCGCCACTCCAACAAGCCCACCAGAGCGTGCTCAACAGTGGGCATGTCAATACAGACATCCCCTTGAGCAAGCTCCCACTGAAAGCAGATTGATTCTTCAACTATTACATTGTTTCTCCTTTAGCGGTTTCATTTGTGGTACCATTCTTTGTTTATCCATAAAACGGACAGTACAGTATAATTTGCATTTAGCAAATGTGGATTTAGCATGGACCCAAACCTATGAGGATTTAAAGCTTCTCAAGGAGCAGTCACAGTCCAAAGGCAGAGGACGACAAAAAGACTTTTATGACACGAGGATTGCTGATTCCATTCCCTCAACAGGCTAAAAACTCTGGGTTACATAAGTGAATTAATTACACTCCCTTAACTCCACTATCAACAGCTACTTAATCTGAAACCATCACTGCTTCAGTGGAGCTGGATAATGGCCAAGAGTAAAAAGACTACATGGCCCAGCTGGCTGCTGGTTCTCTGACATGAATGATGTGAATGAGTATTAATATCTATTCTGCAACCACTTCAGCACCATGAAGTGAGTTATTAAAAAAAATATTTTTTTTTTTCCTCAAACAGCTGGATTAAAGCAATATTCTGTGACAATTTCATTCAAATAAATATAAATTCTACTACTTTCAATCCCTGACTAATAAAGCAGAAATGTGATTAAATCTGTATATTTGCTGCTCTGTGGCTGGTAGGTCTGTCATGGGAGAGCTCAGGAGGTGATGTATTTTCCATTTCCAGCAGCAATAAACAGGAACAAAACCGGGTATGAGCAGTAATAGCTGAGTGGGGTGAACAAAGTGTGATTTCCAAGTGACATTTGCAACGTGCAGTGCAAAAACATCACTGCACAGCGTTTTTCATCACCAGTGTTTTAACTGTTAATAAGATCTGAGCAAACGATCTCTCTCTTACTTGGATCCTCTGCAGAGCGGTGGAGGCCTCTGCGACACTCTGTGGCACATCAAAGCATTTGGCGGTGCTGATTTTGGCATTGACCAACCACTGCTGGAAGTCTCTCAGGGCTGTGCGGAACCTCTGCTCCAACAAGCGCTCCTTGTTCTGACACTCTCTGGATGCACGAAGACTAAGGCTGTGAGACAAGATAAAAGAAAAGGACGGATTTTAACGTGTTGATCGCAGGTTCAAATCCACCTGAAGAAATGAACAAAGAAACAAAAGGGTTACAACCACAGGAAGAGTTTGCCTTCCTCTGCCCACGTGTTCATCAAAACAAAGAGGATACACAAGCAGATGCTCAGATACTGTATATACTGTCGTCATGTTACGGAGGAGGAGGAGAAAGGGAAGCCTGGGAGATGAGAAACAGGCAGGTGGAGACATGGCAAAGTGGGTGAAGTGGAAGGAATGAGGGTTGGGGCAAAGAGGGAGAGTGGGGGGATGGTGTTAAGGGCTGCTGCGTAGGAGGGGGTTGAGAGGCAACATATGAGAGGGGCAAGAGTTTACAGGGGTGACGAGATGGAGAGAATGAGGGATGACAGGACGATGCTGTAAGAAGAAGGGTGAGATGGAAGGGATGTGGCAGGGATAGAGTATGTGAGAGAGGTTACAGTGAAGGGTGATGGTATATTAAAGGGAGACTCTGACATTTGGAATTTAGTGGGCTGTATTTCTTCACTAGTTCCTTATCATTTGCTGAGACTCTGTTGTTCATATATCCTTTAGAATTTATAGCTTTTGCTCTGGAGTACAGCGACAATACAGACTGATCCTATCAGGTATTTGAAACACAGAGAAGGACATTTTATATATAAAAGGACTTCAGCGCACATGTTGAATAAAAATGAAATCTAAAATGTCGAAGTCCCTGTAACAGCTGAAGCAGTGAATAGAGACAGGAAAGAAGTAACTCCAACCATAATACTAGTGACATTTTTAAGGTCAGTGGTGAGTAATGCCGCTCTATCGGCAGACAAAAACATCAATAATTGTGCAAAACTTGGACCTACAGTCAATAACAAACTTATTTTATGTCCAAGGCCAACATCTTTAAAAATAATTTTCTACAATATCTACACACAGCAGTTAGAGTAAGGTTAAGTTTAGGGAATGATTGTGTTTACAGTTACCACTGGCAAACATTAATTGCAGGTCTGTCAATTAATGTTGACAGACCTGCCACATCCACGACCTCCACACTCTCTCTTCACCTCGCTGCATTTAGGGCACACTGCTCTCTGCACTGGCACTGAATGAAATGTACAATATGAACGTGATTTCTACAGATGCTAACACATGTAATTTATGAGTAATTAATGTGATTTCATGACACAACCAGTATAATTCTTAAATTTACAAAATTGCACAAATGATATACAACATACAAAGCATGCCAAATCCTAGTGTGCATAAAAGTGAATTCAGATTCGGACCCAACACGGGGGAGATGTAAACAAAAGAAAAGCATCACTGAGTTTCACACATAGTGAGCAGAGGGTGAAGGGTTTAACCTTCATGGAAAGGATGACAGCAGGGAAACAAGGTGTACAGCTGTTTAAGCAAGAGTCACTGTCCAAAGGGAGGCATGAAAAAAAAAAAAACAAGTCAAAAACACACACACCCCCTCCTACTGTAGCACACCTCAACACACACAAACACACACTTTTATGGACACAGACATATGCACACAAACACCCTTGAGTTTTAATGATGCGATGAGGGCATGAAAGGGTAACACAGTGGGGATAGCATGAGTGTGGAAGAAGCACTTTTTTCTGCTGTGACAGACAAAATCTGGCAAGTGCTATGAAGAGGAGGGGGGAGTTACTGCCTTTTCCTCCTCTATCTCCTCTCCTCTGACTTTTTTCCCTCCACTCTGTCTCTTACTGCAGTGCTTAATGCAGGACAGGTGCAAAGAGCACACAGGCCAAGTCTATTACAGACTAAACAGCCAAGTGAATGAGGAAGGGTGCTGTTTTTGCCAATCAGCAGCCAAAGCCAATTACCCGCCAAAGTATCCCCAACAAGTTGACCTCACTCAGGTTGTCTGCAAATAAACCTTAGTCACTGTGCTTCATCACACTAACCTGCAATATCTCAAAATGATTAACTTAATATTACATCCATGCAAATGAAGTAGATAATTTGTGCTACTGTAGAAGCACAAATTGTTGAATATGTATGCTTGTATTCATTGTGCAGTTTTTTCTTCTTCTTTTTTTTTGAAAAGGCATTGCATGGTGAGTTCACAAACAAGCGCTAAATGAACACAGGCTCACTTGTGGGTTCAAAAGCAGGCAATTAGAGCTCAGTAAACAGAGTAAGGCATGCAACAAATCATCATTGGAAAAGAAGGACCATGTATGTATCTGAATACATGGAAATGTATCTGATTTCTCTCAAAGTCGCACTCAGCCTTGCATAAAATTAAATCAGAGAAGGACACAAACCACAACAATAAATGCAGTGAACAAGTGGAGGTGAAGAGAAGGTGCTTATATGTCGCTTAGCAACTGGTGGCTCTGTCGCTCTCTGTCACCTTTCACCTTCATCTAGCTGGCACACGTCACAACTCTGTGTGTGCGCGAGATGGCCACACACACATCAACGACTTCTATCTCAAGTTGTATTACTGAGCTCTTGCCCTGCCCATTCAGACACGTGAGTTGGTTTGGGAGAGATAACCCTGTGTTTGCTGTGTTGTGGAATGAGTAAATGAATGAATGAATGGGTTATGCACTGTCTGGTTTTGTGCATTCTTTAAAGTCTTATTATATGAAAGACACTTTCCCCACTGGGCTAATAACAGAGATGGGCAATATGGTTGAAATCTATCACAATATAATTACAGATACATTCAAGTCAGATGCCACAGTACAACAAAATGTATGAAAAATCTGATAAATTATCTAATCAACATGCAAATAAATTATGAAGTTATGCAAAGGAAGCTTTTTGCACTTTCATAACTAATTTTTCAGTTACTAGCTACAGCTATTAACAGACATTTGTAGAACGATAATGAGGTAAGATCATGTCATCGTGATATAAATTGGCTGAAAGTCAATATAAGACCATATTAAGTAATGAATCAGTCGCCAAGCCTTAGCCAATAAGTCTGTTTAATTTCAAGTCCACATAATGAAAACACACACACACACACTCTTACACACACACACAAGTGTTTCCCACCACAGACTGTTCACTAAAGCAGAAAGATTCCTCTCACCTGTTGTGCTGTTTGATGACTGCGGTGACCCGGTCTGATTGTGAGCCCAGGTCTCTGGAGTATCGCACCAGGTCGTTGAGTTGGCCTTTCAACTTCTCTGCCATCGGCTCTGCGCTCTGCAAGCCCTCCAGTATATCCTAAACAACGCAAAACAGACACCAGCTGGCTCAGCGTGTGGGTATGTGTCAAGAGAGAGACAAACACCCAACGGATCTGCATGACACCCTTCAATAAGAGCACTCACATTCCTATTCACACCCTGGCTCGGTCCTGTTCGCTCTTCTCACATTCACACACACGCGCGCTCCAACACATACTCACAGTGCTGCTTGTACAATAGCGTAAGGGCTGAAGTTTCTTCCCAGGCCTGACTCCAGGACCTGGTTCAATAAAGACATTAAGCACTTATACAACCAATACAAATATGACAATATGCAAGAGTAAAGAATGGTATAATTTTCTTGTACATTATGTTGATTAACTTACAATGATTTTCCTCTAATGTAGCTTATGTGGTTTATGCACTGCAAAGTTTTAGAGCTTAAAATCTATACACATGCAATACCATTTGAGAGGTGAATATGTACTACATTCTATCATAAACACTCTGCCAAGATAAACACAAAGATTCATATTACACAACATTTTGCCTTATGCAATAAAAAAAAAGAGAAATCCCACTTGCTAAGCAAGAAAATCTTGGTTTCATCCTTTTCATTTATAATTAAATGCAGATCAGATGGAGTGATATTTTTAAAGTTATATGATGCACATTTATTCCATATATTTGTAACAAAACATAAAGAAACACATTCAAGCACCTGCCCTCATACTCAGTGCTTAACCCACGGGTTTAAACGCAGGATTGCATTACATCAGATGGCGTACCTGGCCCAGCGCGTTAAAAAATATTCTTTTACAAATAACTTCAGCAAATTCCTCCTGAATTTCTCCTCTTCATCACAATCACCTGCATCTGTAACGGGGTTTGCAGTTTGCCTGCCTCCTTCAGCTCTGTTTACTCTTTCCTGTAGGCATCCAGCTTCTGCTCTCCTCTCAACCTCAGCCTGTGAAGATACTTAATTACATCACAGCTGCTATGAACTGCACCACTGAATATTACACCATCACCATCATTTATACACTCCTTCATGCAGACTGCCTCACAGTCTCTGACCTGAAAGGTGGCGAGCTGGGCTCTGTCTTCCTCACTGAGGATTGGTACTTGTCTGTGAGGTCAGCGGCGGAGGTGGGGGACCACTGGTTGATGTCCTGCTCCATGGTCTGAGGTCGTCCCACAGGCCGCTGCCAGGTAGCTGGGAGTCTCTTTTGTTGGTTTGTATTCTCTCTGGAGACCTGAGGGAACATAGACCAGCAATCCGTCTTGGGCACAGGATACAGACGCAACAAGAGACGGACTTCTCTCTTTTCTTGTGTTTAGTTTTCCCTCTGTCTCCGCAGTAACAAGCGATGGTGGCAAGTTGAGGAAGGAAAACGACTTAATTGTCCGACAGATGTGTACAGAAGGAGAGAGGAAGGCAGATAACGTGTCTAGACTTGTTTATATTTCATATCTCATTTGTGACAGCTGAGCAGCTAATTAAACCTGCCAAGAGGACGGAACAGAAAAAGTGAAAACAGACATAAATAATACTATTAAAACAGAGACGGTGGAAGTGTTTCACAGAGTCTGTAGATGTCAAAGTTTTTTTTTTCACTGTCGTGGTAAACAACACCACAAATCTTATCATACCTTCATGGTTGTTATCATGCTTATGCCTCAGACGTGGCAAACATGACAGTTTTGAACAATGAGTACCATCAGGATTCATTAACGCCACAAACCCAAACTATTATTTCATGCGACAGACCAAGTAGCTCTAGGATGTTACTTATCAGGCATTTGTTCAATAAAAGCAAATAGAGTGTTTTCGCTGCCAAACCACTTTACTAAATAGCTGCATGGCACTCCACCACCTCCAGCCACTGGCCTTAATGTCTCCGTGTCTCTGGATGGAGCATGTATCAGAGTTAGGTCCTCCAGCTCTCTCTGCAGGTCTTCAACTGTAGTGATGAGCTGGTCCATGCCTGTGCCTCTTCTCTCAGCCCCTGCATGGACAGTCTCATGCTAGAGGGGCAGGGAAGAGAGCAGAGGAATGACAACAGACTGCCACTAGAGGAGATACTGTACAAACTAGAAGGAAGAGCAGAGGCTATTTATTGTTAAAATGGGAGAGTTTGATATGCTATGATATAGACTAAAATGCTTGTAGGATGTACACATTGCACTGTGATATGTAAAGAACGAATTACACTGTACGCTTAATTTTAAAGGAGAGCAAATAGTTGCTGCCTGGTGAAAGTTATCAACTCAGCTCTGTTGATTTGAATTAAAGAATTATGTTCTTGGCCACCTTACAGCATTTTTAAACAAATGATATAAAACTTATTGAAATAATTGAAAACCCATTTCATGTAAACCGGAAAAAGGTCTGTTTTTATACAAGAGTTATGTACAGTAATTTAGACAGTGCTTACTTTAATTTCAGTAGATTTAGGTGGGCTATAACACATGATTGTGTACGATGATGAAGATGGCTGCGAATTCTTTTTACCATATGCTACTACACCAAAGAAAAAGCAGAAGAATCTGTTCATTTTGACCCTGTAAAGTCCTTTGGCCTCCTGAGCATATGATCGGTGGTGATTAGCCACACTGGCACCCACAACAGTTGAGACCATCAGGTGGTGAAACTCACGGAGAAGATTTACCACAACTCCACTCTGCTCCTGACTGCATGAGAGACAGAGAGAAAAAAAAAAGCTGTTTAATTGGTGAAGTAGCAGTGGATATTAGATAGTAAAATCCCAACACATTCTCCAACTGCTGTTAATCTGTTATGTTCCCATGTTAAAATGCTAAAAAAAAGTGCTACTTCAGCCCCAAATTAACTCCCTGCCTCTCTAAACTGTGCTCAGGACCAAAAACAAATACATAGGATTTTAAATGAGATAAATAGGTCTAAACTCTGTCACCTCTCCTCCTCACCCGTTGGTGATCAGAGTCCTGACGTTCTCCCAGGCTGTCTTCACCAGGGCTACCTCCCTGAGAGCCTCCCCAGCCAGCTCACTGTCTCTCTGGGCCAGCTGGCTTCCCTTCTCCTCTAACCACTGCTGAGAGTGCTGCAGGGACTGGAGCTCATCCTCCAGCTGGACAAAGAAACGCAGCTTGGGAGATGCAGATGCAGGAGAAAACAATGGGGATCACTAGACCGATTCCAACATAATATATCTAATTCTTCAAGAGATCAGATTCAAATGGATTTGTGCAGTATGTTTGTGATGAGTTTGAAGTACAGTAGGTTTCACAGAAAACAAAGCTGGCATACGAATAACAGAGGTGTTTCCACAGGGATGTTTAACCGCAGGTATACAACAACAACAACAGCCCTGTGAATTAATTCAGTGAAATGTAGCTTTTTGAAATTCAGTGCTATTTCAGATGATCGAAATTTAAGAGACTGCTCAGCTCTATTTTCAGTGATGCAAGTCATTGGGATGAGATATTGGTTGTAGAGCTCCAATCATGTTCATACCCTGTTTTGAAAGGCCTGTACAGAGCTCTCTCTGGCCCTCTCCTGCCTAACTTCATCCTCCAGTTTCTTCAAATTCTTCATCACTTCCTCCCTCCTCTCCCTGAAAGAGCTCCACAGGGCACCTAAAGCATCTGCTTCACTCTGCCTCCATCCAACACCCCTCTGTACTTCCTCCAGAGCCATTGTTAGGGCCACTGCCTGTCCTCTGCACGACGTTCTTCCCTGAGGATGGCTCGTGTCTCTGGAGCCCCGCCACTCTGCCCCGCACAGGTGCAGGTGCGCCTTGCCCAGCTGTCCGTCCAGCCCCACCGCCTCAGCCTCGAGCCGGGCCACGTCTTTAGCCACTTCCCCTATTCCGTGATGCAGCTCCTCGGCTTTGGAGCGGTCCCAGCTCCCCCTGCCCTCCACGGCCTCGTGAAGGCGGTGCACAGCCTTAGCTGCCGCTCCATGCTTCTCAAGGAACGTGTTTAACTCAGTCAGGCACTCTTTACGGAGGAGCAGGAGACGCTGGGATTCTCTGAGGGGCTGCAGGCAGTCCTCCTTCCAGCCCTGCAGCTGCTGTTGGGCCTCCGGGGTAGAACAGCGAAGCAGGGAGGACTCTCTTTGATGGAGCGTCTCTCTCAGCGATGCATACGCCTGTAGTCGCACCTCATGCTCCTACAACAAGATGGTTTAATTAGACAAATCTGTATGAGATCTAACAGCAATCAATATAAACTTGCTTACTGTAACTGCTCCAATATACAGAGCCTATAAAAGACATCATTGTTAACAGCTAATTATTGATTTCTCACCTTCAGCTTTGTAATTGCAGCCTCAGGATCAGCAATATCAACCTGGGAAGAGCTCCTCAAGACAGACAGGAAGTTTTCACTCCTTTGGGTCAGAGTCAGTAGTGCCTGATCAAACAACTCCAGCTGTGACAACTGCGACTGAAGCAGCTCAAACCTGAAGGAGAAGTGGAAGTTTGGAACAAGTGTAAAGAACTTGTGGAAAAAAATCTGATAATAAAAATGCTGGAATCCATTCACGCAGAGGTATACAGACATAAATTATCAGCATAATAATGTATAAAAACACAATTGCCTGTGTGATATGCTGCTCTTTGCAGAAGTGAATCTCTCCTGCAGCTGCGTGAGATCATCACTGAGCTCTTGGATTCGAGCTTCAGGTGCTGTGGGATACAGACACAATCCAAGATTCACAAGACCCTGAAGAAGAACCTCGTAGGATGCCGTCTCCCCCTGCATTTCCTGTACAGGTGAGTAAATATTTAAAATTAATTAATTAAAAAATTTAATTTATGCAACACACAAGTAGCAGAGAATTTACTGTATAATAGGTGAGGTAAAAACAGATTTCAAAAGGGCAGATACACACATTCAGAGGAAAGGGAACTGTCTACATGGCACAAAAAGTGAAGTGAATAGCAAACAAATCCAATCAGAAAGAAAAACTCTTGAAAAGTAGACACATAAGAAATAGTGGAATGATTTACCTGTACATTTTGTAGTTCATTCCTAAGCTTTACTTTATCTGCAGAGAGCAGTTTGGTGTCTGGACAGCAAACTGACTCACACCTGTCCAGCCAGCTTTTCATGGACGAATTCTCCTTCTCAAATCTGTAGATACAAAGGTGGCATTTATTTAAATTAAAGAAAACATGTGCAGCACTATCCTTAGAATGAAACACATAATGTTGATTTAACAATAGATGGATGATCTTTAACTACACATGCACACACAGAGCGGTATTATCTGTGAGTTATTTTTTATCTGACCACGGCTCAAAATCAGTGACAGGGTCATAATGGGGCAACCCGTATCTCACCAGAGCACCCAGTGCTCTGAGTAATCCCTCATACATACACCTGCAGGGGAGAAGATGAGCTTGACTGCAGAGAAACACAGAACCACACATACACAAACCAACACACATAGACCTCACAGAAGTTTAGCAGCAGAAATACAAATCAGTTAATATAAAAAAATAAAAAAAAAGAGGGAGTGGTTGGGTAAACACTAAAAGGCTTTAGCATTTTAAACAGCTACCACAGTGACTGGATCATTTTTCCCCTCCTGAATAGTGTAAAGAATAAGAAACAATTGCTCTAGTGAAAGTCTATTGTGTGAACAAAGAAAATGTTAATAACGGCATATTATTAGAACAGAAATGCAACGGCTGACAGGGAGACAGACAAACTGAGTCAAAGACAAGATCTCGCTCTTCTACATCACGCTAAGATCAGGGAATGAAAGAGGAAATTGGCATAAAGAGGAGGATTCAGTAGAAAAAGCACAATAAAAGCAGTGTTTACACAGTCAGAGTAGAATGTGTGTGTCGGGACAAAAGCTGACAGGGAAAACAGTCAGCAAAAAAAAAAGAGGGTACAATATAGTAAGTTAACTCCTCCAGCAGTCAGTTGTTTCTTATAAAGCATCTCCATATTTCCATTTTCAGATTTCCTGTGTTTGTGTGAGGTGACAAACACACACACACCAGGTACAGAACTACTATCAGCCCAGCAAGGAATCACAGCAGCTCGCAATGCATCCTGGGTAAAATCTCAAGTCAGCTCACGATGAATAAACAGAGGCTTTTTCACACAGTAACAGAGAAGCAGAGACTGCTGTGACTTTCTTTGTTATTCTGCTCAGCCTGCAGATGTCTACATGCTGATCCCTGAAAAGCTGGAAGAGCTGGCTCAAGCCTGGGTATTTAATATGGCAAAACATTCAGCATGTTGCTAATTAAATCTGGAGTATTCAGCTTCACTAGGTGTATGGAGGCCAACACAGACCACAGGTCTTTTACAAATACAAAGTCAAACTTTCTTTGAAAAAAATGCACAAATGTGGGCACATTACTGTTTGTTGTACCTTTGCCACAGTGCTAGAAGGCTCTCTAATGTAGCTTGTTTTTCTGCAGCCTTTCCCAGAAACTCTCCCTGTTGCTTCTGGAGGTTAGCCACCTCTTCCTCCAGCTGGCTGCCCTCTCCAAGCCTCTTCATTGCCGAACACAGAGCCATCAGCCGTGGCTTCAGCTGCTCAACAGCCTGGCAGACCTCCTGGAGGAAAAGGGAAACGTATTTGTCACCATCTCAGCAGAGGATATTAAACTACAATGGCTACAGAGTAAACTCTTGAGCATAAGGTACGCTGACACCAACACTGTGCCATTTTGCTAAATACAGAATACTGTGTCATACTGTTGATTACAGCTTAATATTGCAAAACAAAACTCAAAACATTATCACATATAGCCTACTACTGATGTTGAAGCAGATGAGGCATTCTCTGTTTTGTCTCACCATGTGATTCTGGAGGATTTTGTAGGTCTCAGATGACGATGAACAGTACGCAATCGGACAGTCAAGTTTCTCTTTAATACCACTCATTGTTTTCTTGACCTGACAATGACAAAAACATCAGGTGTTCAAAAATGATAAAAACACAAAAGTTTCTACATCACAGATTCAAATATGGATGATATGTTGCTAAATACCTGTTCAAGGTTATCATTGTATCTCTGCCTGTAGGAGGCGCTCTGGTTGAGCTGTCCTCCCAGCTGCTCCACTCTCCCCTTCAACTCTTCAAAGTAGCGCCTCGTCTGAGTAAGTCGTGCCCGGATACGTCCAGCTTCTCCAGGGGTCACAAACCTTGACAGGGCCTCGCAGTCCGCCTCCATGTGGGTCACGGCTGCCCGTCTCTCCTCTAAACCCTTCCCCACCTCCTGAAGCGATGCAACAAAATGTTAGTGAGAAAAAGACAGAAAGAACAAGGGATAGCAGGAGAAAAAGACTTGATAACGCAAATATTTTTCTAGCCTCTTTATTACCCTGTTGAAGAGTTATTTTTAACCTTCAATAAATTATTTAAATGGCAGAGAGAGGCTGCTTCCAGAGCAAAAAAGAAAAGGGATTGGGGCACACCAATTAATTCACAGCCTTTAATTGTGCACACAGACTAACTTTTCCATGCTGCTGTTTTCATCAGAGTCATGGTGGATTAAGACATGAGGAGGTTCTAGTCAGCCTAGACCAGGTGTGCAATTGTCACTGGATAATTGGTTGAACAGGGTTTCAAATCCATTGGATAATGAATTGAAGAGTGGGAGTTGCCATAGTCTCTTTTCTCCTCTGGATGTCTGCTCTCCACGAGCTGAGAAGCACCTGATTCAGCTGCATTTTGAGAACCCTGTTTTTGCTAAAGAGACTGCCCTTTTTCTGGAGGCAAATGTTTTCAAACTCAAAACAAATCAAATGGCTGCTTCAGGATTTTACAAAGTCCCTTCATCACAAATATTTTTGACCAGATTTTCTCCAGACTCCTATGACACTGACAAGCCTTGAGGTCTGGCTGGGCAAGATTATATTTTCCTCAATATGATCAATTCATTTTCCTAGCCTTTGCTGCAGCAATGACCCAATTTCCCCTCAGGGTTAGATTAAAATTTCATCTTATTTCATCTTAATCTCAATAACCCTGAGGCCACACTGATACTGTACACTACAGGCACAAGACCAGACAGCAATTTTAACTCATTTTATTTGGAGCTCCGCAAAAAAATGTGTGGATGATGCACATGTATTCATAAAAGTACAGTGAGTAGTCAGTATTAGGGCAGAGATTTGTCTTGCCTCTGAACGACTGATCTGAAATTAGAAAAAGCACCTTGGGATTTAACCAAAATAAAAAAAAAAGCTACAGAATAAAATACTATGATAGGGCAATATGACATACCTCCACTGTGCTGATATTTTTGTCTAAAGGATCCAAGGAGGAGGTGGGGTTAATGGCCTCAAGCTCCTTTTCTTTCTCATTGATCCAAGAGGAGAGGGTCTCTGCTTCGCTGCTGAAGCGCTCCCACCACATGCACATCATCTCCAGCTGGACAACACTGGAAGACACAAGATATGGAAAGGAACCTTTTTGCCAAATATACTTTATGAATGTCTGTGCTTTCCAGACTCTTGTCAAGAGTCTGCATTGGTACTTCCACTTACATAAAATGGATTACCAAAGAGGAAAAAGGATGATTTTTGCTGCCACATTGTATAAAATTACTATGACAGATCTGCAAATTTGCTATTAAAACTAAAAGCCCTGCTCAGAAGCAATAAAAGCTGACCTGTAAAGAGGCACTTCTCCATTTTTCATGGTGAAGAGTGCCTCTTCACATGATTTTTTTTCATCAAACTTAAAAATATGACTTTAGTTTGAAGATTATGCAGAACACTCCTAATTCTAAGAGCATAATTCAAGGGGACGGGGGAATTGAGGTGAAGATAAGACATTATTCTTACTTCTTGTTGAGGTGGTCTTGAAGTTGTGTGACTGCTTCTCTGGTGGACTGGGCCTGCTGTACGAGAAGAGTCTGATTCTTTGGACCAAGCTGAATGTCTGCTGCCTTCTCCACGAGGAGATCTGCTCTCGCACAACATTCCTCAGCCCTTGTGAGGAGCTCCTACAGACAGAAGAGGAGACAATACATTAGATAAAGCAAATGCAGGGTATACAGCATACACATGAACGCAAATAAATCACAAACACACACCTTATTGTGCTCCAGTTCACTTCTCAGGCTGTCCAGGCTGTTGAAAATAAGTTCTTTGTGTAGCTCATTGTTGGTGTTGCTGATAAACCTCCAAACCAATTCTCTCTCTGCTTCAAAGTTCTGCCAGGAGCTCAGAGTGGCCTTGAGTTGACGAGGAAACAACAGAATAAATGCATACAGAAAATACTGCATGTACGCACAAAGGTGATGGGCAATGGAGTGTTAAGCGTTATTCAAAGTACCAAAGACATGAACAATCTCTGACCTTAACTCTACTTTACCCCACAAATTTTTTCCAGGAGAGTTTGATTCTTTCACATTGAGGTTATATTTTCAAGTTTTAGACCTCAGGAAACTTCAATTTAAGCAGTTTAGAAAAAGTAAGTCATGTAAAATGACACAACAAAATGCACCAGCATTTCTCTACATGTGTAATTATTAATATATATATATAATATATAGTGTAGTATATAGTGTTGATTTGAGGTATTAAATGGTGGTTTACCCAAGCATCTTAAGACATTTTCCTACAGAAACATGTCAAGTTTCTGATCAATTCAAGGACAATGATATAAGTGTATAAACAAACAGACACAAAGGTTCGAAATGGATTAATCAATGATCACGGCAGGGGTTTGTGTGTGCATGGTCAATAACACTCACATATGCAAACATTAGCACACTGATGTGTGAGAAAAATCCAAACTCAATCTACCTGCAGGTTGTGCTCTTCCACCCCTGATTTGTGGTCAACCTCTGTGAAAGCTCCCTCCAGCTCCTGTAGAGACTGACTGAGCACCTCCCCCTTCTGCAGCTGGCGGCAGTGGGACACCAGAAGCTCAGCCTCTCTCCTGTTAACATGCAGGCGCTTCAGGTGTTGCTATAAAAAATGCAGAGACAAGAAAACATTGATTACTTGCATTTAAAAAACATGTAAAAATAAGACATTTTAATAGAGAATTGAAATTGTTAAACATGTCTGCACGTAAACTGTTGTGTTCATAGCCATGTCAGTGTCACATTTTCTTTTGACAGATGATTCTGTAAATCAAATGTCTGCACACAGTTGACAGCACCACTCTCCCACCTTTCCCACACACACACCTGGTGAATGAGGTAAAGTTGTTTGGCCTCCTCCAGGCCCTCAGCATCAAGGATCCTGTTGGTCTGCTCCTCTGCCTCCCTTCGCACCCTCAGAACCTCCTCCAGAGCACCTTGCACCTCTTCCCTCAGCTCCTCGTACTGGAACATGGCAGAGCCCTCTTCACCCCACTGTGAAATGAAGGAGGCAGAGGATCAGACAGAGGGTTTTCATTAAGGAAACACAGGGATAAACACGTTTTTAGAGGGTAGAATATCTTAACCTGACAGAGTGAAGAAAACAGTGCCCGTAGGTCAGTTGAGAGTTTGGCCAAAGCTGTTCTCTGTCTCTGGACCTCCAGTTCAGAGCTAACCTCAGACAGCCCAGTAAGGCGCCTTTTAAGCCACAATAAGCTCTCCTCACGGGCATCTACTGCTTCCTGCAGTGCCTGAAAAAGGTGGAAGCACAAAAAAAGGGAATGCAGTTTTACTGAAGTTGAGCTGTTCTGAATCATAACCTAATCTCTGCGCTTGCAGCAGCAAACACACTTTGCTGACTCACCTGAACAGCAGCATCCACTTGCTCCTGATGGCTGGAACTTCTTGCAGTCTCTCTCAAGAGCCTCACCTGCCTCCTCTGAGATGAGAGCCAATCAGATAGTTCACAGAACCTAGGAAAAAGGAGCAACTACTTAGAACCACTAGTGATGGAAAAGTAAGACTTAAAGATGTTGGAGATACTTATAAGGACTTTCAGTTTTTGTCTATCTTTACCTCTCGTTCCACTCTCTCCATTTATCAGGGTGCTGCTCCAGCTTGAGGTGGGTGCTCTTAATTTGCTCTGTAACCTCTCCTACTGCTCTTCTGGTGGTGTCTAGCATTTGATAAGCCGGGTCGTTATCAGGCAACTTGTGACACAGATCCTCCATGTTCCTAATCCTCTTCTCACACAAAGTCAGAGGTTTGCGTTCCCTGAAGAAAGTCTGGAGATAAGAGAGAGGGAAATGTTGAAACTTGAGAGGCTCCAGAATAGTGACGATAGTGACGTTTAGTGATTTTTATCTTTTTTCTCGCTCTTAGTTTAATCTGTTTAAAGTTTCTACCAAATCCAACACTCACTCTGTGTTCTTTGATCATACGCTCACTGGTGCAGGTGCCAGACAGGGCTTGCATTTCTCTGGCCAGCTCTGCTCTGCTGTCTTGTAGGATCACAGCCACTCGACTTCGCTCCACCTCCACCTTCAGTCGGAGCAGGTGAGACGGTACCTCGCCCTGGATGTCCTGTGGAAAAGGGATAGAACACACAGAGCACAGAAGACACTGAAGATAAGACGTGTTGTTATGGTCTTATGCTGTATCGTCCACAAAACTGTGTGAGACAAAATATCCCCTGGAGACACTGTGAGTAAACACTGAGAGGGTTGCGTTTTAATCTAACTAGTACAGGTTAATTGGAAACAGACTGGAGGACACTCTATCAAAGCCAGGTTCTCCTGGTTAAGTTAATGAAGTATCGGCTATGCGCCTCAAGAGATATACAGTAATTAGTGAGAGTGTTAAAGCATGGTGACCCCTGACCTTCCACTGTTTGTGCAGCCTGCGGACGGTCTCCTGCAGCCCCTGTTGTTCCTCCTGTGGTAGGATGTCAGTCAGCTCATCACACGCCTTCAAGAACACACTCAGCACCCGCTGATCCAGTTGGCCAAAAAAATCCTGCATTACAAAAACGCAAGGCTGAAATGAGAGCGGCAATTCGCTACATACTGTTTAAATTCTGAGACCAAACAAACACTAAAATACAAAATGTAGGTGGTAGTAATGTGTCTACAAACTAGCTGCATCTCTCATGTACCTGCTCTTTGTATGGCAGAAGGTTACAGGTTTGATCTTACAGTATGTTTCCTCAGTAGTTCCTCAGCGTCTCCAGTCTCTCTCAAGCAGCCCTGAGCTTTCTTCAGCACCCTCTCCAGCTCTTGTCGCGATTCCTCGAACCTCCTCCTCAGGCAGTTGTTGGCCTCTTCCTGCCTTCTCCATTCCCCAACCTCCTTTAGCAAAGCCTGAGAGGAGGGACAGTAGGCAGTGCTGATTGTAATTGGTCTCCTTGGTAATATTGTGTAATTACATTATTTGTTTTACATGCAGCAACGGAATAATGAGACACATGAGTAAGTCCAATTGTGCACTGTTGCCTCCTGGGTGTTTCAATGTTCTTGTATTCTCATTAATATAATTATCGTTGTGGGTAACGCAGCCAACTGTGTGGCATTCTGGTATGCGCAGGTGTACATGTGTGTATAATGCTCACCTGTGCTGAGCCCTGTATCTCAGCCACTCTCTTGTGCAGCAGTGACAGGTCAAAGTTTCGGATCACCTTACTGGTGGAGAGCGACCTCTGCAGAGTGTGGTGGTTCCTCTCAATCACTGACAGACATCGTTTACAGATTTGCTGCTGGTTTAATAAATCCTAAAGAAATTGAGGGAACAATGCAGAAAACGAATAACTGTAAATAATACTGAAATTACATATCTCATCACTTTTTTATACATCACCTATTCCACTCTAATTTGATTTTCCTGACAAAAACGTATGGTAATAACACATAGATTAATATTATTTTCATGAGAGTGATAGAACAGACACCAAACGATATGTAGATATGGCCATCGTTCTTCTTGATTACAGCATTTTACTCACTTTTCATCCACAAGTCACATGAGACAGACAGACTTTAAACAAATCCCCTGTTTAATCAAATGATCTGAACCACTTATTTGACAATGAAACAGCCATCATATACTCTATGTGAGCATTGTGATGCAAAATTCAAAATGTACACAAGTGTAGAATGATGGCCAAAACTACTCAAATAAAAAATAAATGCTTCTACTTGGTGGCCATTTAAGTCAAATTCTTGTATTGTTTTCATATCTGACCTGCCACTTTGGTTTGTGCTGGGTCTGTGCCTGCGAGTCTGGGGCTCCTGCTGAAGAAGTGATGCGACTGGCTCGCTCCAGGGCTTGGTAAAAAGCAGTGATGTGTTTCTCCATCTCCTCCAACAGTGGTAGAAGGACATGACACTCCCTCACAAGGGAGGGACATCGCTCTCTCACCTGGAGACAAATAAAACAGGCTATTAAACAGTGACATCAAAAGTGATGATGGTGTGTTTGATCAGGATATTTAAAAAGTGTGAGCTAGATTTCCTACGTCTCAGGTTTTGCTCTTAAATGATACCTACCTTACTCAGCTGACTCTTGGCTGTCGCCACAGTTGCCATGACCCTGGCAGCCTCATCCTGCGGTGCATCCTTGGCAAGGAGCTGAGCACTGCGGGCAGCCAACTTGTATTGTGTCTCCATGGCAACAACCTTTTGCTTAGTACTCTGAGATGAAACGCAAAAACAAGGGGTCATCTTACACATTCTTAAACTGACTGCACTTTCATCAAAAAGAGAGTGTGTGTGTTCACTACAGAGCAAAACAACTGGGAAAGATAATTCAATTATTTTCTATAGTAATGTTTTTTCCTGGGGACATTTTCTAATGCATCCCAATACATAAATAATTCCTGAAGGTCCTAAAGGTAACTTCTGCTTGTAATTTACTTCCTACTGGACTATGAACAGGTCTGATACACACACAGTTTTGCTGTCAGGGTTGTGTCTTAATTGTTTCAGATCTGAAACGCTGACTGGACTCAGATGGTACAAAATAATCACTGTCAAGGAAACAAAAGTGGAGCTGGGCTTAAGTGCAGTTGCAGTGCTATAGTGGAAATGTAATAGTGTCAGCTAAATCAACAACCATCCATGGAAATAAGGGTATATTGTGACGTACTTGTATTGTCCTGTTCCACTCTATAAATATCTATAGGGACTAACTGGATTAAAGCAGTTTGTTTTCCTCACCTCCACATCCTGCAGAAAGGCTCTAACATTCAGGAAAGTTACTTGAACAGGAGCACTGACTGTGGCCTCTGCTGAGTCCAGCAGCTCTTTCAGGGCCGACACAGCCTTCAAGTGGTCTTTTCTCCACTTCTCCAATTCATCTGCTCTGGCATACTGCAGCAAAAGAAAGATAATACAGAGAAATCTTGAACTTTTCTTTAAAACTAATTTTGTATTCAGTCTAATATTTGACCTAATTCTGCCTGTTGTCTTACATACAGTATTTTTAGGTATGATTTTTTTTTGTTACTTGTTTCACTTTGAGGAAGAGGTCTCTCCATCGTCCATTCAAAAGAAGCAGCTGCTGCTTGAGATCAAGTGACACAGTCTCATCACATGTTTCAATTAGAAAATTCCCGGCGTCGTTCATGGTTGTGTGCTGATCCATCCAGTGGCTGAGATTCCTGAAAAACTCCTGGAAGAGAGACCGATTCATTATAAAAGAAAGAAAGAAACAGAGACACAAAGAAATTAAGAGAAACAAAGAACAAAACAAAGACAGAGTGTCAAAGAAAGAAACAAAGACAGCTAATCAAAAGAGAAACAAAGAGAGGGATTCAAAGAAAGGACAATAAAAAACTGGGGTAATTAGCCATCTAATCCTTGGTGGGGATGTAATTCTGAGGTAACCATGGCAATGCGACAACAGGAATATCCTTGGTGGCTTGTTGTAAGTCAAGGAGATCATTTGATACATGAGTGGAGACTGCTAATAGAATTCCACTTAGAAAACACAATGCTAGAAAATGGGCTGACATACATTTGATTGCTTCTACTCTGAGGAATTTGAATCCATCATATAAATTGCTTGTATGAGGGAACTCTTGATCTGTGAACAGAAAAAAAAAACAGTTTGAGTATATGATAGGGTCATAATCTCGTACCCGTTTAGTGTTTTCTGGCTGGCTCAGGGCTTCCTCTGCATCCTCCAGCCAGGCCTGTAAGGAGGCCACAGTGGAGCTGTACCTCTCCCAGTTGGATAGCACCTCCTCCAGCATGCTCCTCACACTGCGCACCTCCATGGACAGACTTCTCCACTGAGTCACCACCTCTCGTATGAACCTGCGTACTCCCATCTCGCCCTCATCCACTAGAGGAGAGATACATCAGCTTCAACAATGACAGGAACAGAAATATTTGAAAAAACTGCTACTGTAGTATTACAATACTAGTAATACTAGTAGCACTATACACAGGAGTGACCATGAACATACTAATCTTCATTATTAACATAATGCTTAATTTGCTTGCTGATTTATATGCATTTCCTTTGGCATTAAAGAGACACTATATACTTAAAAAAAAGAATAACACACTCTCTCTCTCTTACGAATGAAAAGTTAAATAGAACACATCCTGCAGCTACAGCTTTAACTGGTCCGTTATGACCAGTAACTCATAGTGGCTGTCTAACTGTTATTATTGAGTCCCTTTAATAACTTGTAAACATTTCTGTACTTGCGTTGCTCTTAAACTACATTTACTGCTGCATTTATATATATGATTATATAACTGTCACTAGTGACCGCTGTTTGGCAAAAGTTACACAGCCTCACTTTAAAGCACAGGACAGATGGCACACATACAGTATTCATAGACACACCAGACGAAGAGCACATTGAGGCTGATGGAGCTACATGCTTTTGCAGACAAATATCTGACCCCAAAAACTCACTACAAGGAGATGTATTAGCTTGGCTTGTGTGTTTAATTTCCTTGGTGTGAACTCTCCAGTCTCTGAAGTCCTGTACCACAATCTATTGTCAGCCACTGTGGGGCTGATAAATGGATCCATCAAATACCAATATCCAGTTTCATACAGACATTAATCAGCGAGTGCAGATAAATTACATATCAATCCCCTTTCCTCCTGTTCCTCCTGTCCATCCTCAGTTTACTATTACCTCAAACTGAGACTTTAAATACATCCAAATTATCTATCATCCAGCCAATCAGAGCCCATGGTGCTAACTACCAGCAGGGTTCACGCGTGTATGGCGGTGGGGGGGCATTTAATTTGTGGGATCGACCAATCAAGCCTCCGATGTCCTGATTTCTTGCCACACCTCACTTCTCTGCTCTGCATACCCTAAAGCAGCACAGCCCTGAAACCAACAAGCTAGCTCAGTCTGCGCCCAGAGACGTGCAGAAGTGGAGCAGCCCCAAACTAGCAAATGGGGTCGTATTCCCCACTGAGAGCTGGGAGTGGAGGAACCTCATTTAGCTGTAGCCTGCAGACTCCCCCCTTTTACCAGGCTGTAAAACCAGACAGGGGCAGACTGAGCAGCTGGAAGAGAAAGCCT
This sequence comes from Lates japonicus, assembly GCA_033238685.1. Taxonomy (NCBI): domain Eukaryota; kingdom Metazoa; phylum Chordata; class Actinopteri; family Centropomidae; genus Lates; species Lates japonicus. Next base: position 759,092 of record BRZM01000008.1, read on the forward strand.
CACTGGTTACTGAGCTCTTGACAGTGGAAGATAAAGTTGAGATATGGTGCAGCAACTGTCAGAGGGCACACTGTGGAGGAATCCAATCAATTTCAGATAAAAAGTAACATCCAAAGGACAGGAATGTAATTAATGTTGGGCAATATAACAATATATATATCATAACATGATACATAATTGTAAGCCATCAGTGATTTTGCCATACTATTTACAGTATACTGAGATACTGTGTACTGTGCATCTCTAATGTATTTAATATTTCTGGATGTATTAGACCAGTGTGGGCAACACTTTTAATCAATGAGCTTTACTGCAATACTGGAATTTTATGTGATTTCACATCAATATAATGAAGAGCATCTGTCAGGTATTTCATTTACTGGCCTCGATAGTAAATACACTGTTGCCTGGCTTTTATTTTTTTCTATAAACAGTTTTTCAATTAATTTCCCAGACAATTTACTATATAACAACATAGCAATATTGTGATATAAAATGATATATAGCATTTTATCCCCATCAGTGACACGTAAATACAATTATTTAACAATCAAATGGGTTTGAATTAAGAAACTTTTTTGTTTAGCCAAAACATCTGTAAATATAAACACTTACTGTATGTTCCCAATCTGAGTCAATATATTGTAGGTATATTAAAAGTTACATGGTATATTAAATAGTTACGTTTAATGATGGTTAGTCTGTATGATAAATATCACATCTTGAATTTACTGTTCACATTTTATCGACTCACCTGAGCTGTCGGCGTTGACGTAGGCCTCAGCAGACTGTTTCAGGGACTGGAACAACACCTCGTAATTTTCAAAGAAATGCTGCTTCTCCACAAATGACTGATAAAAACCCAACAGAATGAGGAAATGTTATGACATGTGAAGTGATAAGGACGACAGTAATATCTTAATGGATATACAGCAATAAAACTCATACTCAGGCACTGAGTAGTAGTACTTTCTCTCAGGCCTCAGAGGAACTCTAAAGAGAAGATTGACATTTCAGGATTTCATGTACAGAGTGAATCAAAGCCTGAGCTTACGACATAGTTGTGAAGCATCAGTTCCACAGTCTCTTGTCGGCCATATTTGATGATCCAGGATTTGAGCTTGGACTCGGCTAGAGTGAGGAAGGCCTGCATATGGTGTTTATTCTCCAAGAATTCCATCTTAGCAAGGTGGATACTAGAAGATGTAGAGACAAAGTTCATCCTACAAAAGACAAAGTTAACAAAAGATATCAGACCTACAGCTTCACATTCTCAGGCTGAGTGAGGTATATAGTATAATTCCAACAGTCGGTCCCTGACATCAAACATTACTGTTGTTTTAAATGAAAAACACAAAAAAACTTTTCTCTGTTTTATTTTCAGACTTCCAAGAGAGACTAGCAGGTGCCTTTCCCACCTCTCAGCCATGTCTTGGAGTTGGTCTGGAGGAACAGGGACTCCATCAACACTTCTGTCCTTATGGATCCTCTGAAAGACCTGCTGGTGACTTTCCAGACTCCTTAACATATCCTGCATAGCACAAAGACACACAGCACATGAATACTGCTGTCTCTCTATCCTACGCCTTTATGCACTTTGAGATTTGCATATTCTGCAGGGTTTGCCCTTATTATCTATGCTGTTTTTTTTCTGTGATTTGCATGTTCTGTACATCACCCTGAACTAACCTTGTGCTGCTCCAGAGCTCGGTGAACACTGTTAGCGGTCACATCATGTGCTTGCTGGACGATGATCTCTTGTCGCAGGGCTCCTTCTGCTTCATGCAGCCACACCCCCACCATGTTGAGGGGAGCTGGTAGAGACCTGTCCAGCTGCAGGTGCCAGTCCAGGAGCTGATGTGTAGAGAACCATTGAGAAGACAAACAGAGAAATACTATGAGCAGATTCTGCTTGCCCAGCTAAATTCATGGCACCAAAAAAGCCTTTGGCACCCCAATTAAAGCTCAAAAGGGATAACAGATTAATTACAGATAAAACAGTTACAGCACAACCTGCTGAAAATAAACGGACTGTGAAGCATGTTTAATGGATTGCTTTTGCTTCATCAGTTTGTGTCTTAGTTGAATTAAGATAGATTATTAGACAAAATAATTGTCAACAAAATAAACACATTGGTGCCATAAACTTTGCTGGAATAAACAGAAAAGCTTGAGTCAGCTTAGTCTCTAGTAGACAGATTATTAGTCTGGCACTCTGAAGCACACATAACGTTCATTTTTGGCTGGAATTCTTTGTGGCATATCAGCCCCATCTTTCACTCCTTCATGTGTCACTCTCTACCATCATCAATTCAATAAAGGTGAAATGCAATGAAATAAATAAATAAATCTTTGATAGCCCGCTCTCTGTGGAGACTTAAGATTTGCTGTTTGCAATCAAACTGTGTTTTTATGATTAATGACTAATCAGATAAATAGCACTTCTCATTGGGGCTGTTAGAGCATACGAATTAGGCTTTTACTGGTGCATGATGTCTTATCATATCTTTATGTATCAGTTGGGATATTTTTAAAAATCTGACCTCCAAGAGTAGCTTTATATATATGTTATATATATGTTTTTTCTATTTTCTCACTTGGTAGACCAGAAAGAATAGAAGGAAGAGGCTAAAGCAGAAAAAATTGAAGTAAATAAAGTGAGAGGCAGAATTTACAAATTGCTGACTCTCTACAGAAGAGGTTGATGACGCATTCTGCTTCTCTCACCCTGTTGGAGACCCTTTCCCAGGCTTGTTTGACCAGAGCCTGGTCCACAGTCAGCATCCCATCTCTCTGAGTGGACTGCAGAGCTCCCTCCACCTGCTTCCTCCTCATCTCCAACTGGACGCGTAGACTCTTGAACAACTGAAAAGACACATAACGTGAAATCTGTTCAGAATTCACACGTCTCTGTCCCCTGTGAAAGTATGTCCAAAAATATAAAAAATACAGTATAGTATAGAGTATAGAGACATCAGAGCAAGTGCTCTCTCAGGGGTCACACCCTCTTCCCATTGGTATCTAATCAAACGATCATAAAATTTGTGGCTAATTGCCTCTGAATGCTGTCCCTCTTTCTGGTTTCAGATTCTCAGATTCTTCTGAATAATGTGCAAAGAAAATGGGAATATCCCACATGCTGCTGAATATGGAATGTATCCCGAGGCTTGGTGAAAATAAGCCAGATTGACTGAAAATATGACGGCTGCCGCCTGATCCCCACAGTGTAGTTCCACTGATTAAGCTAATAATAAGAGCGTCTGTGCCCATGTGCCCAGTTTAAACCGCACACGCACGCACACACACACACACACACACACACACACACAGACATGCAGACACTCAGACACTAACCTGGTACTGCTGAGCGAGATTGCCCTCAGTCTCCTGAGCCTGTATCGCGTCTCTCTCCAGCTGGTCGAGCCACATTTTGAGCTCCCTCAGGCTCTTTCGCTGCTCTCTCTAGGAGGTCGCGACAGTGGAGGGGTTAGGGGATGGTGGGGTGAACAACGGGTGGAAAGATGGACGTGGACATTGGGAAGAGCAAAGGGGAAATGAAGAGCAAATGCAGAAGCGGGTGTAAGGAAAGAAAAGGGGGGGTCATGTTGTTTTCTAATACAGATTATAAGTACATCAAGTTACTTTACATTATTTCAGTCAGTAACATAAAGGTCACGTCGTTTTCTATTAAAGATCAAGCAGCAGAGAAGAAAAGAAAAGGTAATACAAGGGCAAGAACTGTAGAGGACCTGTTCGATTTAGTTTTCATCAACTTAAGAAGAGGTCTCTGGGAAATGCTTTAGGAAATGTTGTTTTACCTTCTGGGTCAAGAAGCTGTGGAATGCCTAACTCAGTCTCAGCCACACAAAAGGCCTCCTGCAGATTTTCACGATTGGGCCTCCCCCATACACGCTCCATGTCAACTAGATTGGGTCGGAGGGAATGGATGACTGCAAAGAATGCTAAACCTGTGCGCCAGCTGGGGCCAAAGTCCTTCACCTCAAGTCCCAACCGTCTAGAAAAGACAGAGGATCACAAGGTCACAGCAGGCAAATACATAACCCGTCTGTGCTGAAGCTGTAAGAGCTCATACAGGTGATGCATCAGAGAGCAGTGTGTGAAACATATTTGTTTTTGCAGAGACTGTTAAGGGAAGCCACGTACTTGGTGGCTGTCTGCTGAACCCATCTCAGTAATGCTTTTCTGGCTCCACCCTGAGGTGGGAGGGGTTTCCTTTTCACAGGTGGGCTGGTGGTCTCAGTGCTGCTGGTGGAGCTGTCCAGTGAGGAGGTGCTGCTGGACAAGGCCTGGAGTGCTGGTAGGCTACTGGTTAGCTCCTCAATCTATAGGGAACAGGAGACCAGGAAAACTCAAGCCACCATACCCACTTATTTACCTACTCTGGAATTATTTCTTTAACCTTTGTGTAATGATAATAACAAGATGCTGAATATGGAGAGCACAGTGCTTTGAAAATCGCAGATAACTTTACTGTTGCCTTTTGTGTTGGTTTTTACATCTGAAACTTGTCAGTGATACATGGTGCCTAAAATAAATCTGTCACTTAGTCATCAAGTGGCTTCTAATCTGCTGTATTATTAGACTTTATGAGCCTGCCCAAAAGACCTATTTCCCATTCCTTGCTTATTCATTAATGGGGTCCAGTGAGCAGCTCCACACTGGTTCATATTGCAGTTTAATGTCTTGTATCAGGAAGAAGTGTTTCTCAGCCTCCACTGACTGAAAGTTTCAGTCTGTTGCAACAAACAGTGAAGAGTGGTGAAACTACCTGATGCAGCAAGGTGAAATGTTAAACCACTAGATTTTAGTGAAAACAAGATTTTCAACTGCATAGCTGCTGTCAGAACTGCCATTAAACTGACAAATAATGAAATATTCATCAACACTGATGCCTTCATAATATCAGCCAAGTGTGGAAAAATAATCAAAATGTGTGCATCTCTAGGGAAAACAATCACAAAATATATTATTAGACTTCAGCCTGGCCAGCTGGGCAGTTGTTGAAGATTTATTTCTATGCACACATAATCTACTTCTCCTCTCCACAGCCAGTGAACAATGGCTGCTCGCAACTCAGACAAAACCATAAACGTCAGTGTGAAACTAAATACATCAATATGTCAGTAAGTGAGTAAGTACATTTTGCAGTGTTGTACATTTCCTTTATTTAATATCATGTTTGCTGGAATAGCAGGCATTTGCATGTACTGATGTTGCTAAGAGACTGTGGTACTGTGATTAAGTTCTTGTTGATCTGTGCATGTCTGAAGTGCCTGAGGAGGCAACTGCTCATTTTCGGTCTGGATGCTTTGGAAGATTGATTTTCCCGTCTTAAATTTCTCTTTAGTTCATATTGCTTAGCTTTTCACTAGCTGGAGCAAGATATATTTCAAGCCTCCTGCTTTCCTAATAAGTGTTGCCAGTTTACAACACTGTAATGTTGTTAATTGTGCACTGGCAGCCATGTAAGATGTCAATTTGAAGTCCTAATAGTGAAGGTTTAGTGATGATTTGTTGATATCATTAACTAAGATGTTTACACTATGAAACCTAGTTAGCATATGATAGGATTAAGTACATTGCATGTGATAATCTGACAAATGGTTCTCATGTAAATTAACTGAATGTTACTGCAATGTTACCTGGAAATAGAGGATGATGGTCCACACCAACCCCAGTACAATTGCCGGTCGTCCATCAACAATGTCTGTGGAGTTGATGTTGACTAGCTTGATCTGTGTCAAAACACAATATCCAGTATTTCATTATCTCATAACAGGATAAATATTTAATTCCAGATTGCAATCAATTCTACTTCATCCGCTTAGTCTCCACTATAATCTCATACATATGGATTACGGACACCAAATTTCCCGCAATCTATCCAGTCCCATACAAATTATTCAGTCTCCTACGGATGTTTACACAAAATGAACAATATATAATATGGGCGTAATCCTCAGCACTACTGGATGCAGACAATCCTGACCCTATCTATCCTATGACCTGTATAAACATGTGCAGTAACGTTATGAATACTGACCGGAGATCCTCTGTAGGCCGACTGGAGGGAAGGTAAGAAAAGAAGGTGGGAGGGGGGGGAGGGGGAGAGAGGGAGAGAGAGAGAGAGTTTAGAAGTACTCTAGATGTATTTGATTGAAAGGGGGTACGCCTCATTGACTGTGAGATGGCAGAAAGTGTAGCATCTCTGAGGTGAGATAACTTGAGTGGTTGGCTGAGAGGAGAGATCTATCACCACTACACAGGCAACAGGGATTATATCCAGCAGAGATGGACAGACAGTGAAACCGATACAGAGAGATAGAGAGAGGGGGAGAGATGTGTGAGAAAAGGGAGAAGGAGAGGGCTGTATCTTGTGATATGATGAAGTATTCCACGTTATCACACGGAGGGTTATATTACTGAGGCGCTGCAGCACAACAGGTCATCATATGGTAATACATGCCACTCAGTATACGTGAACAAGCATGGAGGAAGAGATTGGGGGCAGGTGGGGGCAGTGTGGGGAAGCGTGGGATAGTGGCTGATAAGAATACATGCAATACAAGGTTTCATATTAGAAAACACAGTGTGTCATCCTGGCAACTGGAATGGTTAATAGAGGTGTTTTGTGTTATGACCGCACAAACAAATACACACAGGCAACAGCATGCAAAAAAAAAACACAAAAAAAAACAGGTAACTGCACAGTCTCACAGTTTAAATAAATATTAATTGATCAGTCAATTCAATCTGAACTCATGACAATCTGATGATTGATGAAAATGAAGGAAAAAAATGACAAAATTACTTTTTTTTCCCTTTTTTCTTTGTTTATGAATTTAAAACTACTAAGTGCAAAAAGGGCTGTCAGTTGTTTTGTTTTGTCCCATGTATGTATGTATGTTTCTGATGCTTTGTATTGTATTATGTTAAATCACTTTTTATGTGTGTATTTGGTTTCTCTTGCAAAAAGAAAAAGAAAAAATGACAAACATTTGCTGTTCCCAGGTTCATGTATGAGGAGATGTGCTGCATTTCTCTGTTTCAGGGTAAAATGAATATCTTTGAGATTAGTCAGACAAAACAAGTGATCTGAAGACATCACCTTGGGCTGAGAAACTGTAATGGAAAATTTCCCCTATCTTCTCTCTCATTTCACAGCCTTGAGAAAAAATAAGGAGTTTAAATGATGATGAAATAATTGTTTGCTGCAGCCAATGGTAACATTACAGCTGAGGATTTGAATCTCCCGATTAAATACATACATTACTAAGTGTCAACAATTTACAAGCATGATTTATGAAATGGTAAACATCATTATGCCACCAGACACTTAACATCTTCTATGAAACAGACCCAAGAGCGACGTGAAGCAACATGTAAACATGATTTAGACATACACCATATTTACACACAGAGCATATTTACATTTAATTTTCTACACACTTTGATTGAAACAGGCACACACGCGTAGACATATGCAGCAGAGTGCCCGATGACGTCTCATCTCCAGACTGCAGATTACTGGTGTAGGATTTATGGTTTTAACCCTGTCACACTTGAGGGAGACAAATCAATGTCCCTGCAGACACCAGCTAGTACTTATGACTTTATTTATGTATATCCAAGGACGAGCTGGGTGAAGCTTTGAGAATGTTTTACTAATCTCACGGAGGGGCAGTTGATGCAGTTAGATGATTACATCCAAAACCTCACTGAGCAGTTTTTGGATGTAATTTTGCCACTGATGCTGGGAAAAGGAGCTGTGAACCTTGTTGGAATTTATCTAAAGTTAAGACAGCAGATGGCAGAAAGAAAACAAGAATGTTTAAGAGGTGTGATGGGATACAATGACCAGAAAATATGATGCATATTCTGTCATTCAGTCATTTATAGGCAGCCAAACAAACAAATGAATGGCAGTTGGATTCTGACAAAATGTGAACTAAGTCGGTGAAGAGTTTCTGATTTTATTTTCATTTATTCACTCAACAAAATCTTCGAAAACGAAGTGTACTGGTATCGGGAAAAAAGAGGGATGCTGAAAGGTGGAGAGAGTGAGAGGCGGGGAGGAAGGGGAAACAGGTCACACAAGGTCAGGATTTAATATTTGCACCCACAAGGCAGCAGCTGAGCGGGGAGAGCGGCAGGAGGGGGAAAAAAAAACATAAAAAGAAGGCGCTGAACTCTTACCTTCCTACCCTCAAGGAAGTTGAGAGCTGTGCCGATGTTGGCGACCCAGTGGATCCTCTTTAGCTTCTTGCCATGTTCACATGGCTGGAAGGGAAACAGAGAACAATGGAGTTAGGAAGAAAGAAATAGACAGACAGAGAGGGGGAGAAACAGATAGTGTGGATAAAATAAAACAGAGTGGTATTGAATCAGTAAATACAAATCCAGTAAAACAACAAGGAATCAAACAGTAAAACAGAGACTGAGACGGAAAATATAGATTCAGAAATAAAATGAAAAAGACAGAGGTCCAATCAGACCTGCATTTGACCATAAACAACCAGATCAATAAGACACAGACAGCTTAGACCTTGGGCAATATTGGCCGAGTAAAATCCTTGAGCTGTATGTGTCTTTGTCTGTGTTTGTGAACTCTGATCTGTCCTTGTTAATCTGGGCTTTCCTATTCAATTCAAACATCCTAATAAAAGCCAATCAATAAGCATTTCCATGTAACTGTGGCTCGTTTCACATGCCCCGCATTAGCTCTTTTAGGATTTGTCAAAAATGCTTACAGTAGCAGCACTGACAGCAATAATCAACAAACACTGACCGAACTTCTGTTATTTGAGCAGCCTGGTCCGTGTTAAATCAACTCAGCGTGATCAAAACAAAATTTAATCCACCAAGATCAGGGGATCTGAAGTGTTTGAAGTCTGTGGCCAAATCACGTGCTGTAGAAATGACCACGAGACTCACCAGTTTCTGTCCAGAGAGGACTTCCAGTAGGGCCAGCAGCATCACGCCATCCTTGATGTCTTCAAACAGGTCTGTCACCACCAGAGGCGGGACATGCTATGTGGGAAAACAAACATACCCGTGGGTCTCATTTGTAATTTCTTTCTTTTTTTTCACTTTTATAGAAAGAAAACATATGTAATGTGTAGAATTCAGTCATGGCTTCTCACAGGCTCTGATTTTAATATCCAGGGAAAAGTCAAGACTTTGCAACTGTTCTGGAAGCAGACCTTGAGCAATTCCTGGATAAGTACCTGGGGAATTACGTTAACAACAGTAGTTACATAAATTCACTGTTTACATTAACATCACACGCACATAAACTAAAACAAAGCTTTCTCAGTTTTCCTGGAATGTAAAGCCCTGGGATTTGAGTCTTAAAAGCTCTTGCAATGTACATTAAAGTATGACGCAAAAACTTTTTTTCTGCACATTATCCTACTAAGTAGCACAGTGCATAGATAAACCAAAATACAATAAATATATTACACTGTAAGATGTCCATTTAAACTTGTGACACATGGATAAAGGAAATCCTCGTAAAAAAAAACGTACTCCGAGCCCTAAAAGAGTTTGGCAGTGCCATGTATTACTGATGGCTGGAGTCAGCCATAAGCGGAGGCTCAGCAGGCTCTGAATGGGGTCTTCAAATCCGAAAATATGCTGATGATTTCAAAATGTACCCTTCTCCCTGACTTCATCCCTGACCTGACACAGACTTCCAGACTCGGGAAATCCACATATCTCTGTTTCTCGCCGACGCCACATCAAGGATTTCTCTTAAAGCACAGTCACATGCTGGGGCTGAGGAGAGGGTTTAGCGAGGGTGCGAGGGGGGGTAGAGAGCGTTCAGACGAGCGAGCCATTCACAGGGAGATTAGCAGCGAGGGGAGTGAGGGAGAAACAGAGAAGAGAGGGAAAGGCTGAAAGCTGGGATGTGTGCAGGAGTGTGTCTGTGGTAGCACGTGCGAGTGGTGTGTGTGTGTGTGTGTGTGTGTGTGTGGTGAGAGAGCGAAAAATACACAACCCCCCAGCATAGTGGATACAAGGGTATAATTGAGTAGAAAGAGTGACAGTGAGAAAGATGATAGAAGGCAGAGAGAGAAGGGACACTAACCTCACGTCTTTCAAAATTAATTAGCAAACACAGTAGCTCTTCTAACTAATTCCTCTTCTAATGTCATTTCATGGTTTTGGATATTAGAATACTCAGACAGCAGTTGTGCCCCTATCATAAAATGACAGAAGAAACACTTACAAAGACCCCATCAAAGGGAAAAATTATACCATGAGCTAATTGAAGTTAAATTTACCTATTTGTTCATTATAATCCAAAAGCTAATGAGGAAATTTCTGACTAATTACAAAATAAGAAAGTAATATCCATTTCCTCTGCTCAGCCACATGAGCTAAAAAAAAAATAAATCAAGGGCTTAATGAGCTAATTACTTATGAGTGCCTGCACCATAATTGATTGTGAGCAAAAGGAGTTTCAGGATGTTCGTCTGTCTCTGTACTCTCATGTTATTCCCCTGGTACACTTGACTCAGTGGATTCCAAAAGATCAACAGCAAGAAAGACGGAGGGAGGGGCAGAAACAAAGACTGAAGGGTTTCATTTTGAAATGCAATACATCCAGTTTGAAGGAACAATTGATACTAGACACCTATTGTCCAAGTCTTTTGAAGGTAAAGTCATTTTGAAAGGGTGTTATTCAAGCATAAAAGCAACAATGTAATATACTTAACTTTTAAATTCACAGTATGTCACATTACACTTGAGCAATCTCACATTAACTTATGGCAACGGGATGAATATGTCTTTAAAATAATTTTAATGCATGCAAGAAAGCTGACATATGACCGGATAACTGGGGCAACTGTCAATGAAATAAACTAGAATGAAAAGAACTGTGGAGAAACTGACCTTTACCTTAAGACTACAATATGAACATGTGCTTTATGTATTGCGCTGCCAATATGAACCCACTCATTTACTTGAAAACGTCAACAAAAATTAAGTAGCAAAAATGAATACATAAAAAATCACAGCCATTTGGAGCATTGTGGGGTCTATTTTGGCTGCATTTATTATTCATGATCGAGAATAAAACAACAAGACTAAAAGTCTACAGCCAGGCTTGCAGCTCTGTGAGGGTGTACATAAGCACAGCAGTGCCTCTAGCTAAACACTAGCGTCAGTGGTGCTACCATGCTCATAATAACAATGTTAACAACCTGATGTTTAAGGATCTTAAACATCCTTAAACAGCATCCTAGGTGTCATGGTTTAGCATGTGAGCATGCTGACATTTTCTACTTAGCACTAAACACAAAGTATAGCTGAGGCTGATGGGAGTGTCATTAGTTTTGAAGGTATTTGGTCGTGAAGTAATTACCAAACTACGATTTTTTCTAATGGTGACACCACACCACTGAGTGGGAGGTCAGGTAATCGCTATAGTTATTATAATTCATCCAATTTCTATCTGACCAAAGGAGTGAACTAACTGCTAAACCAACATTATCATCCAAAAGACACTGTTATTGACTGCTCACACAACAAAGTAATAGGAAGAGGGAAACAAAGAGACCGGGTTGAAAACTGACGTGACGTGCTAGGTTTGAATTTAGTGTGCATGGAGTATGTCATCCACTCAATCCTCCTCTCCCCTCACCACAAAAAAAGGGGGGGAGTAAACACTGAAATTGGAGCGGGGAGCTTCACTTTACTGCTGCTGTAATCTCTAAGAACACTTGGTTCACTGATTACTGCACTAAAGCTGTTTGCCTGGAAAACGCCTGAGAGACGACGAGGCCTGTGCCGCTCACACCGGCCACTTCCTAATTAAGCTTTAACCTTCTCAGAAAGGATTTGTCAAAATGGAAACTTGGGGTCTGCTCACTGAGTCCTCCTCCTCCCCACCCTCGCCTTGTCACTCCACTGCAGAGTGCAACTTGAAAGCCTGATATTCACTTGAAAACCAAAAATGTGCCTTTCTAGGCAAAATTTAGAGGCAAGAAATGCTGTAACAGAACATATGTGAATAATTGCAGGGGTTAAATAACATTACACTGTGTTTAAACAAAAGAAACAACCTGCAAAAAGCATCAGCCCTGCTGCTCTCTTACAGTTTATACATTTTAGGTCTATAACTGGTGACTTAATCTGGTGAACTTCTCCAAGTAATGAGAGCCATTAATCTTCTGTATAAATTACCAGCTTCAATACGTCCTCTCTCATAGAAACTCTTATTCAGAGCGCAGAATTCTTCTTTTGTTATACCTGTGGAGTGGAAAAGTAAGGGGGAGGGGAGAGATAGCAAGAGGAAACCCTCTTGCCATGTCTCAACTCACCTAACGATTAATCACATACCTTTAGGCGCTGAATTAAAGACCTGTGATAACTGGAGTGGCCTAATCATCTGCATAGCCAAGGGCATGATCTATCCCTCCGAGAGCAAAGCTAAACCAACTGTTAAAGCTTCTTCCCTCTCACTTCTGTCTGTTTCGCTCTCACACATTTTTTTTGCCTAATGAGTCTTTTTAAATGGCTCTTTGTAGAGTATTTATAAATGTGAGACAAGCCCACAAGATGTTATTTTATCTCTACTGGCCTACCGAATGACACATTCAAGAAATGCACCTCCTTATTACAACAGATCCTCCGCACCAGCTGAATTGACTTTTGCCCCCGTCCTCATCATAAAGCTCTCCACCGTGACGACTTAGACATTTTTGAAGACAAATATGGGGCCAATCAGTGTCACTATGGTAACGTCAGGCATCAGGTGAAAGGGTAAGCAGTTTCATGATGGGCGAGGAGGGGGCGAGCAACTAATTTGATCAACTAGGTAGCGAGAGGGAAGCGTGGGGAACAAACATGGTTATCTTTTCTGATGGAACTGTGATGGTATCACTAATCTATTGATTAGATGAATTGGTTAATTAAAGGGAATTTAAATTACATTTCCAGGATCTTTGTCAAACCAGTTTATTTGTGTTTTTGCTGCATTGAGAGGGCTTTACTTTCAGCACTGTTCCTCCACCAGACACCAGTCAACAGAATACTTAGATATTTGGGTAATATGCTTATATTCTGAGAGTTAGATAAGAATATTGATGCAGCTCTCTCATCTGTCTCTCGTAAACACTAGAAACAGGGGGAAACAGCTTACCTAGCTCTGAAGCACCTCTGAAGCTCATTAGTTACGCAATATATCTATATATTTACAGTGGTATTGTTCTCATATAACTCTCTACAAGAGAGCAAATACACAAATAAATCCCAAAATGTTGAACTATTCCTTTAAAGATTTTTTGGTAACCTTCTGAATCCTCATCATCTTCCCCAAACCACTCAAACCTCAGCATATTCAATAACCATGAAATAGAAAAAAGACCGCAGCTCTGCTCGATTGTGTCGAAATGACTTAATAAATAAACTATGTGCTTATCTTACACGTTATTAAAAATTCAAGGCATTTAAATTTTGGGCTATGTGCTATTTTCTTCTGGCACGGTCCTGAGACGTGATATTTAATGTGACGTCAAGGTTTATTCCCTCCAGAGTGCTTTTCAAATGAATTTTCTGCTCCACGTCACTGCGGTTCAAGGCCTCCACAGCTGTCGTAATCAAATCGGAAACCTTGAGAGAAGCGTTGCAGATTGAAATAACACTTAATTGTGTTGCGTCGTGCCATATTTGCCTTGTCCACCCATTCCTGACACACTATTCAAGCAGTAATGGGTTAAATTGAGCAGCCTAATGCAGTATAATACAACAATTACATGCATACGATGGCCCCTCAGCATGTGGCTGAGAGTAATTGTTTAGTATAAGTTACAGATATACTGTTGTCCAAGCTCTTTGAAGAGGCAAATGAAGGACAGTGTTTAACTAAAAACTCTTATCCTGAACAATCTAAATTGGCCCATATTGAGACAGAGAGCTCACAGGTGACTAAGACTTCAATTACTGACAGTAGCTTGCAGGAAAAAAGATATACAGTGTATTAAATGCTGTAATGTGAAAGTGATAATTAGAGTGAGAGTAAATCCTTGCTACAAGCTATAGGACATTGGAGGAATAAAAAGGAATATGAAAGGCATGCAAGGAAGAATGACTGTGTGTGTGGTATTAGCTGCAACAGTCGGTCCCATGACCAGCTCCACAGTGTGTTTTTGGGAAAATGGAGCAAATGTCAAGGCGAGCACTGCAGATGGAGTATACCGTAGAGGAGCAAAGTGGAAAAGCAATGAGATGGTGGAAGTTTTCAATCCACAAACACCAGCACCAGTGTTTGAATAAAGGACCAACACAATGCTGGCAGTGGCAGTGGGAATCAACCAGACTCTCTTACCTTTGCCAAGTGGGAATTGATCCATTTCGTGAATGTCCTTTTCTGCACCGCCTCCTGCTCATCTGTAAATCAGAGCCCAGAGCATCACTATCAGTCACATGCAATAATAAACAAAGAGGGGATTAAAACACAATCTTCCCATTGTCTATTGTTTAGAGAGTTGATTGGGTTTGCAGAGCTGGATGGTGACTCTAATTAACTTTGATATTATTACTTTCTGTCTAATGTGTCTGAACACTGTCGCACCACATCATACCTTACACTGATGTAGAAAGAGAAGGCATTTGACATTTAAAGATGGCATTTTCACTGGCTGGACTCCCCCTAAGTGTGGACAGAAAATCCTGCTCTCAAAAATGCCCTTTAGATGATTGAGGGGCAGCAGTTCTTCTTATACAACTTGTATACTTCTGCCATGATCTATAAGAGGCTTTTAATCATTTCTGACCACAGTTCAGGCACACAGTCTTCTACTACAATGCTGTTCAGTGCAGTGATCATGCCAACCTTGCTTTAAAATAACTGATTTACCTACACATAGGGAAGGACATTGTTTGTGGTGGCTGCAGTGATAAAGCCCATTTAACAAACGCACAATCAATAGCATAGATGTCTGCTGACGATGTCCTGTTTTCCTCTACACACTTCTGGCCCTGTCTTTCTCCTGCCGGCTTCTCTCCTCACTCCTCTCTCTCTCTTAATTTCTAGGCTGCATGAACCACCTCCCACTGGCTGTGCCACAATCAGAGTGCGTGGGAATGAGTGATGTCACAGCAGCCCGGTCCTGATGTGTAAAGGGAGAACTGAGTGGTGGTGGGTGGGTTAAATCCAGGGAGGGAAGAGGGAGCTCACCGACAGGTCACACACACACACACTAACACAGCATCGGGACAGACGCTCAGAATTCTATGTGTTCTAGCACTCTACCTCTGTCTCCTCATCCACACTGATACCATGCGGTGCCTGAGGCCGGTAGCTTACCTATAGAGCCTGCAGGAGCAGACTATCACTGGCAGTCGTCCTGTCTGATCTGCTACTGTAATTTCCTTCAAAAAGGATCCTCATCTCGTCCCAGTCACATACAGTACATCTGTCTGTTTGTTTTCTCCAGGTAGGATACTGAATAGAACAGGATACACAGAAGGGAATACACTATCTGAGTGTGAGGTTTGGATGTCATTGGGCATGGTGCATCCACAGTATATGCAAAATCAGAGTTAGCTATTGCTACTATTGCTATACTAGAACTGATCAAACAACCGTGATAGGGCCAAAATTACCCAATCTCCAATGCTGCAGTAAAATGATACGCAGAAAATACTAGTATACCTATACGCGACACCCTGTCCTTTTCACTGTCTCTATCTCTGTCTGATCCAGCTCTTTTTTATTCAGTTCAATCCATTTCTCACATTTTGCTGATCATTTTCCAACGCACACACAAACACACACACACAGCGCGAGTCGGCAATATCAAAAGCACTGGGCTCTCTTCTTTGAAACCATTCAGAGAGTTTGGAAAGCAATATTCATCCTGAATAGCGTAGTAGGTCTTATATCAGCCTTAAAGATGAAAGGACCATCATTTGTGTGATTTTCTCTCTCTTTGTCTTTGGGCTCCCCCCATAAGGGATTTTAAGTCATCAATAACCAATGGCAGCTACGCCGCTTATCTGTCTGTTGAGATCACACTGCTGACACTCCTCCCTTAGCAGCCCAGAAACTGTCAACAGTACATCATGAGCTCATTCTAATGGACCTGTCTTTGAAACGAAAATTGCCGCCCTTTTACATTTCTGCATATACAGTACGACATTGTGAATGTGCCTGAGTGTGTGTGCGTGTGTGTGTGCAGGTATTATAGATGGACAGAAAACAGTTCAAGGAAATATTCATGGAGACTCATGTTTCCTATTTACATATACTGCCTTTACCAGCGCAATTTAGACAACAAAAATACTATTTTTACATCAGTGGAGAGCAGAATCCACTGAGGCATTCACACCGCAAACACTCACAACCTTTACTCGATGGGCTTATTACTGCAGGAAAGAAAATCCTTTCGCTTATACCAGCCATAGCCACACAAAAGACAAAAAATCTATTGTTCTTAAAACATACTGCTGTTTGTGCAACACTCAGCCCACTCATTGTCAATGATGTAAATAATGGAACAGACTATACTGGACCGATGAGCCCATGCACTATTTGTCCGTCTCGTTAAATCTGTTTTGGCTGCCTGAAACATTCCTGGAGAGCTACACTCAATTCAAAAGTGTAGCTGAACTAGACGAGGTGCTGAACCTGACGAATACAATCAGTTTAGCTCTGTCAAAGATTCTGGTTTATTACAGTAAATTAACAATGAAGCAACAGAAAATTGAGTCCAATTACAGCCATGGTGGAAGTCCAAATAGTTCATTAAAACATTTTTGTTTTTGTGGGTATCAATCTAGATGATCTCCAAAGAAAAACAGCAGACAGTGAGAAAAGCTTACACTTTCGGAGAGCTAAACTGTTTAGAAAAAACAACCCCGTGGACAAAAATCAAAACAAGATGGTGAGGATTCATGGACTTATTAGCTCACCATGGGGAGTTGAAAGAAATGGAGGCGCAGCAGGCAGACACACACACACACACTACAAACACACAGGCAGAATACAATAAGCTGAATGGTGACAATCATTTTCATTTACAGTATGCGGGAATAAACCAACAGACTTTAGGCTGCAGACCTCAGGAGGTTCTAGTCTGGTCCAGAGAGAAAGGAGGAGGGTTGAGGGTTAAAACAGACTGAACTCAGCTGGTCTGGGATCCCCACTGGAGCTCCTGGCAGCCCTACAAAACACCCTATCCCCTCTCTGAGGTTGTGGAGGTGGGACGGGTCAGTGCCCGGCGCTCACAGTATGTCTATGGGGTAAGGCTCATGAGAGGAGAACAGCCTCTTTTCAGCCATTAAAGAAAACAAACAGCCTCCTGAGGAGGAATAATGCTGCTCGCTCATCATAATCTATTCACCCTAAGCGATATTTGAGTTTGCTTTCTGGCAGCTAAGACTTCTTATTTAGTCTATGAGAGGAGTATAGAGGCACAGCGCCACCTATGGATGGATAAGCTACATGTGCAGTTCGGCACGCAAGTTCATTTTGTAAGTGTCTGATCTAGAAGACGTACTGTGCAGAGACCAGAGAAGACAAGATGAGCTATGACAAGACAAGGCAAGTCAGACATGTTAGGATGGTAAA
Organism: Lates japonicus; assembly: GCA_033238685.1. Classification (NCBI taxonomy): domain Eukaryota; kingdom Metazoa; phylum Chordata; class Actinopteri; family Centropomidae; genus Lates; species Lates japonicus. Next base: position 776,694 of record BRZM01000008.1, read on the forward strand.
ATGAACAGGCCTGTATAAGCTCAGCTTTTAAATTGCAGTCTCCCAGATGACCCTGCTCTGCACTTGAGCATCTCTGATCTCTCTTAATCTATTAATGACTCCACAACCTACCAGCCGTGATTATGGACAGTCAGGATACGACAGGCACCTCCTGCAGACCATACAAGGTCACACACTCTGCTGGCAAGTATTAATTTAGTAATGCATTAATTCAATTATACCATCTTATTATTCAAGAGGGTGAATATTTAAATTCAGCCAGTACTGTACCATGTCAGTATGATTTGCCTAAGGGAGTCAGAGGCAGTGACACCATGCTGCTACAGGAGGCTTTTAGGTTTCTTAACGATAATGCATCTCTTCTGTAGAACAACAGTAATGAACATGCTCAAAGCTATCACACATTAATGGATGGCTTTACAGTGCCAGAGTACTCCTGCACTGCTCCATTCTCTCACACGCACATGCCAGCATACATTCGCGAGTACACACACATTCACTGGACACACAAGTGATTTAACAGGTTTTGGTGGTTTTTCTGCCCTCTACTCATCCCAATAGCTTCTTTATCCACTTCCTGATTCCAGCTCTTCGCTTTCACCCCAACAATTCCACTTAAAAACCTCCTCTGCACTTCCACCGGAGTATTTTGTTCTTACACTCAATAACACCTCTACCACACCCTCAGCATCTCCACCAACCCCTATGTGCCTATTCAGTTTCCTCCATTCGCCATCCCACTTCATTTGTGCACATTTCTACTTCAGTCCTAACATAAGTGCTGAGACGGAAGTCTAAATGCTAGCCCATTAGCATAGCTAATTACATTTCCCCAGTAATAATGACACCACATTAAAGAGAGTAAGAAGGGGAATAAGTCAAAGTGATATCAAACAACCCTTTCCTCTTCAAGCACCATCACTCCCTTTTCAGTAGCAGATGTGCAGAAATGGCACTTTGTCGCTGACAAAATGTCCAAATATCACAGTGTTCATTAAAGCCAGGCCACTGATACAATAATACCTCTAGCACCTGCAGTGCTGGCACTGGCACACACACACACACACGCACAATACACTCAAAGCAATGAGGCGGATGACAATGCCAATAAATTAAAGTGGGTAGGTATTTAAGATTTTACAGTAAAAATACTGTTATTTAATTTTTTTTATTTGATTAATAATTTTGACAGTGATGCCAAGAGAAATCAAATTCTATCCTGTGGCAAATCAGTGTTACATCCCATTTTACTTGGATTTGAGCTACAATCTTCTTTGTGGCTCCTTTATTATGGGAAGATATTAAGTTGAACAAACTAAATTTTAATAGCACACATAAACAGACGGAGCATGTGACTAATACAAAGCATCTATTCCACTGGAGCCATTACGGGTCATATCAAAACACCATTCAGTGCCACTAAGAGTATTAGAAAGACTCAATTTGGCTTTGAAAGTATATTTTCAGCTTGATGTTTCTCTGCAGCTCTCTCTATGAATGTGTGTGTGTGATGATTTTGTGTGTGTGCCCATGTGATGCTTTGTGTGTGAGGATGGTGAGCAATAGATAGCTCAAGCTTCCATCCAGGTCCAGTGGCCCGCCACACATTAGGGATGGGTAAAGTGAAGGGACTGGCGTCAGCACACTAAATAAATCACTGTGGCCAGGGCCGGTCAATCCAGTTATAAGACTCATCTTTGCTGTGAAATAAAAATACTGACTGGAACAGAGCCAGAATCATCTACAAAATCCTGTTGCACACAACCACTTAAGTGCATTCATGCTTATCCAGCTGGGGCCATTTTCTGTCTTACTGAAAGTGAGTCTAAACAAATTATTTTTGCAGCCAGCAGATGTATGCCTTTTGTTTCTGTTTTACTCATCAAGCACCTGTCCACTTGGTAATGCCTCTCTGTAAGGGCATTCCTTTAAATTTCGTAAACATCACCTGAATGCTCACTTTTTCTCACTGAACATTCTTGAATTATTAAAAAGGTTTTGTTATGTCAGGTGGCAGGTTGTGTTTGTGTCTGGAGCAGGAAGCGTCAGAGTGAGAGAGGGCCCTGGGGGGGCTGATGTCAGCATGCAACACAACAGGAAATTCATAGATACAGCACTTCCGTTGCTTTGATTTTTATTGAAGGTAAATGAAAAGGGGATGATGGACCCCCTCCCCCCAGGAACATGGTAACATGGTAACATGGTAATTGAATCCAGGAGGAGGAAACAATAACGCTACGTGAGAAAACAGCTGAGAAAGTGCCTACTTTTCCTCAGATACCATATGTACAAGATGAGTTGGCTTTTACAAACAGGATGATGATGAAAGGTTCGGACAAGCTCAGGTGTACTTTCAATGTTCTGTTCTGTGAGTGACAGATTATTTAAAAATACAGACTGCTGTGGAAAACCCAACCCATCTGGTGCTCCAAGCTGATTAAATAAAAACTGAGAATTACCTATTCCACTCCTAACTCAGGTATGCTGAAATCATCACATTATCTGGCTGACTGACCTCTCAGAGTTCAGGGCAACACAATCTGACCTCTATTTAAAAACCTTCAAGTGCTAAATGGAGCGCCAGAGGCAAAAATTTCCACAATCCAATCACATTGTGACAGGTGAAGAAAAGGGGACAGAGGTGTCTGTGGGTGAAAGATAAGAGAACGCATCAAAGTATTACAGAAAGAGGCTGAATGTGTCCTGGGGTCACAAGCTAAAGGTGTCGGGATTTTATCTGTGAGGACATTGTTCTGTATGTCCATCAAAACTATCTGATGCCTCAATCTGACAGAAAGCATCAGAGATGGTAGAGAAATGCCAAAGGAACTGTATCATGGAATCAGTGCAGCCTAAAGCTGTAATTCTGCTCTACATTGAATATAATGGTCCATACAGGGTCAACAGGACCTGTAAATACTCCTTTCATTACATCTATAAAGAGTCTTTGTACTTCAGTCAGTTTCATTAAATGCTGCTTGTGTTGCGTAACGTTTTAGGCACTCTGCCTTGTGAAGTTCAGTGAAATCAGCAGACACCCAACTTGGCAGGAACACTTACACAGAAATGCCAAAAGGAGGTGTAATTTCTTCAGCTAAAAAAAAAAAATCAATACTCCATGGGTTTTTGTCAATTTCTCCCCTCCTGCTTTGAACTAACTATAAATAGAAGCTTACCTTTGTGTGTTATTTTGCTTCACTGAGCTAATACTAGAAAACAATTTGACCTTCATGAAGGTGCGATCTTTCAAAAAGGGGTTTAGAGTGGATGACGGCTTGCCCACTCTCCATATTGTATGGGTGGGACCCCCAGTGACCTAATCTTGTGATATGTCACTCAAACCCTCAATGACTGTCAGGTTAAAAGAGATTATAATCTGATCTGCAATAGAAGCTGTCACTGAGGAAGTAGAGTGGACTAAACACAAATACCCATTAGTACACAGGTGCACACACACACGCACACACACACACACACACATACCATTTTATCAAACATAATGTTCTGTTACAGAAGCAGAAGCTGAACCAGACATTGCCAATAAGCCCACAGGGCGAAAAAAGCCTGTGCAGGCTATCATGAGACTGCCACTATGGCAACGAGTTATAAACACAATCTGGAAAGACAAGGAGAAGAAGCAGCAGAATAAATAACAACAATCCCACATTGACCCTACTGCCACAGTTCTGGGGCTACAACAGAGTAATGGCTTCATGTTAATGGTCTGATGGCCTTGAAGACTTGCTCTGGGTCTGTTTAACCACTCAGCTAAACTACTGACTCCCAGTGGTATGATGGGGGAAAAAAAACAGATGCATCACGGCTATTTTTAACACCCAGTGTTTGTTTCGGTGTCTGTGCGTGAGCGTGGGCACATGTGTGTGTGAAGCCGCAGCATCCAGAGCCGCAGACGATAAATGGTGGTGTCAGAACTAAACAGGAGGCTGGCATGGCTCAAGGTGACCGTCTGCTTCGGCCTTCCTTGGCTGCGGCCGAACCATAATGTCGCCCCTGGCAACAGGATGTCACCCTGGCCCCGTGCCAACTTGAGGGTCTGTGCCAGTCCCACTAGCAATCAGGAGCTTAAAAACTGGAGTGTGGGCTCTCTCTCTCTTTCTCCCCCCGTTGTCCAGTCTCATTTTCTTGCCTTTCCTGCTGCCTCTCTCATCTCTATTTCATCAATCCAATACTCTCAGTGTGGCACTCATGTCTTCCAGATGTGCTGACATTGCCCTTTAGCCTCTCCTCCTCAACCTTTTCTCCTGCTCAGCATCCTCTTTGACCAAAATAACATTAGCAGGGGCTTATAACATTAAACTACACTGCATATTTCCTGAAATGCAGTCACTCTGCTTTGCACAACGCAAACCCCCCCAAAGCCTGAACTGACAGAGAAACTCAATCTCCTTCTGTATTATCTGATCACAAACAAATTGCCAGTGCAGGATTACACACAACCCACGCACACAAAATTCAAGCAGGTGCTCCCAATACAATGAGACTTAGCAAACTTGTCCGCTTGATAGGCAAAGCAGACGGTAAAACCCACAGGCATAGGTGGGAATGTGTGCCTCCGCCGCCCACGACAGAGAAAACAGGTGAGAAATTGAAATAGGAAAAACAGTGCATCGCTTTTCTCATTAAGGAGAGACAACAAACGGGCAAATTCCACAGCATATGGAGGAGTTCAGGCTGGGAGGTGTTCAAAGCGGCCTCGCCATTCTCTGCCATATGGTGTCACTAATTGCTGTTTTTTCACTGCGACAGAGAGGTACACCAAAAGAGATGGTTGAAGGGAGGAAAACACAGACCCAAAACTGGGGCAAAAGTTTTGACTGTTTTGATGTCGCATTGAGCAGTTGCTAACAGCTTCCAAATTGAGCCTAAAGGGACTATAGTTCATTTCATGGTATCTGGTGATTTGTGGAACGTGGCTAATTTGAGATCATTGTCCTCTCGTGAGAGGAGTAGTAAAATATGTTAATCTAATCATGCTTTAAAAGACATACAAATAGTGTTAGATTACCTATATTTAACTCTCAGGTGGTGAGAAATTAGATTGCAACCAAGTTTTCCCCAAAAAACAAGTGAAAATTTACGCATAAATATAACTAATTTCTGAACAATTACCCCAGAGGAGAGACACAATTACTGCAACTCTGAGAAATGAAAATCAAACCAACCTGAACAAAGGCAACACTGATTTCATTTAGAGCTGTCACTTGGGACCAAGCTTGTGACTACCTATAGAAACACCACATGATACCACAGACATGGAACACATGCTTATGTTATGTGATGTTATGTTCCACTTATGTTATGAGCTGTTTCATGTTCAGACTAATGAAAACATAAAAGTGCTCCTTTTTTATTCCTACAAAACATGTTGATGATAATCATCACAGCTTCAGCTCTTGTCTCCCAGGAGATTGACACCAACCAGGACACATCAAATGAAATGTCCCGTCAAATTAGATCCCATGTGCCCCCGTAAATAAGCTAATATGATCATGTACTCAGAGGAGAACATACGTGGCACAGAGAGTGACATGTGAAGAAACTGTAACTGATGTCTTAACATCATTCACACCACAGGTTACGATGTCAGAACTGTGCATCTCTACTTAAAGCGGCAAGCAGAAGAAAAACACCTCATGTAATTCTTGTGTCTCTGTGTGATTAGGGCGCATGTGGCTATGATAAAGCAGCTCTGTTCCCACAAACCCAATCCATTCATGTGTATGTATTACCACGGCAACAAGGCTCATCTTATCTGAGATGCTTACATGCCACGAGACACCAACAAAAAAGCAGCTTGGTGTAATCAGATAAAAGTTTCAGAAGATAATGTACAGACACACCTCCGACTGCAGGCACAGTCAGTATTTTTAGAAAGGGGTTGCACTTGGGGCAAAACTGCATTATTTACAACTCGTGTCATTTCGCGCCTTGGAGGCGTAAATGTGACCTGTGACTGTGGGCTTCAAGTAGCGGACTCTCTTGTGGCTGCAAATTCATTACAGTACACCTTGTTAGTTTTCAAAGATATCACCAAACACCTGAGTTCTCTGGTGTGGATAAAATATCATGCAGCTCCCAAAAACAGGGACGTCTCCTTGACGACGACTGGGTTTTTGAGTAAGATGCTGCATCCTAAAACTGTATGAATTGTAACTGAATATGCATCTGTATCAATTTGTCTTCACTGTGGAGAGACAGCTTTAAGGGGAGGCTTCTAAAATTAGATCAATGGCAGCACGATCGGGATTCAAAGTGTGCACCCACACCTGCACAGAGTGATGCAGAGGAGCCACGTGGTTTGATGCTGGTGATGCTGTTCTCAGCTTTCACAGAAACTGCCACCTCAGAAGCCACACAGGGAGCAGCCATATTGGATCTCGGCTCTGGTGTCACCTGACTTTCCTGCTACTTTGCAAGGGTCATCAATCTCATGCTGTCAAGGTGTGATTTTGCCACACAGAGATGCACTTTTTTTTACGATGGAGGCTTGTAGAATAGCTATTGTGCAAAAACAACACGCCCACATTATTTGACTTCTAGGAAGGGAGAATACTGAATAAATGCTGATATCTGCTGCAAATACAGTGTACAAATGAAAGAAAAGTTGGAGCAGAGGTCAGATAAGATAAGAAAGCCAGAATTGCTTATTTTTAAGTACCAAAGGTTAAAAAGAATAAACATCACGTCGCGCTTGTGCCAGTGTTATAGCCTCAGTAAGTTATATGAACAGTAAGCTGAAGATATGATCGTCCTGCTACTACAGCAGAGTTAAGAGGGAGGAATAGCCTTCATCCTGTCAGCTCCTCTGGGGATTAGCTTTGCTATTGTCTGCTTCTCTGTCTATCCACATACAGAGACACATACAAACGCACACATGCACGTGTTGTGTGTGCACATGCAAACTTGTAAACACAGACGCATACACGACAGGCATGCGCGCACGTAAACACAGACAATACACACAAATAAAAATACATACTAGAACAATGCAATAAAACAATCTTTCACACACTTGCTCGCTTAATCTGATTTGCTGCATCCCCATCTCTACTCTCAGTCGAAAGAGAAAAACTCAGCAGAAAGTAAAGCAAACTAAAGCACTGAAGGACAATGAACGTCAGACAACGCACAATTAATAACAACCTAAAAATGTCCAGTGTACTTGAGTACTGCATGCTGTGACACCGCATATCCCATTCATTTATGTCCTTCCCAAACCAAACATATCTATAAGCTCTATGAAGTTGAATTCCAACTCTCCAAAGATAAAACTTACAGGGTCATGAGTCAGAAGGAGAAGATGCACGTCAGGCATCTTTATAGTAACAGTTAAGTGCTTGAGCTCACACTGTTCTGCTGTGTCATGCCAAGCGCCGGGTCACCTCTAAAACCGCTGCAAACCAAGGTGGAGCAGTGTGAGTGAGTAAGCATTTTACACCTACCTTGCAGCTTCTGCATCACGTTGGTGATATCCCGAGTACAGCGTCCGTAGTGCCCCGGTGATGCCATGCCGCTGTCCTGAGGTCACCAAAGTCACGTCCCAACTCCTGAGCGTCACCCTGGCAGCGCTCTCATGCTCTGATCAGGACTCAGATTGGGCTGCAGTAGTTTGGTGTCCTCACACTGTGACTGCAGAGTACCAAGACTGAATCATGCCCATGTTGCTGTGTTTCTCCTCTCAAGTCATCCCTGTTGCAGTAGCAGTCTGCAATCCTCAGACTCACCGAGGCTCCTCCCCTGACGATGATGTAAGCGCATACTGTATGTGTATGAAAGCACGCATGTGTATGTGTGTTGAACATCCCAGAGGTCCCCTCCCTCGCCTGAGCCTTTTACTTCTGCAGACAGGACAGCTTCCTAGTCTGCGTGCACTGCCACCTGCTGTCCAATCAAAAGGGTTGTCTCTTCCGTCTCAGTGAGACATCAGGACCAATAATGTGCCAGGTATCTTCTGCTGGTGCCACCGTAAGAGGTGCGTGTGTTACATTTGTGAATGTGGGAGAGAGTGTGTTTGTCAGCAGGAGAGTAAGTGAGAGAGAGACCGAATGAGGGAAGAAGAGAGGTCAGAATTAGCTGCAGCAACAACACACTGCTTATTTGATGTGAATTTCTAATAAGGCAGTATCTTTTCAACACATACGGGGGAAAATCCACCCTACAACAGGATTTACATTATAATGTCCCTGTGATTTTAAAAAGTAAACATCCACAAACACACATTTAACTATTAAATCAGAGCATCAAGACTTGAACTGATAGTCAAGTGACACTTTCTAGTGCCTCATCTTAATACCTTTATGATTTGTTAATTGCTGTATAAATGACATTTCAGTAGTGTTTCAGTTATTGTGTCATTCATGGACAGTGAAAGCTATCTTTATTGAATTATCAATTTATTGTGATAAAAAAAATTATGATAACTAGATGAATCACTTATTTTTATTTTTTCTTCTGGTGTCACAAAAAATCTGTCCTCACCAACAAGCCACTGAGTTGTATTACTGCAGCCAGGCGGCTATCCTTAGAATAATAGTAATTAAAATAAATATTGTACAAAATATTTTAATACCAGTCTATATGTGTGCATAAGTATGTATATATATGCATATATTTTCCTTGTTGGATTCGTGTAAATACTCACTGGGCTTATTATATATTTTAAAGACATGTTTCTTTCTTACACTTTTTTGTGTTTTGTTATTACAGTTTCCTTTTTACTAGAATTTGGTGTTTATGAATCCTGTAATGACACAATTAATGTACAGAACTAATGACAATCAACTATTACAATATAAAGTAAAAAAGAGTTTTATTTGAGTGTAGTCGCCATGGCTGCTCTTACAGAGTCCTGTGTGTTGCTCTATTATTCACTGCTTACTGAGCAGCTCCAGGATTTATCTCATGACATCATCACTACAGTCTGCATCTCTGCTGCTCAGGTTAAAGGGGAATTTGCTCCATTTCACAAATCAAGTCCTGTATCATATCTTAGAAATGACAAATTGGGATTTTAAACATGGCAGATTTCTCCTTAAAAATGATTTCTCGCAATACATTCAAATTTTGCAGCTAGAAACAAAAGAGTAATATAAGTAGACAATCAATAATCAAAACGCGCCACGCCAATAAAACATATGTCTAAAACTCTACATCCAAGATACAGCTACACCACAGCAGATCAATGCCACTCTTTAAAATGCAGGAGGGAGGTGTGATGAACCACTCGGCTCTGAGCACTTATCGCGAGGTGTAATCCCATTAGACAAGTCCTTTCATCGTCATCTCAGGAGAGCTCTTAGAGGAGCTGAAAGGGGAGCTATGCTGCTCTGGACACACTGTCATTCAATAAAGAGAGAGACAGAGGGGTGGGCATGTAAAATATAAAAGTTGATAAATTATCACTGATTGCAGATCCTCAGCTCAATTTCTGTGTACAACACTGAATGCAAAGATGTAGCACACATTGAATTCAGTGAGTTGTGAGTACATTTTTGTGCCATCTGCATCTAAGTTTAATTTATGGATTGGCTTCATGTTAGTAAGATGGTGGCAGCTGGAGCAGGCGAATGAGGGTAATTTTATGGATCTGGATCTGTGGGACAACAGGAACAACTCTCCAAAATCTATTTCTATTCAATTCAGATTTCTAGTTTTCTGTATTGTCTATGCACCCTTTTGAAGCTCTGCTGTGTGCTGTTTGTCAGCAGTGACTGAGTAAACATGATGTTTACTAGGGGAAAAAATCCTCAGCTAGCCAAAATTGGGTGGAGGAGGGGTAATGATTGAGATTTTAGGAATTGTTGAACATGAAAACCTCTCATACCCAAAAGCAAACTACTGTGATAATAGGGTGTTACTGGCAAAGCCCTCCATAAAATAACTTCTATACCCAAGTGTCTTCATATTGTTAAAAAATGACGGGTTATGGCCAATAATTTATGGCCAAGGGCAAAGGCAATTACCTTGGTAGTTTAAAATCAGCATTTCATCCTCATAAATGTACATATGAATCAAACCATTCTGTGGTTAAGTTGTTTGACTTGCCAGAGCGATGAAAGGTTGCGGGATTTAGTTGGATTGGCCGGCTCCTCTGCAGCAGGGAAGGATTGCTGATTCCTACATTTTTACGCAGGCTCGGCTCGGGGTGACCTCTATCGTCCAGAGCCCCTTCAGGACCAAACACATTCAGCAGAGGAGAAAAGAGCCTTTGCTGCAGCAGAGGGGAGCAGAGAGCAGAGACAATGCACAGGGGTCAATAGGAAATCTTCCTAGAGTTGCCCAAACCCTTCCCCTTCAGGATCTGTTTTCTTATCTAATCATTGCACAGGCAGAGAGCTGGGACCAAAACCGCCAGTGTGGTAATCTCTCTGATGCACAGTCAGCAGTTTTTCTAAAATCTCATTAGAAAGTTTGCTGTCAACCTGCATGTCAAAATCAACATAATGCCAAAGAGAGAAATAGTGGTCTGCAACTCTATTTTATGTACTGCTCCTGTCTAAAAAACCATTTATTATAATGCTGACTCTGATTTTTCCTTAAGCAGAGAGAACAAATCCTTATACTTACAAATTATGTCAAATAAATTATACTGGTGTTTGTAGCCCAATATATACTAAGGTTGTAAGGCACAAAGAAGATGTAGAATTTAACTCACTACCATTTTCCATTGCTTTCTATGGGGAAAAAGGCCACAGGTTTTCACAACTCTTACAAAGACTGTACACCAAACCTTGTGTCATGGCAAACCATAAACATACATACTTGGAGCTGATATCAAAACTGTGGGATGCATTTGCTGCTAAAAATATATGGAGGATGATATAGCGTATGTGTGTAATATAATATAAAGATCAGTATATGAAGCCCAGCAAACACATGCATTACATATTAAGAGAAGCAGACAGCATGTTAAATTTGAGACGTTACCTTAGCTCAAACACGATTTCTGTGGGAAACTAGAGGTTGATTAGTCAAACTTTATGTTTTCTTTCATTTGAACTGTCTGAAACATGCTAGTCCACATGTTTAATGAAAAGGTTGGGAGTAGACCTGCACATGATGAGATGTGCTATGAAGTTATGGTGGAGTATTACTCCATCTACTGGTCAAAGAGGGAACAAAAGGGACACAGAGCAGACACTGACACTCCCTGATGGTTGGCATTATTTTATATAACAACGCTGCCTCTCTAAATCCAAACATTACAGATCAGACTGGGATTTACTTATTTACAGAGAAAAACAAAGCATGATCATCTTCCTTCCTGTAAAATCTTAGTTTATATAGTGCTGTCCCATCAATAGAAAAAGCTGCAGCTCAGGAGATTTACAAGTTACTGATTCATTAAAGACCGACACAAACTGCTCACTGTTCTGTATGATTTTTATGACATGGCAATAATATAGTATCCTTCATTGCTGCCTACATTCTTTACAGAGAGATAATTTCCTTATTAAGATACTAACGACTACACAATAACCTCCCATGGCTCTGCCCAATGACATTTTGACAAAGCCATGAACTTAAACTATAAGGCTCAAAGAATTTCTCCTCCACCTATGAACAGCACAGCCTGTTACCCTCCAATTACACTAAAACAGGACACAATGGCACACTATTTCACAGAATGTTATGTGTGTTTGCTGGTTATTTTGGACAGGTTTTACAGCAGAGCCAACAATTAAAGGAAGTTCAAGCTTTGGTCGGGCCATTCTCTCTCTCTCTCCCCCTCTCTTTGCCAGTGAGACAGCTGAAAGTAGTCAACATCTTAATATAAAACACTCACGAAGAGTTTGACTGAACATCACATATTTTTTGTATTACTGGATGGGATTCATAGGTTGACTTGAGGTTGTAATTAAGGTAAAGGGTGGTTTTTGATAAACTTTGGGGACTAAAATCCAAAGATGATGGGGCAAATGGACTGGTTTACATTAGATACATACCAATAAGACTACTTGCATCCTTCCCTCTGACTGTACTGATGACCTTGTAGATCTGGCTTGGAGTGGATTAAAACAATGCTGAGTGTGGGATCAAGAAAGAGTAACATGAGGAGTTTCATTTTCATTCACTGTATCCTGATTTGTCATGGCTAGAAAAAAAAGAATATCTCAAAGTAAAAAATGTTGGTGCATTGAAAGAGTGTCTGAGCTGGTTTTCTATCTTATCGTGTTTTTACTGGATTGCTCCAACTGAGAAAGGACCAGACGTCCAACGCAGGCACTGCTGACCTGGCAGACGCTGTGGAAAGACTGAGCTTACTAACAAAGATGCTGCAACTCAGAACAAGCAGATATCTACACACTCACTCAAAAATGCTCCAGAGTAGCAAGATTATTTTGCATCATTACAACTGAGTATTAAAAGCACTTACAACATTGCCACCATCAATTGCAGCTGTGGTTTTGCCTTCAACAACCGTTTCAGACCCAGGACTGTGACTGCTGGTGCAGCTAATGGCAAAACTGTCGCCTGTGGTCTCTGTGGTGGAAGGAAGAAATATGAGAGACATAAGACAGAATATTTATCATTTTTGAAAGGAACAAAAATACTGGTGAGTGTGGTGGACCTTCCTATGGTAAAATCAGAAGAACTGACTCTTAAGGCGCTGGAGTGATACTGTTTTACATTAATCAACCTGAAGGAAATGATGGGAAAGGAAGTGATCACAGCAACACCCCGTCTCCCCACCTCCAGGATCTCTGTCCTGGATAGATAAGCCACTCCTGTTGCTAATTTCAAGCAGAAAAGCAGGAAATGTGACAGTGTAGTTTTCCGCTTCCATAAACAAGACGGCTGCCAGAGTTAGCCGCCAGTCCTGTGTGTGCCTCTGGGCTGAGTCTCCCTCTGAGGGAGACAGACAGACTGACATAGAAAGTGAGCAAGGGACAAAAAAGAGGGAGAAAGTGAGAGAACAGGAAAGAGGGGAGGCAGAAAGACAGGAAAACCCATCAGAAAAAAAGAGAGAACTGACACAAGAAGAGGAGAAAGGAGAAGAAGAGGGAGTAAAATACAGACTGAGTTGCGTCTCTCTCCTTCTCCTCCAACAGAAGACATAAAGTCATGGCCGAGAACAACACAAATCTTTTTCTGGAAATACTTCAGTCTTTCGATGCTGGTGAGTTTTTTCTATTTTCCCTTTTCTTCTAGCTATCTAGCTAGTCTTTTTTATGTGGTCTCTCTGATTGGCACCACTGTTCTCTCAGGAATTTAAGCTTTAATCACCCCTGGAATAGATACAGTATGTGGGCCTGGTTCCTTTTGAAGATTACTTTATCAAACAAATTAGAATATTCAAAGAAACATTTTTCGGTTTCTAGGAGCACTCAGTCCAAATACATAAGGCACTGTCGTGTTTTCTTAGTGTTTCTCTTTCTTGAATTTTCCCAAATGTCATTTCCAGATGACTTTTGACCAGTGTCTGCTTTCCCTTTTCCTAAAGTCATAGAAAAAGCTGCTGTGGAAATATGGGCTGGTAGTAAAATAGGTTCAGTCTTTTTAACGCTTAACTGTATTGAAAGGAAATTGATTTGTTTTCCCTGGCAGGGAGCCAGCAGGATTTGTCTTAGCCGCTGCATTCTCCCTCTTCTCTCAAGCACGCTTATGTTGGCAATACTGCTTCCAAGGCCAGGGGCAACAAGCAAAAAGTCAGTGCCTTTTTTGTGGGGAAGAAAAGCAATCAGTTTGTTGTCTCCAAAGGACTTGCTCTGGTAAACATGAAAGACGAAAGCCTGTTATTATTTTGTCAAGATACACCATCTTGTAAGACACAGCTGGCAATCCTCCATTTGTTACAAACAGATGGTTTTTGTAATGTTGGTAAGGCCATAGATTCTAATTAAAATTCCTTCCATTCCCAGGGAATGATAAAAAAAAAGTCTGCTATTAAGGATAAAGTGCAGTTAAATGTATTGCATGTACCTAACTATTTTTAAACTCTTGTCCCTCAGAATAATCCTCAGGAGTAAAAAAGTTAATGGGGTGGAAGAGATAAAAGGCAAATCATGTAGTTGAGAAGTAAATACTGCAGCAGCCCATAAAATGTCCTTTTTGATATATTTTTCTCTTCACAGTCCCTCTGATCATAGCTTTCTGTGTGTCCATGGCTGTGGGCTTGGTCTTGGGGGCCCTGGTTTACGTGATCCTGACCTGGATGTCCCGACGCAGAGCAGGCTCTGCCAGCATCACCCGCCGCCCGCCTCGCCAATCGCGCGCCTCTGCCCGAAACCGCCCAGGCTTTAACCGTAACAGCAGCTACGACCGGCGGAGCAACAACAGTTTGGTCAGCGCTGCTTTCAGCTTCCACCGCCAGACCTCCTCCCCAGATCACCTCGACCCGCTCGGGCACAAATCCAGCTTCAGGGCCTCCACCTTCCACCCTCTTCTCCAGTGCAGTCAAATCGCAAGGGAGGCGGAGGAGGGAAGCCAGACCACGCTGCCTCGCACCCCGACTCTGACCACAACAGCCGGGTCAGCTCAAACTGCAGCTCAGCCAGCTGCTACCCCACCCAGACCTGAGTCATTTTGGGGGAACAATGGCCTGAGGGGTCTTCACACTACACAGACCCCACCTCCAGCTTATGAGAGCATTATCAGAGCTTATCAGGAAACATGCACCTGAGAGTTCAGAGCAGCATGCCAACACTAACTGAATGAGCCCAGAGTTGCAAATGGATTTACAAATGATATTGGACTAAAGCTGTATTGATTTATATGACCAGGTGGAGTTGGGTGGAGTGAACAAGGAAGTCAAGGTCAACTGTGCATCCTGCTTGACACAGTAACACTCTGAAACAATCTGTTCTGTATGTCTTTTGGTTAGTTAATATATATCTGGTGTTGACAAAAGCATACTTGCCTTTCATCATTCATTGTTGATGTAAAATATTTTTTTTTTTAAAGAAAATAACTTGACACCTTCAATAATGTGGAAATGGCTCCTTTATGTAGGAACAGAAATTATTCCTTTTAAAAAATTAGCAGCCTGTATTTAATGATGATTGACACTAATGTATGCTTGCACAGAATCTTTGTTTAGTTTAGACAAGGCAAAAATCTACAAATACATACTGCTGAGTGGGAATTTATCATGCGAGGCAAGACTCCTGCTTTTGCCCTGCTGATCATCTAACAACTATGCAAAAGATAGAAGGATTGTGTGAGTGTACCCCAAAGGAAGACGAGTGTTTGTGTGTTAACCTGTAATTAATATACTGTGGAGGCGTCACTGACGTAGCTATGCAAAACCTAGTGCAGACAGCTTTAAACACATTTGATGTTTTAATTGCTGCCTCACACGTTTTTTACAGAGCTGTGTTGTGTGTGTGTGTGTGTGTGTGTGTGTGACATTCAAAGTAATTTAGTGTCAGTGTGTGTGTTTGCATGTACAGTATGTGTGAGCACAAGAGAGACACAGAAAAGAGGGCATTAAATGCAAGAATTCTTTGTATGTTATGTATGTTTGAATGTAATTTACTGAACTCTGCTCATAAGTTAATGCAATAAAAGCAAGAATCGAACACATGGCAACTGAGTTTTCCATATAGAGCTTGGAGTGTTTGGTTGTATAAACAAAGCAGTGTCCTGATCTTGCATAAAGCAACACATGGACATAATAACATGAGCACCTGCGGTAAAATCCAACAAACTAATATTGTAGTCATCAAAATAAATACTACCTTAGAGAAGTTTCATATTTTTTGGCAAATGTTGATCAGATTTTGAGACTGTGATGCCATGTAATAGTGTATATAATAAGGGATATATCTTACTAAATAAACACCCAACTGACTGTAATCGAATACACTCCCACAAACTGCAGCCTCACATCAATCAGTCATTACCACCTGCATCAACACGTCCTTCTGTAAACACAATAACTTTCATAACAGTTTCTCTTTATTACCTGGTTGTTGCATTATACTACTTTATATACTACAGGGTTCTATACATTTGTAGGATTTTGTCCACGCCCTTTATGCACTTATGATTTTTTATGTCCAGTCTAACCGCTGTTTCCTGACAGGGGAAATGGTACACTGCAGTAAAGTCTGGGAGGTGAAGGACACCGGTGTCCACAGAGCCATGGAGCTTCACAGGACCAAAGGAAGACCTGCCCTCCTCAGTGCATAAACACATCACTACAAATATTTTATTACAACTACAATAAACATAAAACGTGTTCTGAATTGCACACAATGAACAGCATGCGTCGTGTATCCTTTTGATACTAATTCTAAATACTTTTGTTAATAGCTTTTTCCCTATTCGCGTTAGGTGTGGTGGATGACGTATTATTTGTGGGACAAGTTTACGTTGTGTTGTGTGTGCGGGAACACCGGGCGCAGCAGCGGTGAGAAATATTAACGGCATTCTTAGTAAACCTTGTCAGTCATTAAATAAGGTAATGTCACTGTTCAACAATGAAAATAAACTCGGCAGCAAAGAGCTAAGTTAATCAGTCTGCTCGGTATCTTACAGTTAGTGCGCTCTGAAAGCGACACATTAGCCAAAAGCTAAATCTTAAGTGTTAAGTGTTAAGGGTTATTTACCTTTGAGCTTAACATAAATGTTTGCGTAGGGGGTGTCATGGGGCTGCTTTAGTTTAACATACATTGGGGTTATACTGACTGACATTGACAACCGGCTCAGTTATTCCGAGTTAACGGCAGCAAAGCTAGCTAACATTAGCTAAAGGACTTATGGGAGGTGATGCCTGTCATCAGACAGTAGGTTATAATCGGCCTTAATTATTTGTCACAAGTTGTTTAAATGTTGGTATTGTGATCTTGTTTGATCGTTGGAGCCTTGTAGCACCAGTGCAGTTTTACACCCGGTAACTTTTACGTGATTTTCATTGAATTAGCTTTGACAGACGTGGTATTGACCACACGATGTACAGCTGAGTCTCTGGTGTTAAGATATGCAGAGGTTGGGATAATTCTGGGTTTCTTTTGCGGTGCGATTAACGTAACCTGGCCTCATCATACCGGGGGAAACGCAGACGGAGGATGTCTGCTGCAGCTCTACGTTTGATCCGCTGCCGGAGACTGAGCACAGCTGGTCCGCCTGGGGTCAAGAGAGTGCTTCAGTGGAAAGATCTAAGTGAGTTAGTGGACCTAAATTTGTCAACAGTCTCATAGACCTAATTACTCTAGATACGTGGATTAAACCTGTATGCTTTTGTGTAAACTGTTTGAAAACCTTAGTTAATACAGATTTCTTTCTGCTGAAATGTAGGGACATTTGCTAAAGTAACTGGCGCAGTTGTCTTGGGGTAAGTTAACAGTATTTACATGCAGATCTGCATATTTTAATGCTTGACTTCTAAACAGCCAAGACTTATCTGTGTACACCATGAATGTGCCTGAGCTTGTCCACAATCTCTCTGCAGGGGCTGTATTTTTATTACATACGAGGTTGTAGCCTTGGACAAGGCTGTGACCATTGACACTAGTGCAATTTTCCAGGAGAAGTACAAGTCTTACATTTATCTGAGAGCTAAGCCCTCAGATGAAAAGGAGAACCTTACTGCAGGTAATGATTGTCAGTCATTGAGACTTTATGAGTGGGATGTGTGTCCCTCCTAAAACACCCTACAAAACATTTGAGAACAGCATTTAGAAATTTCTTAGATGTGTTGTTTTTTGACACTGCCCTACTTTCCCAGAGTGGATGGATGACATCTGGCAAATATGCTGAGTAGCTTCATTTATTTCTTGTACGTGCACAGAGCCAGAGTGAGTTTGTCATCTCCAGGTGCCCAGTGACATCTGCAATCGTTATTTCCTGTCATTCCTTCCTTCCTCTCTCTACTATCTTTCCTGCATGAATATGTGGGTCAGTCTGTTGACTGATCTCACTTCCACCAGCCAATGTTGACTTATTTCATGGAACCTTTGCTGAGATACCAGCTAGCGACCATTACTACAGTAATAGTTTGTTATCTTGGTAGCATACTGATTCCTGATAATCCTGATTTTCTACATGGTCATGGTAATTATTTTTTCCATTTGTGTGTGTGTGTGTGTGTCTCAGGGCTTACACACAAAACAAGGAGGGAACTTCACAAAGCAGCACGGAGGTTTTTGGAAATATCCTCCAGGCTTCTGCTCCAATCACTAGATGGTAAGATCAGTTGCCTTTGTACCGGTTCACCAGGAAATCACACTGAGTGTGAAACAACTGTACTTCCCCCATTGTTTCTTGAATTAGAAAAGCAGAAGTTGATAAGTTAATTCTCAGAAAACTAAGGTTGCCCAGTAATTTGGAGTGAAGATGAAGACTAAAGGAAACACCTGACTTGCACATGCACATCCTGTTTTTGAATGTCATATAGTTTGTGTATGTTGTGCAACTGACTCTGATTGTTTTGTTCCTTCTATATTAATCACATACTCCCAAAATATCCCAGTGAGATCTCTAATAAACTGACTTTTGGCTTTTTAAAAATGAGCAGCTGCCAAACAGATGACGCAAGGTTTGCAACCACAAGGTTTGTAACTCCCTAGCTGCGGTAATAGTCTGAAGGTGGTGTTGTAGATCCTGATAGTTAGTCACTGTAGACTGAATTTGATTATTATTTCAGAGCGCCCTTAGGCATCCTTGTGCACACTTTTCCTCTTTGTTCTCTGAATGTTCAGCCAATTAATTTGTTCTGTATATGTATGTTTTAGAGCACTTTAGCCACATAGATGCAGACCCACATGAAGTGGCATTATGGGTCCTGCTGAAGAGGACACAGTCAGCCGATAAAGACGTCAGACTGCAGGCTGTACAGGAGCTTGCAGATAATCACCACTGGCATGGTAAAGTATGCAAAAATCATTGTATGTCATGTTAGATTTATATAGAACAAGGAAAATGAGGAGGGATTAGGTTGAACCTGTTGTCAATACTGCAGACTACCAGTACCAGACAGCAGCCCAGGTTATAGACCAGAAAACTGCGGTGGGCCTAGCCCGGACTCCTCAGGTAGACCTGCGATTCTTCCTACCCCCACCTGTGCTACCTGGTCTGGAAGATGTATGTATCTCAGTAAAAAAGACTAAATGCCTATTGATCCTTTGCCTCAGCTTTACCTCACACATATACTGTGTGAGGTATATGACATGGTAATTAAGATGTGTTTACATCTTATTCACAGGGTGCGTCAGCAGAGGATGGACTGAGGCAGCTGCTGGCGTCTCTGCCTCTGTCTGAGGTGGACAAATGTGTTCAGTACTTCAC
Source organism: Lates japonicus (assembly GCA_033238685.1). Classification (NCBI taxonomy): domain Eukaryota; kingdom Metazoa; phylum Chordata; class Actinopteri; family Centropomidae; genus Lates; species Lates japonicus. Next base: position 795,945 of record BRZM01000008.1, read on the forward strand.
TTCACTGGCCCTCAGAGAGAGCACTCAGTCCATGGCAGCACAGCGGGTAATCATATCGGATGGATGCAAAACGTTTGAAAACTTAAACCTCTAAATGCTATCACTAACACCTGTGCTCTCCCATTTTGCAGGGTGGTCTTTGGTGCTTTGGTGGCACTGGGCTGCCTTACGCTCAAAGCCTCACCTCTGTTCCCTCAGAGAAGGTGGAATCTTTCTGTCTACAGGCACTGGTTCAGCACTCAAAGGTAATGATGGCCATTATGCATCTAAATATGATTTGGTCTGGACAAGAATTCCTTTTTTAAAACTGATCATAATCATTATAGTAGTGTATTCTACAGCACATTGTCTTCCTCTCCCCCCACAATTTAAAAGTAATTAATGTAAAAGCTAATTCAAACACAAAACACTTTGTTTTAGTTTAGTTAATTCATGGCTAGAGTGGCTCTTGTTTGCTTACAAGTATAGTATACTAATGTAGAGAATGTGATTGACATTTATGGTAACGCAAATAAGTTTTGAACTTACTGAAACATGTTTCTCTTGTCTGCAGGTCCAGAGCCACTGTGACCACATAGTTTCCAACGGGGGCCTACAGCTCCTCCAGAGGGTTTATCAGCTCCGCAGAGATTCCCTGAAGATACAGAGGAACATTGTTCGTATCATAGGAAACTTGGCGCTCAATGAGAGTGTTCACCAGGCCATAGCCCAGTCTGGTGAGTCTGTAACTCGTCAGATTATTGCATAGAGGATTCTGCTCATGCGCAGTCTTGAGTGGGTGTACAGAGGATGTTATTTGCTCCCAGTATTCCTACATGTTAACACTTATTTGTGTGTTTGTTTTTCTGTGTCAGTTGTAACAACAGATTATAATGGATCCAATTTTTTTTTACCCATTTCCTTCTTACCTGTATAACATCTTCAGGCTGGGTATCTGTCCTGGCTGAGATGATGCAGTCTCCTCATGTCATGCAGGCGTCTCATGCAGCTCGCGCTCTGGCCAACCTGGATAGGGAGACGGTGAAAGAGAAATACCAAGACGGCGTCTACATCCTCCATCCACAAACACGTGGCAAGTAGGAAAACCATCAATTCTTATTGTCACCTAATTTTTTTAATTTGTTTCATTTTATTTTACTTTTAAACCAACACTTATCTTTGACCATGTGTTAATTTCCAGCCAGCCGATCAAAGCAGATGTACTGTTCATCCATGGGATTCTAGGGGCAGCTTTTAAGACGTGGAGGCAGAAGGACCGCACAGAGGAAGAGGAGGCGGCAGAAAGCAGGGATGACTACACAGAGTGCTGGCCAAAGGTATGAAATTCACCTAATTCATCTAATCACTGTGTAATATAATGGATCACCATAAAGTGTAAAATGTAGTAAACTATGGATTGGTCTTCCTGGCTGTAGGGGAGACTCAATATATTGTGTTTGGCTGCTTAATAAGTGTGAAGTCTCACACAGATTTTATTTAATCTTGAGGAAAACAAATCATCTCTCACTGTTATTCTTCTTCGTGTTGTTGTGTCCTGTTTCATTGACAGTCATGGTTGGCTGCTGACTGTCCCAACCTGAGAGTACTGTCAGTGGAGTATGACAGTCACCTCAGTGACTGGATGGCCAAGTGTCCTGCTGAGAATCAGAGGTGAAGAATCTGTAGTTTTTGTTTTTGTTTTTTTTAAATGTCCACTTGTGTTCAAGTGTGCAACATTTATCGCGTTTTATTTCACTAAGGATGATTTTGGATACATCAAAATCAATACGATCTCTTCATAAACAGAGATAACATAATTTTCCCGTACTTCCATGGCCCTACAGTCCCGAATGTTCCACTATTTACTATACACAATTCCAACAGGCTATCAATGAGCAAACTGTTGATACATTTTTTGCTTTCGTCTCTTCAGGAAGTCTTTGGCCTACAGAAGTCGAGAGCTGCTGAAGAAGTTAAAGCTGGCTGGGGTTGGAGAGAGGCCTGTGGTCTGGGTAGCCCACAGTATGGGAGGTATTTTGTCAGACTTTTCCTTCCACAAGCATCTCAGACTTTTACTCACATCCCTTGAACACAACATTAAAAACAAGTGGCTTGGTCTTATTTAACACCTGCACCTACATGTGATTATATATGTCTGATTCAAAAGTTCTCTGTCTGTCTGTATCAATCTCTTGTTATTGATTTTTTTTTCTCTGTCAGGATTACTTGTGAAGAAAATGCTGCTGGATGCTGCAGAGGACCCAGATATGCACGGGCTGTTAAAAAACACCAAGGGCATTGTGTTCTATAGTGTTCCTCACCATGGCACTTTTATGGCTGAGTACTCGGTCAATGTCAGATATCTCCTCTTTCCCTCTATAGAAGTCAGAGAGCTTTGTAAAGGTAAGTGAATAAATTTAAATCTGACATCCGAGACTTCTTGTGTTTCCTAGAACTTGTTCAATATCTAGTGTGAGTTGTTGTCCATGTGTTTTAAGACTCACCAGCACTGCATAACCTGAATGAGAACTTCCTGAACATGGCAAAAGAAAAGGAATTCAAGGTCCTGAGCTTTGCAGAGACGCTGCCAACAAACATTGGTCCCATGATCAAGATACTGGTGGTACCAACACAGTCAGCAAGTACGTAACACTACTGCACCTAGAACATAAGACCCATCCATCTATGATCTAAAACTGTATGTCTGCAATGTTGCGCTTACTTTGAGGCTGCGCTGATTTGGTTTCAGATCTTGGCATCGGGGAGCTCATCGAGGTGGATGTAGATCATCTCAACATCTGTAAGCCAGAGAAGAAGGACTCATTCCTGTACAGACGCAGCCTCCAGTTCATCCAGGAAGCGCTGCAGAGCTACATCAGCCAATAACTGAAATACATGAACACAAACACACTGATAAAACCCTACTGTATACTTGAAATGGGGGAGAGCACTGTCACCCATCCACACCCGAACCAAATGGAAACATAACTGCCTCTCCTTGTTGCACACTTTCATGAACACCTACTAACTTGATCATAGTATAATTAGAGTTGTCAGTTGTGATGATATTTTGTTAACCCTGTCATTCTCCTAGATTGGTCTCTCTCACTAGTCAATGAATTTTACTGATTGTTTGGATTTTTTAAGACCATAATTAATATGTTTACAAGTTTAGATGATGAAAATGTATTTTAGCTTTTATTTTTCTGGCATATTTTTCCATTTCATCTCAACCTCAGCAGTAAACTTAGCTTATGGTGCACAATGCTCATACTGCTATTTAGTTCAAAATGCACTGACATGTTGATGCCACTCTCGCTCCTTACATTTTTTGACCAGAGCTATAGTTTAAGATTTTATATTTATATTTTACATATATATACTACAGTATGATAGTCATTGTGTGCCAAAACATATTCCTTCCTGAGCCTTACCTCAAATGGACTTGTATTAAATTAGTTCAGATTGCTTTATTTATTTGTATGGGACTAATCAAGCAATTGGTTTTTAATCTCCATGTGTTTGTAGTCCAGACTGCCACTAGCAATGCTGACAGTGAATAAATGTATAAAGTTGGAGGCTTTATTTGACACACCATGTTGCACTGCTTTCATTTTCTGATCACAGTACATTCTTCTAAAGTTAAGCGGCATGACCTTATAAACTGTGAGACAATATTAATCTGTCTACTGTTAGAGGCGTTGCTCTACCCTGGTATATGTCTTTAATAACTCTGGGTGTGTGGGACTATTGTGGTAAATGTAAGTTGTTGAGCAGCTCTGCTTCATAATAATACATACATAATAATATTATATTATTATAGTTATAATACATGCATCACCTTTATTTGTCAAATTCACTGGACTGACCAAAAATAGACATTTACAACTGGTTTTGTCATCTATCCACAGCCTCACAATAGATGTTCAAGACCTTTGTTACATATTTTTTTAATAGCAATATAAAGATAGAAAATTACATATCTGTTGATAGGTGATTTTATCCAAATTACCAAAGTGTGTCGAGAAAACAATCCCCACACCATTACGCCACCACCAACAGCCTGGACTGTTGACACACGGCAGGTTGGGTCAATTAATTCATGCAGTTGACACAAATTCTGACCCTAGCATCTGTGTGCCTCTACATGGAGATTCACCAGACCAGGCTATGTTTTTCCAGTCTTAAAACTGTTCAGTTTTACGTGAGCTTGTGCCCACTTGCAACCTCAGATTGTGTTCTTGGCAGACAGGGCTGAACATGTTGTTCATTCTGAGATGCTTTACTGCTCACCACAGTTGTAAAGAGTGGCTATCTGAGTTACCGTAGCCTTTCTGTCATTTCCAGCAAGGCGTCTCCGTCCATAGGACAGCTGCTCACTGCTTTATGTTTCTGGCACCATTCTGAGAAAACGCTATAAACTGCTGTGTGTAAATCCCAGGAAATCAGCATTTTTAGAAATACTCAAACCAGGGTATCTGGCACCAACCATCGAAAATCATACACCCAGTCTGATGTTTAATGTGAACATTAACTAATGACTTTCTACATTGCACTGCTTCCACACGATAGGCTGATTGGATAATTGCACGAATAAGCAGGTGTAAAGGTGTTCCTACGGTAAGTGGCGTAGCTATGTATATTGATGCCACATGCCCAGTTTATGGATTGAGGAAGATTGTCCCTCGGCACACGCCGTATGCCACTCTATGATGCTTCACGAAAGTTAGCAGCTATCAGGTTAGTAAAAGCCAGTCTCTCTTGTTATTTAGCTTCGCTTAAATGTAGCGAGGTATGTAAATATCTAACAGTGGCTTGCTCTGTTCAGTGTTTGAAAATCGCAGTATTTAGGAAGCCGTCCCCGGTGTTATGTACTTTAGAACTAACGTTAGCGCTAACAAGCTAATCAGGCTTTAACAAAAGGCCAGTAGTTGATATTTTCACGTTAACATACTCGTTTGAAGCAGCGACAACATACTCCGTTAAGAAAATAATTCTATTTAAAAAGACAGAGACCTAAACGTGCCTAACTTTTCTCTCGTTTTACTTTACGTTTCTTCTCTAGAATTTACTCCTGTGTTTAGGTTTGGCTACGTTAGCTACTCGTGCTTGCAGGAAAGTCTCACATCTTTCTTATGCTGCAGGTTTTGAACATTTCAGTTTTCCCCCCTCGACTGTGGATTTTCTCTGCACCTGTCAACATGGTCAACGTGCACAAAGGTGTCCTTGTTGAATGGTAAGGAAAACTGTAAATCTGTCCATAAATATTTGCAGCTTACTCTTGTAACGCTGCCTCTCATTATGTTACGCTGAAATAAAACTCATATGAAAAACGTCTAAAAAGTCTATAATTCCTCACATTTGTGCTGAATGTAATTACTTATACAGCAGTTTTTGTTTCCCTTTCTCAATGAACCAGCGATGCTGCCATGAAGCAGTTCCTCCTCTACCTGGATGAAACAATGGCCTTAGGAAAAAAGTTTATCCTGAAGGACCTTGACGACACACATCTCTTCATCCTGGCAGAGGTGGTTCAAACCCTTCAGGAAAGAGTTGGCGAGTTAATGGACCAGAATTCATTCCCCATCACGCAGAAATAACACTCATCTTCTTGTGAGAGAGTGGTCTATTCTTGGACTTTGAACTGTTAAAGACCTTGTTAAATGAACACTGCAATGTTTTAAATGTAGGCTGAAATGGAGCAATTGCTCATTTTTTGTTACATTAATGTGAAAAGACATTAAAAAAACGCATTTCCTCTCTTCTTGGTTGCACTGTAGCTGCTGTCTTTTAATTGTGTCCAGTTTTCAGACACCCCATGCACTTGTGAAATACTGCATTAGGAATCACTCTTAGGTCTCCAAGTGCAGTTTCTTTTAGTACAGTCACAGCCAAAATACTAAACAAATCCTAAAAAAGCCGTTAAAAACGTACAATTGATTGGTTCCATAAAGCGTAAACCAAAGATTTTAGAAGAATTAAAAGCAGTGATTCAAGAAGAATGGGACAAGATTACCCCTCAACAGTGTGAAAGGCTCGTGGGGAACATGCCAGCCAGGATTAGAGCTCTACTGCGTGCTAATGGCAGGACTACTAAATATTAATTTGATGATGTGATGGTTTATTTTTTGTTCAGTTTTGAACACATTCTGTTATTTGTTGACTTTGTTGAGAACTGACATATTGAAACTGTCAAGAATTTAGTTTTGTTAGTTTTTCTTGTAAACAATAAACAAAAAAATATCATTTGTATTTGTTTGTGTCTGTCTAATGCAATATGACGGTCTGAATGCTGTTTCAAAGAGTTCCAGTTTGTCTTGAATTAATTATTTGCTAAAAACAGGCGCATTTAAACATATTTTCTCTAAAGAATTATGTCAATCAGCCTAAAAATAAAATAAACACCATTTTAAATTTAACTGTATTTTGTATCTTTGACTGTACTTCACCATGTGTGGATTAGATATAATGTTTCTAAAGTGTCATATGAAATAAGATCCCACTCTACATTCTTTCAGGACACCTTGACTCGTCGTTGATGTTATTATTTTTCACATGTAGAGAAGGGTGCACCGTTCCCGGAGGTACTGCAATACCAGGTCGATGCGTGGAGTGGACGGAGCAAGCCCCTATTCCATCTCCCTGTTCCAAAAATCAATTTAATATATGGTCCCCGGGTAGGGGACGTATCAGATATTAAACTGATAAGAACAGATACTACACTTGATCTTAGCCAAAAGGCCGAGAAGCGATACCAAAGCATTAAATAAGTAGAAGGGTCATTCTCCGCACTGTACCTCTCACTCATGGTTCAACATAGTTTCAATTACTACAAAAACTATGAGCAAAGTGTAAAGGCACAGTCTGACAGTTTAAGCACCAAAAAGGTCTCATTACTGCACACTTTAGTTGTTAAATTGTGGAACATTAGGATAGTGAAACCGGGTTAGCGCTATCACGTGATGCTACTGACCAATAAGCGACCACTACAACCAGGATCTTAAACCTCTGTGTACAGCTGTAATGGCGATTTGATTTGCTTGTTTATTCAGTTAAACTATATGATTGAGGTGCTGTTTAACTATTTCTGATAACAGGAACGCGTGTAAGGGTGAAAATAACAAAAATACTCGAGTTTACGTTTGGGAACTTCCGGGTTCACAGAGCTAAATCGAGCTCTGCCTCCCCCTGGTGAAGAATCAGGAAACTGCACCACACTGAACAGCCTGATACTTCAACAGCTCGCAAGTAAGTCATACAGTATAATTAGCATTAAACAGAATACATTTCGATTTCATTTCATCTTAACTGAATTATCACGTTGAGGTTCACTTTGGTACAATTAACCCACCGATATGTGGAAAGACCCAAAGCATCAAGCTGGCAGTGGGATTGTTTCAACTTCCGGCACATTGTTTACAAAATAAAAACTGCAGAAGCAACAATCGATGCATGTAATGCGAGGCTGATGGCAAAGAAGTTAATTGATGAATAAGTTTTACGTTTTTAAGCTGCTCTCCCAGCTGTCTTCATTGGACTTAAAAGTACCTATAACTGTAAGAGTAGACATGTAACGCTGAAATAGGCACAATATAACGGCTTTTCTACACACTTTGTTGCAGGAGAACCGCAACACTTGACATTACGCGGTTAAAGTTTATATCTAATATTGGTGAAGTGCCGCAGTTAAATTATTCCAGGTTAGCTAATTATATAAAAGCTTAAAGCTACCTGAACAAATTTAACGTTAGCTCATTACTACAAAATGTTGTTAAATTTCTACTCCCACACCTGTCGTTAACTTTGTCAATTAGCCTAGCTTAACATTAAGCTAGCGTCATTAACATTAGCCCGTTAGAAAAAAAAAATTACTCGCAAACGTCTACAAAGTTATCTTGGACGTAGATGTAAAGCCAAAAATCACGAGAGGAAGAATAATGAAATACGCTATCCAGAGAGAGTTGGTTAGGACAAACATTAGCCTACCTGAAACCTGCCAAAACACCGTAGACTAGCGGTTACCTAACATTGTGACCATCAATCTTCTCTTCTCTCCTCTCCTCTCCTCTCGTCTCGTCTCGTCTCCTCTTCCCTTTTTCCCTTTCCTCTTGTCTTTCCTTCCCTTCTCTCCTTCCTTTATCCCTTTACCAACCTCTATTTTCCTTAAACTTCTGAATTGCTTAGTTTATGAAACAAAACTTTTAAGTACTGTACTCTACTCCAAATATGTATTTCCAATACATTTTAGGGAGAAACAAAGTCCTTTTTACACCACTAAACATCCAGTTGCATCAGAAAGTATTCAGACCCTTTCGCTTGTATTGTCTGATGGAAAACAACACAATACAATAAAATGACAACACAAATTCAAATGATGCAAATCAAATCAACTTTTTTTGATGCAAGTATAAAAGTTTGACAATTCAGATATAAATTATTTAAATTCAGTTTCTAGAGATATGTGCTCTATCCATATGCAAAGCTCCTTACCTGCAGCTGATGGTGTGCTGCTTCAGGGGATGAAGGCCAGAATAGTGAGAGCAGCAAGTAGACCGGCTGTTGTGACCTGGAGGATGTCTTTCCATATGCTCTGGGAAGCAGCCTTCTTTGCAAGCTTAGCAGACTGTCATTTGATGTGAGCCTGCAATGTCTGGACGATGATGGTGTCCACGACTGGGTCTTGTAGCAGTATCCAGATCTTCTTTGTGCTCTTTGTGTCTGGGCAGAAGCCTTTGGTGATGTTGAGTCCCTCCATCATCTGGTTCACCAGGCGTTTGGTGTGAGGGACCCACTCTTCTTGGTTGCGGCTCTTGAGAGCCTTGACAGCTAGTCCTCATTGTCTATCTTGGTTGTAGCCTCACAACCACAGGCAGGTGGATTGGCAGTCTCAGCCGTTGATGGTTTGTTATTCATGTCTTCAGAGTTGCTTTCCATTGTTGTCACTGCATCTTTTTTGGATATGGCGCTTGGTTTGTCCATGCTCTAGTCTAGGACACTCAGTAGAGTGAGTGAGAGATCTAATCCTGAATCTGGGAAACTGTGAGGTTGAAGAGTCAAAAAATTCTAGAATCCTAGATTCTAGATTTCTTGAATCCTAGAATACACACACACACACACACACACACACACACACACACAAATGAAAATACCTAAACTGAAAGTAAGTAAACACAGAACCAACAAACCAACATCCAACGAAAACTACCAATACAACAGTGTACTTTGTGATAAGTAGAAGTCCTGTTTTCAAAATCACACTCAAGTAAAGGTGTTATCAGTAAAAAAAAATATACTTAAAGTAACAGAATAAACGTACTCATTCTCACTTTTAACTGTTTAAACTACCCAATACAGTTTAGTCCAGTGGTTTCATCCAAAGCAATCTGGTGAACAGGTGAACTTACCTCCATTACACACTGGTCATTTAGCGGGCCAAAGGGCATTTCAACGGTTAAATGGGGCATTTTGTTATTTAACTATTTACGGTTTGTGCTGAGAAAAGATTTTTTTTACCCGGTTCCTAAGTCCAGTAGATCTAGTTGGACCAAACCTTTATTCTGAAGAAGTATGACCGGAAGTATTATTCCTGAGTTTCCGTCGTGTATTTAACGCCTCAGACAGTGATTAGACGATGGACGAGTATCAAACAGAAGAGGAGGTGGGTTTCATATTTTAAACCAGTTATTGCATCAATTTTAAAATTGCCACAAAATTTCTATTTTTGGAGGTTTTTTCCAAGATTGTAAAAAACGAACAATCGGTTTGCTAGAGAGTGCAAGGCGAGCAGCAACATCGGCTGGTTAGCTTAAACTGCACTGTTATGTTTTTCTCCTAACAGACTGCGTTCGTCGTTGAAGAAGTGAGCAAAATAATTAAAGAGGTAATGTTCATGTTTTCTGGTTTATCCTCAAAGTTTGGGATTTATCGGCTCATTGCTACCGCTAGCTACAAACTTTGTGTTTAACTAGCTACCGTCGGTTGCTAAGGAACATCTTAACGGTTGCTAGGGACCGACCACCATGATAACACATTTTAGTACAGTTTTTATTCAGTAATTTGCGGATAAAGTTGCACTATATGATACAAATAACAAAACTATAACCTGTTAGTTGTGTTACAGTATTATTGTAACGCGATTAAAATTGTGGATGTTTATCTGTTTTTAACACAGCTTTGTTTATATTGTCTCTGTAGTCAGTGGAAGCAGCCATTGGAGGAAATGCCTACCAGCACAGCAGAGTAAACCAGTGGACCACCACTGTAGTGGAGCAGTGCCTCAGTCAACTCAGCAAGCTGGGGAAGCCGTTCAAATATATCGGTAGGTGATGTGCTGCCTCAGAAATAAAATGCTGTTGGTTCTTGTGCTGTGAGGTTGGTATTTACAGACAGTATTTGTATTTTCCCTCAGTGACCTGTATCATCATGCAGAAAAATGGAGCAGGCCTGCAGACAGCCAGCGCCTGCTTCTGGGACAACTCTACTGATGGTAAAGTGACCTTAAATGTGTTCTAAGAGTTGTTTTCTGAGTTATTTCCTCAGCAGTAAAACAGTTTGCCTGGCAGTTTTGCAAATGGATAAACAGAGCAGAGGCTTGTGGTCATTTTGTTTACAGAGGAAGTCCTTAGCAGTAATTAGTTCAGGAGTCCAAGGCAGTAGAGATTTGAATTTGATAATGTTTTCCCCTCTGTCAGCAAATATCAGTGTGCTCTTGAGCAAGATTGTCTTTCTTAAAAATGCTTTAGTCAGGCTTTTGCTGTCAGAAAGTGGCAGCATTGTCTAAGATTGTGTGAATGTGTAAATGCAACAGCGATAGTGCCACTGAATTGAATTTATGTTTCACCCAACAGGAAGCTGTGCAGTGAGATGGGAGAACAAGTCCATGTACTGTATCGTCAGTGTTTTTGGCCTGGCCATCTGAACAATGTGCCTTGTGTAGGAGAGCGTGTAGGATTTTGTATTTTTGATAACCTTCATGTTATCTTTGTGTTTGTTGGGTGTATTTAAATAACCTGTTTTTATGTCAAATGCAGTTGATTAAAACAAATACTATGCTGTATATATTTTGCTTTATTTACATGTGATGTGACAGAGTGCTACATATACAACTTTTATCTCATAAAGCAACAAAAATTGCAAGAACTCCCAATATATCATGACTCACAACAATCTCATTTAACCACCATGAACCAACATAAGCTACATTCACACTGAAACAATGTACAGTTTATGTCCAAGCATTAACAACGTTGAGACTGCAGCCCATTTAGAAGAAAGAAGTGATGTTAAGACAAGGCACCATGTTGATTAGGACACATGTTGAGATATTATTTGTAAAGAACAAACACACATTTGTTTTGGCTGTTTTTGTCCATAAGCTCCAGTTTTATAAAACACAGGGAAGGGCAGCAAGTCTCATATTGGAGGCAATATGAAGAAAGTTACAGGGGAAAAAAAACTTACTTAAAACCAAATGTTCTAAATAAGGCAAAATATGTTTGTCCAATGGTATAACTACTGTATGTGCTGTGATATGAAATGTTTAACACAACAGATAAGTAATAAATGAACATAATGTCACATAAAATCCATCCAAGTCATCAGATAATACAGTTATCAAATGTCATCACCTTTAGGCAAAATAAATACAATTCTTAAACAAGTGCAATTACAAAGCTGGTTTCCAAGGAAAGAATTAGTAAGAGTAGTGGTAAGAAATCAGTGGTACCTACTCCAGTTAAGGCTCTCTCTGTATTTAAAAAAAAATTGTCTGCAGCCAACACTGCTATGGCACTCAAACTCCCCCATTCATGAATCATGTCAGTACTGGTGAGCCACATTGCAACGTTAAAGTGAAGTTGTGGCTGCTGCAGCATGAGCCTGTTATCTTCTACCACCAATATAATGTTACTCAGTTTTGGCCAGATATAGAGTCTGCATTCTTATTATCTCCAAAGAGTCAGAGAGCGTAAAGGAATGGCAAAAACAACACAGTAGAAGTGTAGGGAAACGACAGTGTTTCAACACAAATCAATAAAAATAACATTGATTTAACACACATGCACAAAAAAAATCCCAAATTAATATTAGCACTTTTCCCGATCATTATTAACTAAAGTAGTGAAGAAATGCTGGTTATGAGGGAAAGAAATGTACAGATTGGTAAAAAAAATAAAATAAATTGTACTGTTTTCAATGTTGGGGACATCAATGGAGAGAAAAGTCTGAGTGGCTACATGCCTAAACTTTCAGTAAAATTACAGTACATTCAGTAGACATGGAACTTATCTTTTTAAAAATATATTTATGTACACTTACAGTATATCATTCGATACTATCAATCCAAATACTCCTTATGTACACATGATAAGTTTGTTTTAATGTATTCTCATAGTTTCCAACAGGGACACGGAGGAGGAGGAGGAGGAGCAGTCAAGAGATCCATCAGTCACTGTCGGTCTCATCCTGGTACTTAGTGGTCGCTTTGATAGCACGTCCGTTTTGTAAAGGCATGTCTTCATAATCGCTTCTTTTCAAAGACAAACAAACATCAGTGGGTTAATGTGTGTTCACCCTGCATACAACCTGCCAAACTCTAAAGACTTAAGAATTCACAAGAGCCTATTTCCATTAAGTCAAGTGTGCTGAATTTTGGCTATGAGCTATCTGATATACTTACCCATATATCACTTCATCATCTGAGTCATTTAACATGGAAAAAGCAGGATTATCCTTCAACTGCGAGTCTGGGAAATTAAACAAAACCAGGTGCGTTGATACATTTGTTTATTGTCTACTGCAGAAAAGAGAGAAGACTTGGAATTAGTAGAATTACTTACCGTAAAGGGCATTTTTGGAGGGGGAATACACAAATGCTAATGTGTACAAATAAAAGTTGAGAAGGCCATAGAAGGATAAAAATTCAGCAGGTATGTCTGGAGTTAAGGAATAATACCTCTCACTGTTTAAGACACTTAACAAGTCACATGGTATATTTAAAGTGAAACTGTGGTTAAATAGAAAGGATATAGTTTTGGTAATGAGTAGACAATTCAGCCACGAAATTGTCCTGAAGAGCCTTGGCACCAAACCTCAAGTAGAGAATGACCATGCTGGAGGAAAGAAGAGGAACGACAACAATCAGATCAAATTAAACCAAACTCTTAAAAAAAAAGTCAATGCACAGAGACGGTGCTTTTATTTAATTTTTTCTTTCCAATGAACACACCTTATAATGAGCACCACAAACGTCAGCGCTGTCAGGAACTTCAGCCGGAGATCTAGTGTTTGAAAACACATGGCACATTAATGTTATAGTAGTAAAATGTTAGGCTCAAACAAATACAGAGAGGTCTGGTGTGGTGTTATATACCTGAGTAAGGCATGTTCTTGAGTTCAGAACAAGCTCTGACAATCAGGAAAATCAGGTAGAGGATGTAGAGGGCAACTACAATCAGGAAGAAGACCTTCATACCCTGGAGGAATAACACAGGAATTAATTAAACGGTTGGTGTACTAAATACACCTTCAAATACACAACATCCACCTTCATAAGAATGATCCAACACATTGCTTACAGTGCCATTAGAGGTAACAGTCTCACCTCAAAGTTTGCTATATCCACTTTATACAGATAGGTAGGATCCTGGAGTTCATTGACCCTGCAAATTCAGAGAAGGAGAGTGGATGCTTTCAGTTCCGTGGTAAATCACAGTTTGAATCAGGATATTTGCGGCAGGTGAGGTCAGACTTACGTTTGCCAAATGCCCAGTGTAACCGCTGAGAGCCACAGGAGACCTACAATGATCAGCTTAGGCAGGTAGAACGTCAGGCACTTCCTCTCACCCTGTAGAAATGACAGAAAACATATAAAATAACATTAATAATTAGCTAAAATGGCAGGTGAAACATTAAGGGGAATAAGGGGAATAACACTTGACCCACCTGAACCCTGATGCCATGGTAGACACAGAGCCAGAAGAGCAGCAGAGCACACAGGAACAGAGCCTGAAAGAAAGCATCCAACGTCCCTGGAAACCAGCTGTTCACCAGGAATGACAGCGGGAAGAATGGATCTGAACAAAACACAATAAACAACACACCTGACCATCAAATTGGACTTCTTTTAAACTGTACAGGACACATATGACATTTGCACTTGACACACAAAACCCACTATCAATCTAAAAGCTACTATATTTCTGTAGTGATTAAAAGGTAATATACTGGGAATAACAGAGTGTGCATAGGTGACAAAGTAAAATGTAGCTTTGAGAAGGAGAATATTAAAACTCACCATTGTAGAGTAGCAGCAACGGGAGCAGGATAGACATCCATTTTTGCTCTATGCCCCAGTCCCTCATAGAAAATTTCCTCAGTGAATGAGCAAACATACACTGGACCATGCAGAGGAAGAAATTATTAGTTTCAGTTTCCTGGTTTGCACTTGTCATCAAGTTTGGAGGTGACATCGGTAATGAGAAATTAATTTAGATGAAGAATAAGCCTAAAGTGATCAGTGCCAGTGCTCTTACCGTCACCATGAAGGTCAACACCACAAAGACAAACCGGAACCAGATTTCTACTTGCGAGAAGGTGGGATTGTACATTTTCCACTGAAGGGGAACAAAATTGTGAGGAGTGAGCTCAAGCAATGAAAATAAAATGCGGCAATGCGGCAATAAAAAGTGAAATATCACAGAGTTTGTTTTGTTACTCACCACAAACTTAACCTTGATTTCATATGTGATATTTTCAAGGCCCTTGAAGCTGACTGAAACCTTATACTGTGTGTAGTTCAGATAGCCCAGATGGAGCACGATGATCTCGTCACATTTCTGTAAGGAGACCAAAAAAAAGATGCTTCGCTGTTCAATCCAAAGTCCAACTGCACAGTAGATCAATTAATTTAAAATGGAGAGGACTTTGCTGTCTGTGAATTTAACACGATGATCACATTCAATCCTGCACTCACTTCTACACTGCAGCCTCAGTCTGTATCATAAATGACATTTCATTAACTCACACTGCAGCGCTGGTTGCTGCTGCCTGACTAAATGATTAATGACCAGCCTAGCATACCGTCAGAGAGTGAGAGATGGTTTGGTTTTGCTGACTGACACTTACAGTCCCGCAGTGTAGTGTTCTTGATTTCTGGTGCACGTTGTTGTTGATGTGCATCACGCTGGCATCCTGAGTCACTCCTTTCAGCTCAACGTTGATCTCGAAAGGCTGCTGGAAGTCTCCCACTGACACAGACAGCAGTAACAACATGTTGTTATTAACAAACCGAGCGTTTTTAGAAGAGAAAAGCTCTCCACGGCATGTCATGGTAAACAGCTGTTATCTGCAGCTCAGTGTGTGGTCTTACTGTTGCTGTTTTCAGCCTGCATCACACAGGTGAGCCACAGCTGCTGGTTGTACGTGGTCAGGGGAGGAGAGACTACATTGAAGGGCCCGGTCTGAAAACATACAATGGATGACATCAGCCATATGTTAATTATTCTAAATGATAATTATTATCTATGCCAATCATTAAACACAAAAGAGATCCCAATAAGAATGCATGTCTCTGTACTACATAACACAAAATGGATTGCTCAAATCCAAATACCAAATACTCAAATACCTAATCCAAAAATAAGTCAGTAAATCAATTAGTCAATCAATCAGCAACTATTTGGAAAATCATTCAAAATCAAAGTCACTTTTTAAGAAAAAAAATCCTCTGGTTCCATCTTCTCAAATGTGAATATTCTGTGGTTTCTCTGGGTTTTATAATAGTCAACTTTACATTTTTGTGTTGTCACCTTTGGGAAATTGGAATCAGCATTTTCTGTTATTTTATAGACCAAACAATTAATCAGTTACTCAGGAAAACAGTCAACTGACTGATAAATAATGAAAGTAATTGTTAGTTGCAGCCCTACAATAAATTCCAGTTTCCATTTACTACAATATGAAACAGTTCCAGTTTTATATTTTAGAACATGCAATTAAGTCACGTACAATAAAGTCTTAGTGTTTCTTTCACCTCTCTGTTTTAGAAATGTCTTACCTTAACTGAGAAGTTTTTTACCAGTGACTGTTCACCACTGTGCTCTTGCTCAGCGATGATCTTAGGACCTGAAAAAATGAAGACAACACAAACACATTTTTCTCAATGTGATGTCCAAGAAAAAAGTGAAAACCTCCCTGGCCTTGAAACTATAACCAAATACAGACACGAAAAAGTAGACTTATTTAAACATCACTGGACATTTCACTACTAGCATGACTGAAATGAATCTGTCTGCATGCTGCTTTACGTAATCCCCATCTTGGGGAAGAAATGGGCTTTTATTTCACAACTGAGCTAAACAAATCTGCAAACTTCACTTACACAATTAAGGCTGCTTTCTTTGTTTTTCTGTAACAGCAGCTGGATACTGAAGTCACAAAGAAGTTAATAAAAACACCTCTCTAACAAAAGGGATCCTCAAATTTGACACTGTGGTTGTCAAATGATAATGTGTAGAGGAATTGTGGCAGAGTACATGTATACCCATAGAGAAAAAAAAAG
Source organism: Lates japonicus (assembly GCA_033238685.1). Classification (NCBI taxonomy): domain Eukaryota; kingdom Metazoa; phylum Chordata; class Actinopteri; family Centropomidae; genus Lates; species Lates japonicus. The sequence goes on from BRZM01000008.1 coordinate 812,482, forward strand.
TAGATGCTAAACTACAGTGCTGATTTTAATGTTAATGTTAATGTTTTACAGCCTCCAAGTGTGGGCACGACAGAAAGAGGTTAAGAACCACAGGATTATCCAGAGAGGTGCAGAGTAGTGGTGAAAAGCAGTTCATGCACTTTGTTATCAGAGCCTGATAACACTAAGTGAGGATCAGACAGAATGACTCACTCACTTTGTATCTGAAAACCTGAAGTCTGAGTCAAAATGAGTTCTCACCGACACCCAGCTTGGGTATGTGGGTGCTGCAGTAATGTCTATCAGGCATACCTGCAATCCCAATGAAGACTGTGAGGCCGAAGCAGATCAGGAAAACCACGAAGACCAAGACAAAATGTCTTTTAGACAGGGTGTAGAGACGCATTGGGGCCAGTCTGTCACAGGGAGACACTCGTTAGGGTTAACACACACTCGCTAATCGCCTGAGCTACAAACACAAAGCAGGAGAAACAACGTTCGGCAGGTGATATTTGTTTTGTGGTTCATGTTGTTAGCCTACAGCCCCGTGGTACAGGTGCGGATATGTCAACACTGCTAGCTTCCATGCTACTTTACACTAGCAGTAACAGATGGCAGGAGAGAGCAGTACTGTGTGTTTTAACACGTATCCTCGCACGTTTAAACATCGGTGACACATCTCGAGTGTAACCGCTGAACAAATGTTTCACTCACAGCTCCATTTTGGTCGGTGTGGAGTCTCGGGGACCAGAAAAAGCGTCAAAAATTCTCAGTGAAACTACATCCGTGAGTCCACATCAGTCTGCGACAACTGGAACGCGACGTCATGGAATGGGCGGGGCGGGGTCACGTGGTGTCGGCGGGGCGGAAGGGGAAAGTGATACGGGGGTTTTCCTGAGTGAAGACACATTCCGTCCTGCCTCTTCCTTCCTTAGAAAAACAATTGATTGGTCTATGAGGCTGCGATATACGATTCGATGCTCAACATTAGGTCGATATGTTTTATATGTTGCTGAGACTTTTAATAGATTTAGTCAAAAGGTGTGAGGTTTAACGTTTTGAAGACATGGAGGAGTAGAACAGGCCCTTGAGCAGAGACTATAAGTTGTATGTACTATATACACCTGGCCTCCAAACTCCCCAGATCCCAATCTGATCCAGCATCTGTGGGACCTGCCTAATATAAAAGGTGGCACCTAAAGGTCTTCCTCATGCCACCTAAACAGCTCTGACCCATCAGGGCATGAACACAGGACCTCTGTGGGTGTCCTGTGGTGTCTGACACCGGGACATTGACAGTGGATCCTTTGGGGTTGGGGCCTCCATGGATCCAGATATGAGATCAGACTGGGGTCTGGGGAGTTTGGAGGCCAGGTCAACACCGTGGGCTCTTTGTCATGTTCCTCTGAGTAGTTTTTGTGCTGAGGTGGAAGCACTGTCCTGCAGGGGGAGGCCCCTGCCATTGGGGAGTGTTGTTGCCACGAGGGGTGTGTTTGGTACAACCGTGTTTAGGTGGGTGGTACGTGTCAAAGTAACATCCAGATGAATGTCAGGACCTGAGGTTTCCCAGCAGATCATTGTATTGTGCTGAGATGATGTTATTCACATCACCTGTCAGAGGCTTTAATGTTGTGGCTGATCAGTGTATAAAGATGTACAGTTTATGGGCAGAGACATATAAAAGGTGCCTTATACACAGCATGAGATGTAGACGATCACAAAGTCTTATTGTGATCATTTTGATTTCACTTTTTCTTGTGTCTCTTTGAAGTCATTTTTCATCTACTTGTCGTTATTTTGTTTCTTTTTGGTCATTTGTAGTTGTTATTTCGTTGTAGCCACGTCTCTTTGTGGTCGTTTTGTGTTTCTCTCTATGACATATTACAGGTGAAGCACAGAGGTCCCCCGGGCCTGTGTCTGATTGACGGCTAATGACTGAATGTCCTTCATATGAAAAGAAGTTTGGCGCATGCGTAGTACCACCTTATCGCAGATAAACGTCGACTTTTAATTTCCAATGAGCTATCTACGAGATATTAATTTCTTACCGTTTCAAAGACCAAACTATAATTTTAAACCAAGAATGTGGTGTTTAGCCACTGTCAAATGCAGATGTATAAATGTCCATCCACCCCACAAGACAACACTTGTTGCCTTTGATGGGAATAAAGGCCTCTGCTTCGTTTGAAATAATCTAAAAAATGTTGGTACATATTAAGAAAATGTATCGGAATATGCTATATGTCATTGGTTTTCCTGCTTTTCTCCTTTCCACTAATATTTTCAGTCATTTTTTTCATTTCATCAAAGACCTCGCTTGTCTTCAGTTTAATCTGGGGCCATGAATCAGATAAAATAATAAACGAGTATAATTCCTGATAAATCGCAGCGATGAATACACTATTTTGCATCTGCTACTGTGACACAACAGGGTCATATTAAGCTGCGGACTGTTAAATGATCATTAACAGCATACAACGCCAAAACAGGCTGGATACGTAGCGCAGCAGAATAATGGATTTGCCGTGGTGTTGATGGGAAAAACAGCAGACCCACCTGTAAAAACGATCATCTCGGTAAGGTGTCAGGTCCTCCTTCAGCTCGTTGTAGGCCTCCTGTATCTTCCTACAGAAATACTTCAGCTCGCTGTACAGAGGGTTTTCCAAGCCGGACGAGTAGTCGGTGTCCATTATTATCACACCGAGCCGTCCGACGGCTGAAAATGGCGATGAGGGGGGGGAAACAAACGGCGGCCTACAGAGAACAGCACGGTGATGTGTCTGTATTGTCACGACGTTTAATTGAAAGTGCAGCCGAAGCTGTTTTGTTTGTGTCGGTTCAAAGAAAGACAAAAACAAAAAAGCTGTTTAAAAAACAAAAAACAAAGAAGGGGGCGGAAGCACACGGGAGGCGGGGGTCACGTGATCATAGTTCAGCACCACGGACAGAGGCAGACACGGTGGTCTTAAATATGGAGCGCCGATTGGACCAAAATGTCTGTCCCCATTAAATTATGAAGGAGTAAAACATAATTATGGCAATTTGTAAATATGACCTTGTAAGACACTTGGTTACGCACAGGATAAATCTTTTCATAACAATGACATATACATATACTAATTTAAAACCATGAGAAAGTTTCTCAGAATTATGAGATACTAAGTCGTAACTCAGTTTCTTCCCATTTTAAAAATACTAGCCTACACTAAGTCTTATGTATTGGTAAACTCTCTGATATTTATGACTTGTTATCTTAATACAAATATGCTAATTATGAGGTAAATTAACCCCAGTATCCTGCATGTTGGCTGTCATGACATAAGACACACTTAGATGGAAAAGAGCCATTGTTAAAAGTAATTCAGGCTGGTCTTTTCCTGCTGTGGCAGTTCAGTATGTCTGCTGTTTGAGACCAGGAACCACCTTGTGTAAACAGGTACAATAGCTGGCTATGTTTTACCAATGTCATCTCTGAATTCAACAATAATACTGAGTATATTTAGGAGACAAAAGTAATTTTCTTCTGAAACAATGACATTTTATTCAAAAGATGCGTGACATATACAATTATAAAATAATTTACATGGCATGCCTTACTATCCATTCACTATAAACGTTCAGTCACCAAATCAGAGTCAGATTTTTTTCAAGTGTTTTTGTCATTTAAGTCTACATCTACAAATACAAAGCACATATCTTTTCTAAAGAAAAGCCAAATCCTACAATATCTACAACAGGTCATCTCATAAACTCAGTTTAAAGTGAATCCTTAACCTAAGTCCATAGGCAATTCTGAACATGAACTCAGTGGCTTACACTTGTGAACTTATGTGAACGATGTGTGTTGTGTGTGTGCGAGAAGCCATGATCACACACACACACAGGTTTGAAGATAATAGATTTAACACTGATGGGGTTGGTAGACTGCACAGTTGAATACAGACACACCATGACATGACAGTTACACTCTACATAACTAGTCTACCAGCTACACTAAACTGGGCACTTACTCATTCACATCTTTTCTGTCCAATGCAAACTTCACAAAACACAGAAAATTTGCCCCTTTCCCAACCCACCCCCCCCAAAAATCCTCCCACCCCACATTCCAATCTCACAAATTGGGCTACACTTGTAACAAACTTTTTATCAACACAAAGAAATGTTCAGAAAACTCCACAATATACAGTATGTATAGATACTATATCTCCTTTAGGAAATAATTTCATAAATAAAATATACAGACCAGCAACTGAGACGCTGAACTAAAAGAACGGTTTCAAACTGTGGTCAAAAGTGATGACAAAGGTTGTTTTTTTTCCCCGAAGAAAATATTGCACAACTAACACAAAAAGATGGATATTTTCTTTATGACATGCTCATGTTCTTTTCATTTTTTTAGGATCAGTAGAGACTTTTTTTTTCCAATCCCCATCCTTACAACCCTCCTCTGACAGACATGCATCTCATATGGACAGATCACATTAAAGTATGTAATAATCTCATTAATTCAGAGACCAAAGCAGAGCTGGTCCAGAGTAACAGTTTTCTTTATACCAAGTGTTAAGTTACACTTCCCTCTAGGCCCTTTTTTTCCCCAACTCTAAACTTTTGGCACAAATGTTTGAGGTGACCCTGATCTCACTGACCTAATGTTATTAAGCCTAAATATTACTGCCCTTTTTTTAGTGATTTTGGCTACAATCTTATACAAATAAAACTCACTGCAGATATTTGCAATGTGCCTACTCTTGCCCACACTCCTAACAGCTGGACCTGCTCTGTGTCCTTAGTGTAACACGAACACAAGCTTCACTGCCTGAAAGAAAAAAATAAAATAAAATAAAATAAACCAGCTTTTCAGATTTCAGTGTCAGCTTACTAAATGAACAGATTTCAACAGCTTCATCCTTCATTGGAATTCTGACTTCAAAGATTCAGTAACAATGATTTCAGCTTAACTGTTAACTTTTTTTGTGGTTGTAGCTGTTGAGTTAAACAGTACTACAGCTCCGCTCCACACCTGAAATTACACTTAAAACACAGTGGAGACAGGTGTAAACAGACATCTGTCAAAGTCACCCAAGTCTCTTTACAACATTTACACATGACTGATATGTATTTACATGACTTCTGAAAAGAGTATGAAATGGCATAGGTGAAATATACAAAAATATTTCCTGTACCTTGCTTACATGTTTAGTGTGGTCTTTTATGAGCAGGAACAGCCCCCCCCCCCCAACTACATACTCACTTCACAGAAGTGACAGCAGGTGACACATCACTTCATGCCAGAGACTAAGTTGTTCAGTCTAGGCCCTGGCGACTTCTTTTACACCCATGTCACCATATGTAGATATTTCACTAAAGTACAGGATATGTCAGTCAAAGCTATTCTGTACGCCGCTCCCTCCTCAATACTCCAGACTACACAGCAATATTCAAATTCAGTCACCAGTCTCCCAAATAAAGCAGGTAAGTTGAAATCCATGTTGACAGGGTATGAAGATTGTATATCACAAACAATGATAATAATGTTAAAATTCATATCTGAATAGATAAACAACAAAATGTACATATAAATTAATCAATGTAGCAGAATAACATTTCTTCTTCCTTCAAAGTCCCAGGAAACCACGTGGAAAAGACTGCAGTTCACCTTAGATAGATTTACTCCTTGACCTTCCCAGGTTTGTAACAGTGACGCACCTCTCACAACAGTGAAAAGTGTGAATTCTTAGTAGTGCTCCTGAATGATGCATATTATCTAAGCCTCAATTCCAGCCAAGATAGACTGAGCAAAAAGAATGGCAGAGAACAAAAACAAACAGTCCCTTCCTACCCTCCACCATGTTTAGTTATTTAATAACATCCTAAAAGCAAAAGCAGTATAATAAAGTGGTAACTGTTTCACTGAAGGTTTGTACAGCAATGGATTTCAGTGCCCAGTAGTACCTGTGCACTCTGGGAAAAAAGCATCTTTGATCTCCAGAGTGTGGTTTTCAAGTATTACTGCTGCCTCTTTTGAAAACTGCACCTTGACAATTCCTCTCTCAGTTAACCGATCGGTTATCACGTCTACAAGCTTCTTCTAGCTAAAGCAGCATTTATTTGCATGATGATTACCAAAGCTCAGCTCTTTGGCCCTACATGCATCGCAAGGTGCCACCGGCTTCCAAACGGAGCAAATCTGAGGGCATCCTTGGCTAATGCAGCCAATGCTTATTGCACCAACTCTAGTGGCAGCATTGTGTAGTGCAGCATGATTGTATCTCTTTCTAAGACCAGGGCTGATTTTACTCTTCTCTCCAAACTCAAAAGTTTTTAAAATCTCAAATGAAACAACTGTGCCCCTTCAACAGATTGCATTTAAATCCCAGATATAACTCAGGGTAAGTAGGGACGGGACATCTCATTTGAGGCGTTGGGTGACATTGGCTAAAGCCACTGCAAAGGCCTGAACAGCGGAGAACGGATACTGGAAGTCCAGGATGTAGGCATTGCCATCAATCCTGCCAAACTGCATCACCTGTGTGAAAAACAAACAAAAAAAGTCAGTACAGACTACTGACAAAGAAGATACTATCACTGACATCCTGTCCTTGTGCACCCTGCATCAAATAATTCAGTGATACTTGAATAACATACAGTGAGCAATATTTCTTGAACTGCAGCTCTCTTACCTGTCTGCCCTCCAGTTCAATTTGAAAGTTCTTGGCAGACTCTTGTGTGACGCGCCCACCAAAGTCCAGCTGGTAGACCTGCGTGGCTTCATTCCAAAGCGGCTGCTTGTTAGCCATGACATACACAAACCCCTGGCTGCCCAGCCCTCTGTCCTCCTTCTCGTTAGCCTTTCGACATTTGATCTCATCCAGTTCACTGGCAGCCCTCAGGTTCCTCTTACTCTTCCAGCCCTTTTTACCGCTCTGGCACTGATTGAGCAGCTCATCCCCACTGATGAACAGCTCTGGCTCACTTTCTGAGCTGTCTTGGAACTCACTATTGGCAGTAGCCTTACTCAGCTTCTTAGCCTTCAACTGCTGCTCTTTCTGACCCTTCAGTTTCTTCTTGTCCCTTCCTCCCAGCCGTGGGCTGGAGATGAGTGAGTTGAAATCACCCAGAGCTCTGCCCTCCTTTTTCGACTTGCTCCCTTCAGCCAGCGGTGGCACGTTAGCCTCATCTGCCCGACCGTCCGCCCGCTTGCGGTTCTTCTTGCTGAACTTCTCAGACCGCTGAGGCACAGGGCTCTCAGTCAACGAGAGCACCTCCTGAAAACCTTCCCCAGCCTCTGCCATGGCCTCTTGTAATCCTCCATGGCTCTGCAGTTCTGCTGGTGGTGGTGGAGGGGGTGGTGGGGGAGGAGGAGGAGGCGAGAGAACATTTTTTTCTACTGCCATGTGGGAGGCTTTGGGTGGGAGTGGCACTGCAGGACTGGGCATAGGGGGGCAAGAGTTATAGGTACCCCAAGGAGTGTGAAGGGCAATGGGAGGAATGGGAAGCCCAGAACAAGCGCTTCCTCCTGGATACATGGGTGGGAGGGGGCAGCAGGCCAGGTTTGCCAGGTTTGCAGGGTAACCTGGCGGTAAGACAAGGGTGGCATCCTGCTGTGAAAAGGGTATTGGTGCCACCACCTCCTTTGGGGAGGAGCAGGGGCGTGGTGAACCTGGGATGGGCTGGAGCTGGGCTCCAGAATAGGCAGTTGCTGGAGGATACTGGAGGGAGATCTGGTAGCCCGCAGCTGCTGCAGCAGCTTGAAATGATGCAGCACTGGGGCTGGTGGGGGACTTTGGAGAAAGGACAAAAGGCAGCCTGGACACATCCAAGTGCTGAGCTGGACTAAGAATGAGTGGGGGTGGTTTGTGAGGTCCAGGGGGGCCAGTGGGGTTCAATGTTGCTGTCCGTTCCTGAGGAACCCACACCTCCTCTGTGGCAGCTGGGTCCCACTGATAGGGAGGTGGGCGTTTGACAACCAGCCCTGATGCATCATTTCCTCCTAGTGCCAGATGCCTTAGTGTCTGATTCAGTGTTTCATCCTCAGTAAATGCTGAATTAACATAATCAGCCCTGTCTCTGTTACTTCCTCCTCCTGCTGCATTCCCAGATCCTTCCAGAGAGCTCAGCAGGTTGTAAGAGGACTGGGAGGCCAGAGGAGTAGCACTGTTGGAGTGAACAATAACTGTGCTGTGTGGTGCCCCATTCCTGGGAGGGAAATCTTGTCTGATAATAGTTCCTCCTGCTATTCCATTAGCGCTCCCTGGGGCAGTTCCTCCAACACTTGATCCACTGCTACACTGACTGCAGGTGTATAAGGCTGTTGGCACCCTCTGCTGGAATGAGGCTGCTAGTGCACTATTTTTGGCCTTGGGAGGCAGTGGTCTAGGCGGTTCCAGCATCTGGGAAACTTTGAGAGCGGCCTCTCGGCTGTTCCTCCTGAGAGTGGCATGGATCAGACTGCTGTCAAGCCTCTGTCCAGGGTTCCTGCCAACAGTACTGTTCTGGTTGGCTGTGTCAGGGTATGGGGGTGGATCTCCGCTGGGTATGGAATAGCGAGGTGCAGTGAGTCTGTTGAGAGTGGCAGAGGTATAGGGCAGCTGGATCTTCTTGTCAGCTGAGGAGGAGGAGGATGAAGAGGTGACCCTGAGAGTGGCAGAGCTGCCAGGTCCCTGGAGTGTGTACACATTCTGATTGCAGACAAGGCGCGTTCGAGGACGACATACCTCCTCCACATTCCCACTGCTGTCAAATGTTGTTATCCTTTCATATCCCAGTGGCGTGGGGTACTGCGCTTGTTGCTGACCTAAAGGATAAAACTCTCCCTTCTTCATACAAAGGTCACTAGGAGGAGGAGTTCCACTGGTGCCCCCACCTGCCCCAGATGCAGCATTGGAGGCTGCAGTGGAGGCTGATGCTGAGGCAGCAGCAGCCGCCGCAGCAGCCACAGCGGCAGCCACCGTCCCGGGGTAGGGAGGCGGAGGGTTCATCTTGCTGAGCTCTAGAGGGGCACTGAACACCACTGTATCACCCTCTGCCAGCTGTGGAGTTGACCGAGTGGTTTTAATTTTCAGTAGGTGCTCGTGTTCACCCCCCACTGCTCTCTCAACCACTAAATCTGCAGGTGGTTGAGGGATCTGGATCTGCAGCGCCCCCGGCTGGAGCTGATGCACAGCTGCACCTGAGGGCTGTCCTGATGACATGGAGGGAACAGGGATTTGAATCTGAAGCTGCTGCTGAAGTTGATGGTGATGCTGCTGTTGTTGCATCTGTTGCTGCTGCTGTGATTGCTGTTGATGATGCATTTGTTGCTGCTGTTGCTGCAGTTGCTGCTGAATTTGTTGATGCTGCTGTTGAAGTTGCTGCTGTTGCTGTATGTGCTGCTGGAGTTGCTGTTGATGCTGTTGCTGCTGCATGTGTTGAAGCTGCTGCTGAATGTGCTGCTGCTGGAGCTGCTGCTGTTGTAAGTGTTGGTGCTGGAGCATCTGCTGCTGCTGCTGTTGGAGTTGCTGCTGCTGCTGCTGAAGCTGTTGTTGGTGGTGCTGAATTTGTTGTTGGTGATGCTGCTGTAATTGTTGTTGGTGCTGTTGTTGTTGCTGCTGCTGCTGCTGTTGTTGTTGATGGTGATTTGGTTGTTGTTGCGATGGATGATGAGAAGGTGGAGGTCCCACCATTAGGCGACCCATTTCCAGCCCCCCAAAGATGACCTGACCAGGACTAGAATACCTGGTGGGAACTGTGTACTGAGCTGTCAGGATAGTGTCCTGACTTTGATCTGACCCACTGGCCGCTGCTCCTGCTGGCGTTGCTGTAGGATTTGTTAGGACGTCCAGCTGAACGTTTTGATTGGCTAGGAGTGATTGGACTAGACCAATGCTTTGAGCGGGGGACATGGCCTGGGCGGGACTATGGATGGGGGCAATAGGGATGTTGACAGTGCAGGGAGGGTTGTCATCGGCGCCACCAGCAGGGCCTGTGACAGGCAGGTCATCTTCATCCTCACTGAAGACGTTGGGGTTGAAGACAGGCAGATTAATGTAGTCCATGGAGATCTTACGCACCTCTGGCAGGTAGATGGTCATCTGTCTCGGCTGCAGATGGAGGAGGCTTGTCTTGTAGATGACTGAGGAGAGAGGGACAGGGTAAAATGAGCAAATAAAAAAGAAATTATTAATTTATTCATTAACTTTAAATTGCCAAAGACAAAGATGTTGATTGGTTACCTGCACCAAGATTGGTCGGTAAGAATGTTGCCAAACCCACTATCTTGAACTTTGTTCCCCAAATATTGGATGTAACCTGAGCAAGGTAATTTTGCTGCAAGAGAGGAACAAAGAGAATCATATTATTTTCTATGAACACATAAAAAAATCTATTAAATTAATACATTTATGTGCCCTCACCCCTGGACAAAAAGTGACCTGACCCCTCACTGGCTTCCCACCCAGCCAAAAACACCAAGTGTGTTTAATGTAGTTACTGAGCAATTCATTTAGCTCAAAGATTGTTTTTTTACCTGAGTGATGTCATCTAGAGGAAATTCCCTCCGTGTTAGACTGGGTGAACCAATTGAGGGTTTCCGTATGGGTAACCGTGGTGATCTGGAGATCTCCTGTGTAGCACGGGACAGTTTGGGCGATTTTCTGGGATCAATGTTGATCCTGTTGGTAAAGGGACAAACTAAGTCTCTACAGAGAAGGTAGCAAATAAAAAAGAAAGTTTAGGCATGCAGTGAAACAAAAAACAAATGCAGAACATTCCATTGACGCAAAGGGTTAATAAGGAAAGGTTAAAATTTCAGTATCTGCAAAGAGCTGGGATTCCTAAATGTCATACCTGAAATATTATGCAAAATTTTATTTATAAAAGACTAAATTCTGGTACATTTATTTACTTCACTGGGCAGAAACTTAAATCAAAAACGGCAAAATATTAATTTAACATTCATCTAAAGGTTGATTCTTATGTTTCTATGGTGTTGTAGGATGAAGTAACAGTTATGTTAAAAATCTGAATTCATCTAAAACTAACTTTGAAAAACTCAAACTCGTGGACATTTAAAAAAAAAAAATCATGATTTGCACAAAAATGGTTTCTTGATTCAAAGTAGAATAACTGTGAAATGTGAACACCCTCATTAAATTGTGTGGAAACATGCAGATAGACTGTTGCACATGGACTGATGACTGCTATTGGGTCAAAAACACATTTAAAAAAACAGGAGATATTAGTTGTAGTTGACATGCTGCAGTACATAAAGGCCAAAGGTTTATGGTTACCTGGGTAATTTGGGGGATTTGCTGCCCCTGGATATCTTTGGAGACTTCTTGCCAACCCAGTCATCACTCAGCTCAATGTCACTGGAGTCTGAGCAGTTACAGCTGTCGATCATGGCAGATATTAGACTGTTGCCGTATATCTCATCTGAGGGGAGAAAACAGGATGATGGATGGAAAGAATGGAGTTACTTTTGAGCAAATTGGTTATCAAGATAAACTTTACTTAATAACAGCCAGTATTAAGTAACATGATGGTGCTGCAGCAGTGTTACACCATTTCTGCAGATAAACATTTAGATCCATTCAGTCCAGACCATTGTTTCAGTAGTTCTCAGTTTCTCTGTTTCCTCATTCATATGGAGTTTGTGAAACACTGCTGCTCTAGTTTAGGTCAAGCTAATTTATTTGATGGACATTAAAGTGTGAATGGGCTGGAACCATTTCATGGCTGGCTTCATTTATCACCGTGTGGGGAGAGAGCGGTTTGATTTATGAGGAACCCATGGGCCATCAGAGCCCCCATTAAGCAGATTTTAATTAACATGGGCCCAGTCTGACCTATGTGACTAAAACATACTAACTCACTGAGCGCCAACTCAAGAAACTCAAATAACTGGAAAAGTACTGGAGTTGGCAAATGAGTCTAAGAAGGAATACATTTAACAATTTTGAATTTTGGAATGAATAGACAACTGCAAAAATGGGAGGATTAAAACACAGTAATAATACTATTGCTCAAACAAAGTAAAATCATTTAATGGAGTCAGACATACTTTACGGTTAGGAAAGATTAACCCATTTAAATGGAAGGAGTGACTAAAATCTTACACACTGGATAAGGTAACTCCCACATATTCCTCTTAATCATTTTAATCATAATGGCGAGCTCCAGTTTTAACAGATTCTGTCTGCCAGCACCTGTTGTATATACAAATGTATTTATATTAAACTGCTGAATGTGTCAGGTCTACTGATTGGATCATCTCAACCCCTAATCATAAGCATGTTAATTAGGAAATTATTTTGTTCAGTTATTATGTCAGTTGGGTTGCCAAAATGAAGGAAACTCAGTTTACCTGTTTTCACGTCTGTCTTGGGGTCCATAATGACAAACTCAGACGCCAGTTTGCTTATTCGCCTGCCCATGAGGATAGCACTAGTCCTCTAGATACTCCAGGTACAAAGTGTAGCAGGGCCCCCCCACCTCAGGGTTATCTTCTGTACGCTTCATGGTACAGTGCAGACGCTCATTCCCAGCTGTCGGGTAGCTCACAAAATCACGCATGTTGTTGGGATCTGGGATGGGGGGCTGGAAAAGAAAACATGAGGTTTTAGTGTAGTTCAAAAACTTCTCTATTGCCACAGTTATTTTGTTCAAAGTGTTTTGCTACTTAGGCTTTTCTTATGCTAAGCCACACTTTCAACTGTCAATTTGCCTGGGCTCATCTTAGTCATATCACGCCTCAGAGGGTGACATCTATGACATCTCTAGCATGCATTAAGTAAATTTCCTGGAAGCTCTTCACATTTATTTTTATGGTTTTAATGGATCTAACACCCTCCTGCCTTGTGTTACCTTGATGGTGGGGATGAAAGCAGCAGTGACATAAGAACAGAGGCGGGAGGGCATGGTGAGCTTGGCAACATCTTTTTCCTCCTTCACTGCTGTGGCAATGCCCTGCTGGCAGAGTAGCTGCAGGCTGGCAACACGGTGCTCCATTCGTACGACATAAAGCGCCGGGCCACACGCCAAGAACAGACGAGAGTCCCGGTGACCCCAGCACAGCGTAGTGATTGGGCGCTGCAGGATGATGCAGAAGGTACATTAGAGAGTACACCACATCCTCTGCACAGGGTTAATATCAGCGTGAATGACGGCTGGCCAAACTGTCCAGATGTTTAATCCAACATTCATTACTTTTCCAACTTCAATCTATGTTTCAAACAAGTCACTCCGCGTCGTTACTCGATGTAGTCTATTGCTTCACTTACAAAGAGTCTAATTAAAGTAATGCATTAGAATATTTTTTCCCGGCTATTTGGCTGGTTTTACCACATCGAGTGACCATTTAAGTCTCTATATAAACAGAGTCCAGTCACTGAGGAGGGATATAAAAGTCATAAATATAAGAGGAGCCAGCTTAGATCACATTCACTGAGTAATACTTGTTACCACAAATAAGTAATCAGAGTACTATGACTTAAGAGTATTTGTTAACCAGGTTTGGCCCTGTTAAAGATAATCACCTGTGCTGGAGTGTCCAGTGTGTAGATGTGTTCACCCTGAACGTTGTAGAACTTGACAATGGCGTTCCTGGCAGGGGGAGGACAGGATGAGTCAGGGGAGAGGAGTGTTCTCATCCCCGACACTGCAAGGAGGTCCCCCTGTGAGCACCACTGGACCACCACATCTACAGCACAGGACACGGAAGAAAAAGTACTCATAATGTAAAAACATTAACATATGAAGGTAAAAGAAATTAAGTGACAGAAGCAATGAAACAAAGAAAGAGACAGAGTTGGTATACATTAATGATAAAGCACACACCTTTCAGACCGGTGCGGATGAGGTGGGAGAGGTGTAATGAATTGCTCATCAGGCTGATGTCACCAGGGTGAAGCTGACTGTCAGCAGTGGCTTCTGGCTGGCCACTGAAGGCAGGACAAAGGACAACACAAATGTCTTAGGCAGTGAAAGACAGAGAAACACAGTGAGGTGACAAACAGTTTAAAGTGCACTGATATCAATTGCAAAATGCTCACTTATGAATATAAACCATAACTTGCATGTTTAGACATTTATTTTCTGGGCATTAGAGGTATTATATAGCAAAACATAGAGTAAGTAACATGAATAGCCTGACTTAACATGCCAGACATTGTGTGGTTCGGTTTTGGAGTGGTTGTTGAACAAAACAAGCATTTTAAGTAATCAAAGAAAATAATGGCGAATAGAATTTACAGCGAAAAATTGTTATTTGCAGCCATCAATGAGGTATCATACTGGTAACTTACGGAGGATCGGGTGATCAATGCATTTCAAGTGGGCCATAAAAGCGGACTGGATGTGAGGAAGGATGTGTGTGTGTGTGTGTGTGTGTATTTGTGATGCTGTGTGTGTTTACTGTAGAATTGTAATTGAGGGCTGTTATGCAGGAAAGAGAATAGGACAGGTCGAGTCTTTGGCTATAATTCATTGTCAGTGAGTTTCCATGTCCTATTCATGAGAACATAGATACACTAAAACACACTCAGCGCGTCACTGCTGCAAACCAAGTGGCATTCTCAGTCAAACTGCTATAATAACACACCTTCAGACAACGACCCATCGTTTTCATTAAGCATCCTTGACTTTGTCCTTTAACGTAGTGTTGCAATGACCCAAATAACAACACAAATAAAATATCACTTCTGTGACTCTCAGCCTGTAACAATTACTTCTTCCCTACATTAATCAGTTTACAATGTGTGTCATACATCATATATATGATGCTGCTGTAAATACAGTGTGTTGTGCTGTGCTTTGCAGTGATAATAGGTCATCATCATATTTCATGGCAGAAAGATTTGGCAGGCGGAGGAAGAGAGCGGCCCTGGTGTCTCAGTCAGGTTGTCGACTTGAGAGATAATTTTAATGGGGTCCAATCAATTACTATTGTTGGTTTAATTAGTGAGTTAGAGCATAATCAGAGTTCCAGCTAAAAAGCAAGCACTTTCAACCTTACCACTTGGCCCCAGTGAAGGGAAGGGGAAAAAAAAAAAATAGCGCAGCAGGATGAGGACAGACCCTCACTCACCAGTTCAGCCTTAGCAACTAGGAGATGAGTGGGCTGAGGAGAATACGAGAGTAAAACACAAAACAGGAACCAATAAAAATGAGGGTCGTTGCTGCTGTACACAGTGGCTTGGCAACGGGAGGATAGGAGAGCTAACCACACATAGCTCTTCCTTGTCATGACTACTCACATCCCAGTGTACCAGTACACACTGGCCATATGTATTGCCTG
The DNA here is from genome assembly GCA_033238685.1 of Lates japonicus. NCBI lineage: Eukaryota > Metazoa > Chordata > Actinopteri > Centropomidae > Lates > Lates japonicus. Next base: position 827,738 of record BRZM01000008.1, read on the forward strand.
GACGGCTGATATGCTCCTAGGCACAATTGTGACTGTTCTTAATTACTACTATTGTATATGTGTGCAGGCTGACAGCACAGGATGCCAAAAAGCTGACATGCATACACAACAATATGAATCATGACAGTCAGGATTAGGTGGAGGGACACTACAAGTAGGGAATAAGTGCTTACTCTGCAACTGTTTATTCCATAAGTTTTAGACTGTGCTGTAACCTTAGCCACCGATGGTCAGAACAGGCCTAATGCTAAAATAGCATGTAGTCAACTGTGGCATCACACTCAAGGACCAGGGCAGTTTTCAAGAGGCTTATTGTATTGTAATTCAAGACAACAACAGCTTTATTTTGCAGGTTTCAAGGTAGAGAACTGTGATTATTCCTTGAGTATACTAAAAGTGTGTGCAGCACGAGGAGTTTAGTGGCCTTTTACCCTTACACTGGAAGCAGCTGCTGCTGTTGACAACTTCTGCACCATAAAAAGTAAACAGAAGGGTCCAGTGGCAGCGTCAGCCCAACGTCAGGCTCTCTCACTGCACTTTGGAGGTGTTAGTACATGTACCATTGTTTACAAGCTCATGAGTTTGTAAACATGCAGTATTAATGATTGGCTGTGGCTCAGAGGCACACAGCTGAACATGTTAGTGATCTGATCCATTACTTTTCATCAATTGTTAATTAGTCAGTGTATTTCTTGAATATATACACGATCTTCTGTTAATTTAATGACTTCATAGAGAACCCAGGCACAGTTAATGTCAGCTCTACACCTGTTCAGTATCTTAAATATTCATGTGCATACCAGAGGACCAAGGATACTAATGATAACGCAGTCCTGACCCACAGCCATAATTTGTGTCCCACCTGGTGCCCCTACTAGGAAATCTTCCCCTTCCCTTTGGACTAAGAGCATGAGGAAGAATTGATGGAGCAATAAAAGATGGAGGAAAAGAGGGGGGTTGTTGGAAGCTCACAGATGGTCCCACATCTGCTTTCCTGTGCACAGAGGTACCTACGTACAACACCGCTGGACAGCTCCACCCCAGCACTCCACTCCCTATAGGCACAGTGCCTTGCTCAGTATACCTTTCAAAGACTGCCCTCCAGATTTCTACACCAGGTTATACTCTTAGATCATGTTTACACCAGACTTGTAACAGCTATCAGAACAGACACAATTCCAATTTAAACATTTTGACTGAGACTGGTAAAATCTTTTTTGGCAAAGTATATGATTGTACACAGCAGTGCTGTAGTTGAACTTGCATGGATGTGGTGTAGCTGTTGACAGAGAGCTGCAGCTGCTGTAAATATGCCGCTTTTTGCTAGCTAATGCGAACACTATAAGACACGGTTATTGCAGCTGCTGTGTTGAATCAACCTACAAAGTCAAAATCCACACAACACTGCAGAAAGTTTCTTACTCAGACAAATAACAGATCAGAGTAAATCTACATCAAGATTTTTTGTTGTTCCTTTGCCCATATCAGATTTCAGTGGAGGAGTAGACAGGAAATATGGGTGGCAGTGTGTGACGTGCAACAAAAGCAAATCTCTAAATATCCAGAGTCCCTGAGAGACCGGTAAAGGAATTGAGCATTTTTGAGGCAATCGACTATTCAACATAGTTCAAACAGTGGCAAACCTTGTGGTGGGGAGTAGTCATCCAAGTCCGTGTCGCTCTTGCCTGTCCTCACAGGAAGCTAAGAATGATTCAGGACGACAATGCCATCCGATTCATGTAGTAGTAGTAATGTGGGCCAGCATCGCCCGTGGCGATCCATCACTATCACCTGTCCATCTGCGGTACCAAACAACACCTGGGACAGAAACAGGAAAGGATTATTTGGGGACAGGAAGGAAAGAGAGAGATTGAGAAAAGAATTTACTTGGACACAAAGACAGAAGAGCAAAGATGAAAGCAGGCATGTAGGAACAGAATAGGACATGACAGATGAGAGCAAAGAAAGCCAAGAGAAATGCATATCATAGGGAAAGCAACTTGGAGAAATAGACATAAATGGGATGAAGGTGATAAACAAGAGAGACACATAACATACAGACTGAAAGCTTGACAGCTGTCAAACCTAGGCTGACAATGTAACAGCAGAAGGCAAAAACATAGCCTAACAAAACCACAACACATTCCAAGACAGAGCTTGCTGTCACTCTGTCTGATCTCCCTCAAGGGCTTGTCTCTGCCTTCTGAACAAGTCTATACTAAGTGGCAAATGAAAACCTAAACTTCACCATCTGGCCAATTAAAAATGGCATAATTCTTATCACAGTTCTGTGGGATATGTGTGTGTGTGTGTGTGTGTGTATGTTACCTGCTGGTCATCGGGGTCAGATACAGGTGATCTGGCACAGGTTGATCTCAGAGGACCAGTGTCTCTGCCGGCTATTTAGTCCCACCAGGACCAAAGCCATCCACAGTGGGAGATGAGGGCTTGGGTGCCATCATGGGACCAAGTGAGTCACTCACCTGCAGAGGACATGTCAGTTAAGAATGAAATGTTATTATTAATAGATTCCATATTGTACACCTCACCCCTGTCATGTATGGTATCCAGCTGCCTCGATGTTAATTGTAGCTGTACTTTGTGATGAAAACTGAAACAATTACCTTATTTATCAAAGTTCACTAACAGAAAATGCCAAACAAATTGGAGAATTTGCTGGGTTTTTGTGAATGGTAATCAATAGAATATTTTGGTTTTGGGCAGTTGGTCCAGATAAAATACTGAGAATTTGGTGCATGACTCAGGGATAATTTCTGGGAAATGATAAACAATGTTCCTGTGCTCCAGATACTCTCACTGTGGGAGCTCTAATGATGGCAGAGAAACAAACAGTCATTTTCAAGCACTTTGAGATGCACAGAGCACAGCCTCTAGGAGGCGGCTAGTAGAGGCATTGCAGCTTAGTCTCACGCATAGTCCTTGCTTTGAAATGTATTGTGTTTTATCCCAGCAACCAGTGCCATCAGAATACCTTAAGAGCAGACAAATTAAAGTACTGACCTCCCTACACACTACTAATAGTGAAAGACATTGCTTAAACAAAATAATGATTTAGCCTGCTAATGTCTGTATAAATTAATACACTTGTATGACATAACGTAATCTCTAGGGAAAGAGCAGAGAACGTGCCATTTCCAAGCGACATAAGCCATCTGAAGAGTAAGGCGTTGTTTAGGCTGTCATCCACTCACTAAATTGATCAGAAAGATAAGATGCTGTCAGGATGTGGAACTCAGCTCAGCAGATGACAGTGATTGATCCATAAAGCCTACATCCTTCGCCCGGTTTTATGTACGTAGACGTAGCCCAGAGGCAGATGAAACATTGTTCATGCCTTTTCCTTACTAATTAAATATGACTCACATTCCATTATATTGTTATTGAAGTAGTGATTTACATGCTTGTATAAATCACTACTTTTTCTGTTTAAATATTTGTAGTTGCTGCTATGTTTTCTGCTCCCATTCCTGTTGTATATTGTGCTTCTTCTGACTATTTATATTCCCCCCATTACATTTTCATGAACACTATTTTTATTTCTGTACATGCTTTTCCTTGTACTCTGTGTCAGTGCAAAGTACAGTACAGCAAGTCTGAGTAAAAATACACTTTTAATTATTGATTGAGCTCATGTTGTCATTTTTTTTGGGTGATGTATCTTACCTGAGCTCCTCGGTCATTGACCAGCTCCACGGACCAGCGGCCCTCGTACTGGATCCAAACAAAGATTCCTCCATCTGTATCACAGGTGGCCAGTTTCTGAAAGGGCTCATTCCACCGCACCAGCACCACCTTAAAGACACAGAGCTAGAGAAATAAAAGAGGAAGAGTTAAAAACAGTAATTCTGAGACTGCACTGAATCCTTGAAGCAGCTAGTGTTATAAATAATAAAAAATAAATATTTTTTGAAAGATATACAAATCATATTCCAGATTGTGTTGTGTAAAGTGTGGAAAATAATTTAGTTGTGGCCTTCCTGTGACACAGCTTTGCCCTCTTACCCACAACAGATAATGAGATGTCCACTATATGATCAAGACACTGAACTCGCCTTCCCTCAGGCACAAGCTACTCTAAATGAGAGATCATCAACTGAATACTAAAATGCAGGAAGTAAAATCAAGTTCCACATTTCAATGAGCTAAATTTAGTATCAAACCAGATGAAAATACATCACAAAGTGGGTTAACCTCATTTTGAAGAAAAAGTAAGCCCAGGAGCTGCTAATATCCTGAATATTAAAAGGCAATGAAGATTCAATTATTCGTTTCCTGTCTTTCTGTGCCATACTTCCTGGCTAATTCAGAGTGTTCCTCCTGGTTTGTCACTTTGATCCAAGTGAGTGTGTGTGTACTGTTCATTTTATTAAGAACACTTAAAGGGATTTGGAGAATAAAGGCTAATGTCTAAATCTAAAGAGCGACAGTAAGAGATGCATGGGAAGATGGAGGAAACTGGAGGGAGACACTGGGTGCTGATGTAGATATTGCCTACAGAAAATACTATATTTAGTATGAACAGTAAACTGTACAACCACTAGTGGTGACTCAGATGCATGGGTTTCTGTGTTGCCCTGAAAGGGTCAGTGGATAGAGATGATCTCATCATTACCGAGGAATGAGTTGCAGAGGAGGACAGGTTGATCACTGGCAGAGAATATAGATCAAACTGTTGCCTCTTTCTTTATCAGTGTCACCCATGCCCAAAGGCACAAATTACAAACTCCATCCAGCCCCTCCTCTCTGTGTATATCATCAGATAACTACCTTAAGCTGACTCAGCCTATTCCCAGAGAATAATCCTAAGCAGGGAGCAGCTCTGCTCTCGCTTCAAACAAAAGCTGCGTGGGCTGTGCGTCAAACACACAACACAGGGCAAGGTTTAGCGGGGCTTCACGCTCTCTGGGTACAAGTCCAACAAGATCAGTAGCTGAGAGTTGGATAAATGATCGGTCTGCTCCTTTTTCCCCTAAACAACTCCGCCCTCTTCCCACCTTCCCCTGCAACAAACACACAGTCCTATCTATTGGTGGTCAGTGTAACATTGTAGGTACTGTACATCATCTTCTGACACCAGTGCCACCTGAACGGTTACGAGCTACTTTTTTTCTTTATTTTTAATGATAATACGTGTCTAAAGTGCTAATAGGTGCAAACTATTACAGTGTCCTGCAATTACTAGGTGCCAAATCTTGACTAGAATAACGTCAGAAAATTGTTTCCTTTTTAATAAAACATAATACAAAGCTGATTAAGCTTCAGGGAGAAAAGGGCAGTTACACTACATCATAGTCAAGGCCCCACCCCAATGAAATTAAGTCACTGTTTGAATAGCCATCTCTAACTACACTTATAACAAGTTCAGCTCAGCAGGTGATTGATATAACACATTGTACCCTCAGCATGTCGTAGTGAGGAGGTGGTTTGATAATGACCATGTGGGAGAAAATCCCAGCTAGATTTTGCTCAACAACATGTTTCTATGCAATTACAGCAGAAACACTGAGGTGCTCAGTAACCACTGACATTTACTCTACTGTTTCCCACAGTTCTCTGTTTATCACGGTCTTATGTGTTGTGATCCAAGACAGGGTTATCCTTAGTGAGCACGAGATCTGTCTCACACAAACATGTTATATGATAACACCATATACAGGCCTCAGTGTAATATCATTGATATTCATCCATATAGCCCTGCTCCCTCAAGTAAGGTGTCCTGAGCTGGATTTACTGTGTTTCTCCCTCCAGTGGTATAATCCTAATAATACTCTATAGGTGTGCCTCAGCTGGCAAGCACATAAGGGAGAGAGGACGTGAGACCCTGACCTGGTGCAGGTGCTGTATTAGATTTTATGTCATTCATTAGTTGACCATATTCACAGACCATTAAAGCAGCCTGCCATCTATCATTCAGTCACCTGATGCCCGCCCAGTACTCACTGAAACAAAGCTGATCGGCCTCAGCAGTAGTATTATCAAAGATAACAGAAATTTCCATGCACAAGGTCATTGAGGAATAAATCCATGTTATTCACTCCATCCATTACACCGTCTACAACCTCTGGTGACAAAATTGATTTTCCGTATGGTATTATACAACAATTCAGCTCCAGCCAGTGTAGACGGGGCTTTGGATTAGGTCTGCATAATTATAACATCATTCATACACTGTACATAGCTAACAGAGGAGGCCGAAGAAGAATCAGGATAAGCGTTTACATGCTGTGTGCCTTGCATGTGTGGACCTTATCACAGCTCCAAGGTGAGAATAATCTGTGTGTAATAATATTGTGTGTGTGTGTGTGTGTAAATTTAGCTCAGTGTGGAAGTTAGTGTGAGCTAGCCAGGCATCCCGTGGGGGACAGCTGAGCACCTCTTGTGACTGCAGATCCCCAGAGATCAGACATCACGTGAGACAGGCGGGATGGGTGAGAAGCCACAGGACAGTGAGGCCAGGTGATCATGGGCATGACAGGCACAAACAAACACAGATTTCATTAATTATCATGTGCTGCATGGTCAAGAGACCAAGTAATGGAAACAAAAGGTAAATCACTATGAATTAAATTGATGAGTCCCCTACATGCTAATATCATTTTAAATTACCTTAGAAACATTTTAAAATTAACGCCGAGTTGTGGAGGCTCAACATGCCTGGAAGCGGCCTGTGTTTTCGGGCAAAGCATTTATCTTGTCTCCATCCCAACCCAATACCTACCACTAGGAAGTTTTCCAATCCCTTTATCTGCCCTCTGGCCAGCACACTTGGCCATTGACAACATCACTTGGGAGAAGCTGGCACTGCTCTCACTCCTCTTGATTGCCATGCTGTTGTCACTGCAACTCTAGCCTCTTGCTGGGACTTAGAGACTAGGGCTAGGCTGACCCCAGCAACAGACTAAATCAAATCAAGGGACAGCTTTGGGTTGCATTGGAGTCAGCAGAAGTGAGAGGTTTCTGTGACAGTACAAGAATTACCCCGTGGTGCCGTGAGCTCATGGGTGCATGACAACACGGTCCCTGGTATAAGTAGAGCTTTGCAAGGTCACAAATAATCAGGCTGCATACAGTATAGGGACTCAGTGTTTCTAAAGTATAGCTGCAGATTGCTTTGCCACATTTGACAAACCTGCTATTTGTTTTGTCTTACATAAGTATGCATGCACATTCACTAAATCAAGGGTTTGCCTTATATTTATATATACACATATATATCCTTACTTCCCAAAAAGGCCTGAAAAATGTTGGTCCCTGCTACGTATAGACCTGGGATTTCTTGACTAGTGACCAAGAATCATTGGAAAAGTCAGGACCAACTGGCTGACACTAAAATCAGATACAGAGCGAGCAAGTGAGAGGATATCCACTCTCCCTCTGACCCCCTCCCCACGTGCCTCCCTGATTGGACCTGACATGATATTAAATCAGGCGTAAACTCAATTAAAGAAAAGCTGCACTGTGCTGATACAAAAGCAAGGAGGCCAGAATGAGCAAAGTAGGCGGAGTGATTTTACGGCATGACAGAAGGGCAATGGGGCCAGGACCTTAAGGGGGAGGTAGAATCTGGGATGTTCACGAGCAGAACAAGCATGTGATAAAACCTTAATCAATATTAATATCTGATAATTGCATATATGTTGGTTATTACTGGGTGTGATGTAGCGCTTGAGTAAGCGGACACACTGACTTTGTTGTGCAGTTAAATACCAGCAATGTTTTGTTAATCTTGTAATTCATTGTTTAATGTATGAAGATAGTTTTGATTTATTTTCTCCTTTCAGTTAGTCTTCAACGTTGTTGAGTAAATGCCTGACATGGTACCGGCTTTACATCAGATTCAATGACAGTAAAGATTAACCAAATGATAATTATTATGCAAAAGATGGTTTGATTTGAAGATTGTTTTGCCCAAAATTGTAGCAATTATAAATTTTATGGTCCACTGATGTTACCATCTAGTTGCTCAGACTTAACTGTATGTCCCTGTACAATGCTCACATGGTGTACATCGTATACAGAGGCTTAAATCCTTATAAAATGCTATGAGGGCGTTAGTGATACTCAATCAGCTCTTTGTACTAAATTTAAAAAACTGCAATATGTTTCTGCTACAATAGAACATGTAGACAAAGTATGATATATAAATAATTCTGTATCATCACAAAACAATAGATTTGTCTGTTATTAAAAGTTATATTAATTGTTTCCATTTCTTGGGTATATTTCCTGGACTGTACTAATTATAAAAATATCAGTGCAATGAAGCTAGGCTGAATCAAACCCCAGCGACTAGAAACATATCAGTTGTATTGAGCCAAATACTGCACTTCTCTGAGACATAACAGCAAACATATGAGGCATACACAGTACAAAGAAGAAACATAAAAAGGCAGTCTGGTGCATAAGTTTTCCAGTTTTTGTCCTCACGAGATCCTCTGTAGGCTGGGAATGAGGAGCTTTTGTCTGCAAACAGCACAACTCTAAAACAAAGTGAATCCAAGTGTGCAGATATGTCTGTCTGATTCCTGACTACAAAACACTCTACTGACAAAAAGAAACCACACTGTACAGGCCCGCTGTCCTGGAAAATTTCTTGCGATCAGATGGGTACACTGGATCGAGGAAGCAGCCGAACTCAGTGATGCAATATGTCCTCAGGATGGATTAACACACTCGTGTTCCTAAAGCACATTTTGGCTAGACCATTTAATGCGGTGGAGGGTCATGCTCTTCAATTCTGGCAGGGCCTATTTTCAAGAGGTCAGCAGCTAAGGAGAGGAAAGGAAGGCACCCAACAAGGCGAGAGGTGTAAAGGCAAGAGTATAGTGACCAGCTCAGGAGGATGGTAGTATTAGACAGAGGAGGAGGATGGAGAGCTGTGGTGCAGAGAAGGCACCTAATTAGACAATGTAAAAGACCAGGAGCACAGATAAGTGTCTGGACACAGGGGGGCGATGGGAGCAGAGGTGGTGACACGGAGGAAAAGTTGGAGGCAGAAATGCAGCACAGCCCATTAAAGTGATGCCTTAACTCAAACTTTCCTCAAAACATGCTGCAGAAAAAGACGCTGCATTTACCTGTCTTGCAATCCATTATGATGGTCCCATTAAGTCTGAACAGGCGAATTGGTTACAGCACTCCTATGATTATTCCATACCCTCTCCCTTCTTACTTAAACAAGCTGTGCAGGTCCCAGATCAGCACTGGTTCTTGCAGCCCTCTACCAGGAGATGGCAATTTGAATTTGTTGCTAGAGCTTCGTCGAAACAACTTTTAACGCGAAACGTCACTGGCACAAGTGAAAATGAAAGTGAGAGGAAACACAGTGGTGGGTTTATCCTGAGTTATTCACTCTCTGATCTATCATGATCCTTGGCATTAGTAAAATGCTATATGTTCAGAGACAACATCTGAATCTGAAACTTCTGACAGAATACTAACCTGAGCATTACTTGAAATATGCAGTTTAGCTACACTATTCTTGTAGTAAATTTGTGCAGAAAACTTGTGTACAGTGTCTATATGAGGTATGAGGGTATGAGGTAAGCAACATCTGATCAGATACAAATAGGCCACAAGAGGCTGCAGTGAGTTCAACCTACATGGGTAGTGGTAAACAGAACTAGTGTCACGGTGCCTGTTATGCTGGATTAAAACATAGACACTTGTCTTATTTTGCCCTTAGGGAAGAGCCTGGATCTGGTCTGCAAGGGAAAACCAACGGAGCTCACCTTTGGGCAGTGATCACACCCATCAGACTCTTGGAATGGTAGTGAGGTGTGTATGGATGTGTGTTTTTAACTACCATGTCACAGCTGTTACAGCGATCACACAAAGCGTATAATCATCACTGTAGGGGTTTTAGTCATGACAATTCATAAACACAATGACATTGTGCTGAGGACTTTATCACAGTGTATTTTGGCAACTAAAGTGAAAATGTCCTCTCTTGAGACTGTCATAATGTTCTGCTTTCTAACTGGAAAAGTAGAGTCTAACTGTGTGTTCTGACTGCAAGCAACTACAATTTAGCAATTTACTGTAGCAAACACAAAACATACTGAGGTTAATAGGGATCACACTGCGTCCAAAACAATTTACCAATATATTCTGATTAAAACTGCAGACGAAATATAAGAACTTCCTCACATAGTAAAAGCATTTATGTATAAGTCTGCCTCAAGACAAATAATTCCAGCCAGTGTCGGGATACCAGACCTTAATTTTCCCAAAACCTATGCTGCAACCAACATTTCCTTGTCAACATGGTGACAATCATTATCAACCTGTCACCATGTTCAGCTCTCATGGAGAATGAATGGACTCTTAGTGACTATTGTTTGCTCTGTTCAGCATCTCAACCCAATGAAATGGGGAGGGAAAAGCTGGATTGTCAAGAGGTGTTGATCTGTTCAGTGCACATCCCAAAGGGACTATTCTGCAGCATCCGGTACAGTCACATAAGAAGATGCAAAACTTGCTTTCATCTATTTTCAGTTTGATTTAAGTGTGGTGCAAAATGATGACACACCTGCTGCTAAAAGGTCAACAGCTCTGTTTAATAACAACATAAAATAGTATCAGGACATTTCAGACCAAAGTTTCTTTTCAATACAACTTTTTAACTTATCTGGTTGATTTATTTTAGTCTAAAGTCTAACTGCTGTTACCAAAGTAAACAGACTTATACTGTTATAATGTTATAATACAAAAGTTGTTGTGTTCAACAGCCAATTATCTCTTTCAAGAACTAAACAGAGTTAACATTAATCCCACAATCCTATGATCAATGGGCTTAAAATTAATTTGAAACAGAAACTAACAAAGTAGTCATGTTAGACAAATGATAGACGTGTGCTGAATGGATTAATGACTAATCAATTAATAAACAGGAAATGTTCTTTGATAATTGATTCATCGGTTCAGTCAAATTTTTTAGCAAAAGCAGCACACATGTGGTCACCTCAGTGTTATGGCTATAAACACATCAAATTTGTGGATAACAGGCAGTGTGGAGATATGACAGCAATTATATGCTGACTTACGACATTTGTAATATAGGTCTGAGTGTTCCTCCCTCATAGCAAGCCCCATGAAAAACACAAACAGTGTAACACTGTGAAAAATGGCTGTGGAGACTAGACAAAGGAGCATGGTACCACACACATACCTTGCTCCTTTGACAGTTGTATAATTATCTCTCACACACCCTGGCTGAAGGAGGATCAGACACAGAGAGGAAAGACAAACCTGGAATGTACCACAGGCCTTAAAAACCTTTTCATTATCTGAAGAGATCATGAGAGCTTTCCAGGAAGCGTGCTATAGGACAGCTGAGCTTCACCACAACACTTAAGATGGTTTATCCAAAGTGCCTTGTAGCACCATGAGTGCCAGCCTTTTTTATTATGAGGTAAACGCAGCCATTACAGCTCAAACCTTTTGTCCAGGCAGGGGCAGTGCCACTCTCACAGGAATACAAACCTCTCCGTCTCTGCCCTGGTGGTCTTAACAGGTGTCCGACAGCAAAGATCTGCCCGTTACTTTACTGGGGCCCGTGTTAGACCCATGTCCAAAAGCCTTACATCCATTCAGACGCTCACTTACATTAGAATGATCACAGGTTACTCAGGTCTATACATCAACAGGAATAATGGCTAAACTTAAGGATGCTGGCACCGTATTGATCTTGGCAGGAGTGGACTCCTATGGGATGAGTTCCTGTTGCTTTTGTGTGTGTGTGTGTGTGCGTGTGCACACTCATTCATAACATAGCTTGAAATGTAATTCACGCCTTGAAAGGACACTCGTCACAAGCTCGACAAGTGTTCAATGACAGCACTAACATTCAAAGGACAGGACCATTAGGGGGGCCAGCATTCTTTACTGCTGGCAAATATGTATTGGCGTGAATAATATTTGGCTTGATGGGAGTTTCTGCCTCTTTTAAAACATATTTTAATTATCGACAGGGCTGGAGATTATTTATCAAGCTCTTGGGGGTCATTTCCTTGGTGCTATACTGTATACAGCAAACAGCGTTCTCTCCTCTCCTCATCAGGATGGAAATAGCCTTGAGTGGTGAACAGATCTGTCATAATTTGACCCAACAGAATTCATTACGTGATTATGATTTCCACTACTGTCAGAAACTAGAAATTATATGCATAGGGTGGACAAATGATGGAGTTCACATTTCCCAAAGCATTTATTTATTGCTTTATATCAAATCTAGAGGACATTACTATTCTCATTACTGGTGCTGGAATAAGGAGGCAGAGGGCAGCGGGGGAAATGCATATTTTCAGGTTGCAGCTGCATTTAGATTAAAAATACACACAAATATTCATCTAAATGACATTACAGTGAAATCAGAGACACTCGCACAAAGCTCTGTAGGGGTAATTATAGATGCAACTCAGTGGTGCAATTTCTAACACTGAGGAGGACTGTAAACTGTGAGACCCTGAGAATGAGTTTGGTCCAAGTCCATCAAAATTAAAACACTGCATTTCTCCACCAGCTCACCATGCTTCCAGTCACCAGATTAGAGCCAAGACAGTCAAAAACATCTGATATGGATAAACATGGTGTACTGGAAGAAACTGTGCAATATGTTCAATTTGAGTGGACTCACAGCTAAATGCTTAACCAGACTTTTTCACTTTATCAGTGAATAGGTGGCTGAAGTCAAATACACATATGTAAAAAGGCGGGTAAATTAAGAGTTGTGTAGGTTTTTAACCTCCTCCGCCTGCATCGCTGGAAAAACAGATTTCAGTGGACCACATTCAAGTAGGCAGAGTTAAATGACATTTCCTGCGCTTCAGTCCTCTCTGTGCGAGTTCATCCTCTCCCCTCAGCTGCCTTATGGAATGCTGACACAGCACCTTGCTCCTCAGCCCAAGAGCTTCGCCCACAAAATAACGCCTTCATATTGCAATCTCCACTTGTGCCAGCATTGCTACTTTGGCAGAATATTCATACATGGTGGGCAACAGACCGCACATTCATCACCTGAACGTTCCAATAACCAAATAAATGGCCTCCCAGTGCACCGTGGTGCAGGAAACTCTGGACGGGGTGAGAGATAAGACCAATGCTTGGGAGTGGGTGGCAATCTTTAACTGAAGAGCAGCAGAGGCGATCCTAATGCAAAGCTGTCAAACCATAAGCAGCTGAGAGTATACTGGTCTTCCTTCCTTAAGTATTACAAAAGTTGATTTCATCTCACACTCCCTGGTCTGGTGAAATCAGTGAAATGCATACTGCTGTAGAAAAACTCGAAACTCTCAACCTGCCACTTGGCAGAGGGCTTGGCATCCTTCAGCTGAAGTGTAACCTGTTTTGTGCTCTACAACCCAGAGGCCAGATACTTAGTGGCAAACACCTGCTCTAAACAAGTGTAAAACCCTGGCAGCCTCAAGGACACTGTCACTGCAGCTGACCTGGCACTCTACCCAGAAAGGAAATGTTACCGTCAAGCATATCTTTTGAACATAGAGTCTCGTACTAATAACAAAATAATAATTTGCATTACTTTCATACATTCTCCCAATGTTCCTGGTGTAAAGGAGACTACAGAAGCAATTACAGAAGCTTGTCTGAGGGATCAATGGGATCAATAATCCTATCATCATTAGGCTAAATGAAGAGCTGATGTTTATTGCTGCTGTTTACAGTGTAGATTTTAGATTTATGTGTCCAACTTCCAAATATCTTTAACATAGTAAATTCTGATATTATTAATTGATACTTCTTATCTACTTTTGAAATCACAAATAACAGAGCAACCAACAGTTATGGCATATAATGGAGGTTATTCTGTTTAAGTTTGATTTACAGCTCTTTTTAGTTGCTTTCTTAAACTAGTGCTTGTATTTCAATTGGCAGGGTATGTTATACTGGAAATAAATACTGTCAAGTACACACTAACTTTTACAATGATTACATATGTTTGTTTTTTGTTCTTTACAGTACTGTGAGTACTTGAGCAGAGTGACGATCTAGTATGTATTTCTTGTTAAACTCCTCTTACCTACCGCTGTTGTGTCCTCTGAGGTTGAAGTTAACTCTCTACGGAGTGGGCGGTCCACGTCTGGTGGCTGGATGGTAATGACCCCGACAACTCCTCGGCCGTTCCCGGTAGCAAGCCAGCCCTCCTCGTGGCCGCGTTTCCTGCACACGGCTTCTCCTTTCGCTCTTGGGCACCCGGCCCTTCCAGGACAGGCACAGGATGTTGGAGTGGCTGGGAGGACCGGGCCATGCTCCCACCGGCGAACATCCCTGCAGCTCTCTACACTCCCCCCGTGGATTTAAAAAAAAAGGTAACCAGGCGGGAGGTCAGGCGGGGTTCTTGGAGGGGTGGTACCGTTACGGCGTCTCCTCCACTGAGGTTATTGGATTCGGTGTTGGATGTGAGACAGCGACAACGATCCCATAAAATATTCTTGCTTTCCTCGACTGTCTCCTTGATTTGCAACACAGATTAAATGTGATCAGTGAAAACTTCTCCAAAACCATAAATGGGAGTCACCAAACTGGGGATTGCAGTTGGACACTTGTACCCTTGAACACACATAAAGGCACTCAATCAAGTCATTTGATGCGTTTGATCATTGAGCTGCCTCGCTGATTATATTTTACTGACAGGCAACAGATGAAATGCTCCAGAAAAAAAACAAATATTTAAAAATCCTCTGTGGTAGACTCAGACTCATGTCAACAGTCAAACAAACTCACAGCTTGTAAACTCACAAAGCGGACGCGCATCAGCCCATTCAACACAAACAATGCTTCCGGTTAGCGTGTATTAAGTTTATGTCCAGTTCAGCGTGTCATCTCCAAGATCCGTGTCCTCCTCATATGATCCTGGCTGTGTGTGAAGAGAGGAGGAGCGGGGACTCCTCTCCATCAGCGGTCAGCCCGCAGGAGAGCCGCTTCTCCCGGTAACGTCATCACGTCTTTCTAACCCGCCTCGGGGATCCCATGGAGGACTGCTGGATGATAGAAAAAAAACATAAAGGGCGTCGTTATCACACAGAAAATTATCGATATCACATAAACAAGCGTGTGTTATTTAGATAAAATTTACGGTTTGAATCGTTTTTGGGTTTTGTTTTGTTTTTTTTTACTGCAGACGATGTGACGCTTACAACACGCTGAAAGCACTCACCTGCCGCCTACAGCCGTTAATTTAAATATTAATGCGCTTGGCTAAAATTACCGCTCACTTACCGTTTCTTACGTCTCCCAGAGCAACCACTTTAGTTGGAGGATTATCCTGCTCAGCGGAAGGATATTTAACTAATTGCTGAATTATTTAAAAGAGACCATGTATCATTTTAGCTTTTCTTTTTATTAGGCTTACACTGATGTCACAAGGCGGCCTCACGAACGGTTAAATAAACACTAAAAGGAGGAAACAGACGAGTGGTAAACAACAAAACAATGTGATATGGGAGAGATTTAAAATCTAGACAGTGACAATAAAAAGACATTCAACGAGGTTCGCCAGACAAGACAGACTAGTGAGCACTTGTGGACGGATACTGACAGTCGTCTGACGATAAAATGACAACCGATGGATAACTAGCGTATAAGAATTTAACTGACATTTGGATTAAGTCAGTTGTCATAATAATAAAAAAAAAAAATAGTGTCCACACAAATTCAAGTAAGACTAAACAGGCGGCACAAGAGCATCTAATACACACACAACAGAAGAAAAACAGTAAATATACTTGTCTGCTGTAACGTTATCGTAGAGAAAGACCCAATGAGATTAACATTACTAACTGACAAACAAATACAGCTGAAGCCCGTGAGATGATGATGCCCAAACACCCATCACCGTGAGCTGCCTGCTAGCCACAGCTAGCTAGATCCTGGATGTTGGGTTCAGACAGAGAGCTCTGTGGGCTCCACAGATCAAAACATGTCAGCAGCGGGATTAATCTTTCCTGCCTTGATTTATCTTCTTTGTGCAGTAACGCCAACCTAATTGAGATGCTTGGGGAAGGCAGGCACCGTTGGCTGCCTGCGTTATCTCCTCCACAAATAGCTAGCCGGCTAACCGACCAGCTAGCTAGCTGAACCTGAACCACCATCAGCGGAGAGACTGGCTCCGTCGACCCGCCGCTGGCAGTCGTCGCTAACAGGCTACGGCTAGCACATTAGCCGACTGTTTATCCTAACGTTTATTTTTAATATTAGCGTGCAGCTTCCCAAATTAACCGCGAGTCGGTAGCGCGGTGGACAATGTGGCAAAATAATATCGGAGCTGTCGTCAACAAAGCCGTAGAAAAATCCACGGGCAGTGGAGCGCTTACCTCGGGTGTATGGTGTTGCCGCTGCTGCTGCCGCTGTTTCTTCTGCCCGCAGCCTGCTACTGTACACTGGAAGGGCCCCGACAGCTGTGTCACGTGACAGACACGTGATGTAGCCCAATTAAATTATCACAGCTCACATCAATAAGTGCAGTGTTTTAACTTTAACCTAATCTTCTTACAAATGAAGATGAAAAGACATGTTCTTCCTGGTATGACTGGAAACAGTTCAGTTGTTAATTCTGCCCACATACCATTGCCATGTAGTCGTGGGAGAAGTATTCAGATTCTTGAGTAAAAACACAGATGCAGAGATACTGAGGTCACATGTATTGTATGTAAATTCTTAATCCATAAAGTATCTATAGCTATTTTTACTGAGGGAAAAGTAGCAATAGCAGGGTGTAAAAAATACACTCAATAACAAGTAGAAATCCTGCATTCAACATCTGATTTAAGAGATTATATAGGCTACTACTTAAGTGCATTTATGAACTAGTTGTACTGTACTACTACGTACTTCTACTGCACTTCATTTTGGAGAAAAATATTGTGGTCCACTGCATTAGACACTAGTTACTTTGACTGTCCAGATGGAAAAATCAACAAATAAATTATGATATATTAGATGAATCTACCCAGGAGTAGATAAAGTAGTTATAATTAGCTCCACCTTTACCAGCAGCAATGTTATGCATATATGTATAAATCTCTAGTTACAATCCAATAATAGGAATATATATGATATTTAAATGATTCTGAATTGTGTCATTCTCCAAGTAATGTGTCAAAATCTACTTTTAAGGTACATATACATATATGTATAACAGTAATAGGCAGAGGAATTATTCCAACACAGGAGAACTTTCTTCTGGGTGTTTAGGGAAATAATGAAGCAGCCATGCATAGCTGGCAACAACAACAAGGTTTTGCCTTTGGACCCACCAAGAAGGTTAATGTGGCCTTGATAAAATAACATAAAATAGAAACACTCTGGAAAAGTACATGAACTTCAAACTCATACTTGCATAAATATGCCCTGTTATTTTTCACCACTGATATTATGTAACAGCGACGATAAGAGAGAGAGAAAAAAATCTGTTCATGATGATGTGGTGGTCCACCAGCTGTGTCATGTTGTTTCCACAGCTGGGAGGGTTTTTAACACCAAGCGGACGCGGTTGTAGTTTTCCCTCCAGTACTGATGAGGGCAGTGACGTTGAGTTTCTTTACGTCATACCTTCCCTAAAAACATGGCGGCCCCCGTGGTCCTCAGGCGAGAATTGTTTTCTTTGGCAAGGATACTCACAGGAATCTCACATTTGGTACAGTAATTCATATATATTTTTTTAGCTTACACAACATTTGTGAACTATTAACTGACTTTACAGTTATTCAGATTTGACAAATTGAGCGCATTTGGTCAACATATCTCACAGTTTGATCACTGAGGGCAGTTGTAGCATGGTGGTGGTTACTCAGCGAATGTCACCCACTAATGTAAGTTTATTTATTTCCAGGGACCGAGAGCTTTGGGTGCCTGTTCAGGTCACGGGAAATGTAATATAATCAGGTAAGTAACAGTTGATCTTCTTTGCTTGTATGAAGTATATGGTTTATTAATAACGACAGTAAACACAAGCACATGACACTTCTGCAGTGATGATTTTCTTTGCTGGTAAGAGACAGCGGTCATCAGTACTACCCTTTGTAGTTTCTCTTTGTGTGCATTAAATCTCATTATTTTCTCAAATAAGATGTCATAAGCACACGGTTACAATTAGTACGTAAATACGTAAGGTTATTATTAGAGTGTTTAGTATTGCCTGTATTAAAACAGCACACGTGACAGTAATTACAGAAAGTAAAAAACTGATAAATAAATAAAGAGAAAATAATCTATAGTGAAATATTACTAATAAAATTGCAGTTGTGATGCAGTTATAATACAGTATAGTCAGTGTTTTCAAAACAGGGTTGAGTGTGAAGCCACAAAGCAAAAACAACTATAAGCTGTTGTTTCAAAGTTTAGAAACATTTGTGATAAACGTAGCATTTTAGCAGCAATTGCTAATATGCCAGATTATTCACTGCTCTGTCTCTGCTCAGGTCCCATCTCCCCCTGACATCCAGCACTTCCTTCCACACAGGAACAGTGTTTTCGTCAACACCATCAGTGAGTTATCAAGGCAATATCTTTTCTTACCTCAGACAGTCTTCAACAGCTTTATATTAAGATTAAAATAAATAACTTTCACTTTCACTCACTTACATTTATGTTTCCTTGCAGATCACTGTCACAGAGGAGCCTGATCAACTGTTTCAGAAGGTGTCCGTTCTGGTCAAAGGTCATGACAGGGCTGTCTTGGACAGCTATGAGTTTTTTGCCACCTTGGCAGCTAAAGAACTGGGCATCACCATCAGCAAAGTGTGAGTCATTGCAGAGTTAAGCTGCCACACACCCAGCAACGATTACCTGGACTGATTACCACTGTATAACCTTCTAAATGCCATCATTTCTTTTTCCTCTGCGACAGTTATGAACCTCCCAGGGATATAGAAAGGTTTACACTCCTGAAGTCAGTGCACATCCACAAAAAACACAGGGTCCAGTATGAGATGAGGACACACTTCCGGTGCATT
Source organism: Lates japonicus (assembly GCA_033238685.1). Lineage (NCBI taxonomy): Eukaryota > Metazoa > Chordata > Actinopteri > Centropomidae > Lates > Lates japonicus. The sequence continues at coordinate 846,730 of BRZM01000008.1, forward strand.
GAGGTGAAGAGCTTCAACCCTGTTTAATTTGATAACTAAAGGAACACTGACATAAAAAAAATCCTCAGTTTCCTTCAAAACAACCAGACAGTATTCAGGTGGAAACATTATACTCTACTACACCCTCTTTCACTTATTTTACCTGGTTACTCTTGGACTGTATGTTCATGTACAGAGTCTATTGCACCTGATATGTCTGACTACTTATGCCCATAATGTTCTTATTAAATTTTAAGTTTGGTGGCCTCATTTAATTCCCAGCCTGACTTCACTCAATGTCAGTCTGACCACAAATCAAATATAATAGGGGGGAAAACACCAGTATGAGTGCCTTTAAAATCAGCCAATGTAAGGTATAAAGTTACTATTCCATCTTCACAGTGGTTCATGATGATTAGGTCATCCATTTAATTAGCCCCTTCTCCTGTTTTGTAGTTGTCTCATTTAACAGGCTGCACAGCCCAGGCATACCTTGAATACATCCAGAGGAACCTCCCAGAAGGTGTAGCTATGGAGGTGACAAAGGTGAGGCACTGCAGAGTTTTGCTCAGTGTAATTCTGCATGAGAGACAGATTTTACAAGGCCTGTGGACCATAAACGAAGAGATATATTTATTTACTCCCCTCCTCTTGCTCTGTTCATGTTGTCAGACTGCCATGGAGAAGGTTCCAGATCACATCCTTGAGCCCATGTGGAAGGACCACCCCGTTGATGACAAGCCCAGCCAGTGAATGCAGTGAAGAGCAACAGACTTCTTTCAGACATCAGTGAATATGTCGGGTAATTGTGAAGACTTTAAAGCTGCAGTACTATTATACACTTGTCATGAACTCATCATGTGTAATTCATGAAACCTCATCAATGGAGAAATGTCCTCTTCTTTATGTACTGAGAGTTTTGTTTTCACTGTCTTTTCTGTGTCAAAACAATGTAGAATCAATTGTATGTTTCTTGCCCAAATAAATAACACATGCATTTAATGACAACCTTGACTTGCTCTACTGTTTGTTTAGTCAGATTTGTGATTCTAACAGTTCTTCTACATTAATACTATAATGTTTTTCTGTAACTATCTGCAGCGGTATTGGATGTAGTTGTTTCTCTATATAAACGTGTAGCTACTGTAGGACACAAGACCAGCACACAAGACATGTAGTTTTTGCATTTATTGAATAATTAGTGTACAAGAATTTATAAGGCAAAACAAAATCAACTGGATTCAACATGTATTTTCTGTTTAACAGTGCAACATGACTTAGTTTTTCTGAGTCATTTTAAGATTTCCTGAAAGTCTCCTAAAAGTCCCTGTATTTATCATCATAGACACTTGGCTGTCTCTGTGGCTCTATTTAAAGACTGTTGAGGTCTGCCCCGTCCATCTCTCTTCCTGCGTTAAAAGGAGCTGTCCTACAGAGATGACACTCAGACATTAATCATATAGGGGAGTCATATCCGCAAAGGAAGTTGTGGTTGGAAGCTTTAATCTTTGTCAGAGCAGGGATCCTGTCTGATTATAACTGTTGGCTCATATGTAAATAATTGTTTTTTTTTCCATTATGACCATCACTACTGTACCTACTGACCATGTACCAACCATAGTTATGTAGATATTTATTACCTTATAATGACCAAAATTCCTTATATTCATTTTATGATCCTTTCTTACACAAATAAGCCAGAAGTCAAACCCTAAAAATGTTTTGTTCACTACACAAGCTTATTGTAAAGTGTGTTCTTGTGCACTTTAGAGCTTATTTGAGGGTCACATATCACTGTTGTGTAACATACAATTATACTTCCCAAAATGAGCTTAGGTAATAATTTGTATTATTCTGACCTAAGCATACCTTGGGAATTTTAATACTTTTTAAGTATAAACACTAAAACACAGCGAGGGCTGAAACTGATGCAGCTAAATGTAATTCAGCCATCATTCATTTGTACCTGTGCTTTTCCTACTGTGACATGGCAAAATTTCCTGTTGAGGCCTATAGATCAAGTTAAGTGTGTGACTGTGCAAAAACACTGATCTACAGTATAGACCTGTCTTTTCGTGCATATATCCCTGCACGCTCCTTTAACAACTATAAGGTGAACTGCCTGGTTTCACAGTACCTCCATGTAAATCCAGCAAAATCATTCCAAATCTTAATGAATATAATTTATAGCCATTGATGAGAGACAAAGTACCTGTGTGTCTCACCTAGTTTGGTACGGCTCTGTTGTTGTTTCATCTTGCATCCTGAAAGAGAGAATCTCCGGGCATCAGAGAAAGAGAGGGGTTTAGGGATTAAGACACAAGAGGAGGCTCACCTTTTCAAGTGAAGTGCCGGACCTCAGGTGTCACGCCGCTGTTGAAGGAGGGGAGAGATGTGAGGGAGGGCCTGGGTTCCTGGGGCCTGGGAGGTTAACTGTACTGTGTGCCCCCCTTCAGGAGACAACAACAGTCAGTCTGTTATAATCAACCAAAGGGAGAAACAAGAAGGGACTGCAGAGACTGAAGAGGCAGCAAAATGTACTGAAAAGTGCTGAAGAGATGGGAAAAGACAGACAGAGCAGGGGAGAGTGCAACACCTGTCTGTGGCTCAGGTATCAAATGGACTGATTCTGACATCTGCAGCCATATTTGAGTATTCTGATGTATCTGAGTGGCTCAAAAAATAAAAATGCTCTTTCTTCCAGAAATACTGTCAAATCCTTGTTTGTGCCAGCAGTACATACAACAGACAGTATCAATAATAAATGCCTCTTCTTGCATTACAGCAGGCTTTTGTTTTATCTTTTTAAATTCACTAGGCCTTAATTATCACATTATGGAAAGCAGCCACATGCATTCACACAGCTTACAAAACTAAAAGAGCTAAAATATTTAGTGTTCACTCTTTCAATTCTCATCAGTTGGTGCCATTATATCACAGATACAAGAGCAAATCTGTGTGTTCATTTGATTATTATAACTGTTACAACTACAGGCATGGCAACAATAACTTGTATTTTTATGAGGATTACACATATATAGGAGTATAGGAGAAATTATATAAGAAAATTAAATTATAAGAACATACAGTTGTACAGTGAACAGTGAAATTCTCCAAACTCCTCTGAAGTCAAATTAAAATTACAATTTCTTGTTATAACGATAAAGATAATATGACAGTCCTTGGTCATATCAGAGTGCTTATCCTTTGCAGATGATGTCCTCCTTTTAGACATGCTACCACTGAATTTGAACTGTGACATGACGTTCAGTCATGAGCATTTCAATGCCTTGCAAGTGGAGCGGTTCTGAGTCCTCCAGTCAGATTTACATGGGCAGATGCATGGTAACACACTTCTTGGAGTAAATGAGATTTGTGTTTTAGGTTCTCTGCAACTAAAAGATGCAATTCATGGATTATGTTTCCAAGCTTTTACTGGTGTATTATAAATGTCAGCCCTCAGCAAGCCTACAGAAATGGTTCAGTATAATCCACTGATACATTCATTAAGGGCTCTTGGTCCTCCACGCTCATCTAAAAGTCCTATATGATTATTAAACAGTCTTTGCAGTGGTCTTTACATGGATCAAATGTTCACTTTCAAATATGAAACAGTTACTGTGCCACTGAGTACAGTACTAAGTTCTAACATTGTAGTTCATTCTGTCTCAGATATTACAGATATGTTGTAAATTGTAATGACAACTCTCAGACTTGTTTGTGAATAAACAAAAAAAGAGAAGTTGAGTTTATTTTTAGTTTTATTTTTTTTTCTTCACGACTAAGTCATATGTCTTGACGGTTCTCATAAAACACATTCACAGGTTCACAAAAGTTATGTTAATTACAGTGAATAAAGTCTTTGTAACACTTCAAAAAACTAAACACAGTAAAGAGTAATTTCTTATCCTTAACTGAAGCAAATACTAATGGAATTTGCTTTCATTTATAAAAGCTACTAGATATATATTTCAGTATACTATTCATTTATAATGCCTTTTCCTTTTTGTCATTACACAATAGATTGCTGGAGACAAACATGAATGTTCCAAACAGCAATACTCATAACTTAAAATAGCTGCACATTAAGGATATAAAATATAAAATTAAATACTCATGAATACTTGACAAGTGGAATATTGTCTTATCATTTGAAAAAAGTGCAAGTGTTAAACAATATTTGCTGCACTGCTTGGTAAGGTTATAATACATAACTATTTCCATGTAACAAAAGGAAAGGTTAGGGAGGTCCAAGGTGTACTAAACTAGTGGTGCTTGAGGGCTGCTGTGCACTCTTTCATTATTTTTCCCCCCTTCCCCCACCTTAAAACATACATTGTCACCCTTTATTTTCTTTATTAAGAATGAGGAAGTTTTCTTAAGGCTCACAGGGTGACTGTAACAAGAACCACAGAACATTTAATGAACTCTGACAGGAATTTTCTTCCCTTTGAGAACAGCGGTTTCCACCTTGTTTTTAACAATGTCAAATCTTGTTTTCTCAACAATGTCAAATAGTTCCTACAGTTCCAACAGTATTTATAGGTAACAGAACATGAGAATGCCTTTACATTGTTACGTTTTGAGGCATTTCATGTGTCCCTGGTTGTCATTAGTCATTTCACATTATTTCTTTGCCAATAGACAATATTGATAATCAGACATTTGGCCACAGAGTATGTCATAAAGATACTCAGAGACTTTGAATAACACATAATTCAGGGGCATTTCATTCATTGCACCTCTTTAGGCCCCATTAACAAGTGCTTGGTTATTGTTTTTAGGGCAGGCTGTGTTAAAAGCGTCGGCCACCAGGGGGCCCTGGCCACCTCTGGCCTCTGCCAGGTGGGGGGTGAGGCGGAGGAGAGACCGGTCCATTGTGGTAGCTGTGTAAAAGGATAAAATCACACATTGGATTCTTGGCTTTGGCCAATAGGGGGCACACTCTGATAAGAGCAGCCATCTGAATTATTCCAGTCAGGGATGTCATCCCTTCTGAACTAACTGCATACCTTTGAAAGGCAAAATACAGTGAAATGTCTTCTCCAGCTTCATTATTCCATGCACTATTTAAGAGTCTGGCTTCATATAGTTGAGCATTAAGTATAATTTTTATTTACAAACTAACTTACTATACGTTAATTCAACAACTGTTGTAGTAATAAAGACTATTTGGGCATTATTTGGTAGACAAACCGAGAAAGAAATGTGATAATTAGAGGACAAGTTAAAGTAAAGAAAATTAAGTTACAATGAGACTTAAGAGAAAGGGACAGAAAGGTCTGAGCATTTGTGTCACAACCCTCTGTCATTTTGCTCACAGTTTGTTTTTGCATCACAGATTTCAAGGAACACAACTGGCGTCAGCATGTCTCAAATGCTTCCCAGATGTATTTTAAATCCAATTAGGAATCTTAAAAGTGTGCAAGCAAAGTGCAGAGAATTGTGACTTGCAAAGCTTAAGCATGAAAATAATATTCAAAATACTCTTACCCTCTCGGGCCGCGGGGATGGAAGTGGCGTGGAGGTCCGGGAGGCGGCATGCCACGGCCCCGAGGGTGAGGTGGCCGCCCTCTGAAACCAGGATGACCTGGAGGAGGTGGTGGAGGGGGTCCATGCCTACAGACAGATACAAACATAACAGCAATACAAGATGTGTTTTGTGCACATTTTGTCAGGGAATCTGTTCAAATCTGTTACAGTGACAAGAGTCATGGCTGACACACTTTTGAGGTCAGCTGAGTGATACCAAACAGGCACTCAGAGGTAAGTGACTGAAAAAGTAAGAAGCCCAGCATCAAAGGGTATACATAATAAAATGTACGGTTAGATAAAAACTTTATTAGGCTTTTAATTTTAGACATATATCCCTGTGTATGGTCCATTTAGCTGCCAAAGCAGCCGCATGCGCACATGTGATTATGCGTTTGTGTGAGGTGGTTACCTGGGCATGGGTGGGAAGGGGCCTCTAAGGTGCATGGGAGGTGGTGGGGGAGGAGGAGGGCCCATACCCATTGGTCCACCCCTACCTCGATGATGACCTCTGAGGTCTGGGTAAGGTCGCATCCTCCCCATTCCCCTGCGAGGGAAAGGCAGGAAATGTAATTTATCCAAACAAAATTAAGACTTTGACATAAATACTTCACACAGCACACACTTGATAAGTAAAGTACCTCATGGGTGCAAGTCCATTCATAGCCCCATCCTTCATTCGACCCCTCCCATGTCCAGGTGGACCAAAGCCTTTCATCATGCCTCGCCCACCACGCAAGCCACCACGACTCATCCAACCCCCTCGACCACGGCCTTTAACCCCACGACCCCTGAGTGAATTTAAAGAAATATAAATCAGGAAACTGCCACAATGCCACAACTCCAGGTTCAATTGAGAAAAACTGCAAATGGCAACTCTGCACAGTGGTACATTTTCAAGTTTCACTTCAATACACAGAAATCATGTGATGCAAAAACAGTGACCTATATACAGCATTGCTGTTTACTGATCCGACCTCTGCATGACTGATTCATATAAAAGTCAGTGAGATGAGGCAAAAAGAGAAAGTATACCTAACGTGGGCAAGTCAAGATTTCATTTGAGAACATCTTCATTGACTGCTCTTTAGGAGACACTTAAATGATAAGGACCCTCGCATGCTCTCTACATGCAGGTTAAAAACCATTATGTATCCATAAATAAAGTATAAGGCTATACAAGACAACAGGACAGACCTGGATTTGTTTTCAATAACGGGTCTCTCAGATTCATCCTTGGAAGTCTTTGAAGTTTCTGTCATCTTCTCTTCTGTGTCTGCATCCATCTGAAATGATTCAGCATTCATACACACAAAAACATAAAAGACATACAATAGAATATGTGCCTTGCTCATGAAAAAGAGTTCTACTAGCAAACATACTCTCTGCTTCCACATGCAAAATGTATTATTCAAGCTCTGCAGAGAGGGCGTTTTTACCATTCAAAAAATAAATTCATGCAGAAATAAACTGTGAATCCCCTGCAGCTGTAGGGTAATCAAGCATGACGTGAACAAATGGCAGCTTCATTCCCAAAGATTAATCTGACATGTAGAAAAAAATCATTCACGAGTCGATCCTCCAGCAAGGACTTTAGTCTTGGCAGCCTGATTTCACGTGTTTTACACTGCTGTTGTTGTATTGACAGTTGTTGTTTTTCATCTTTACTTCCCTCCCAGTTTCATTCAACGGTCGATGTATGCTCACTCAGTACTTTAGGAACACCTGTGCTCCTACTTATTCAGGCAGTTATCCAATCAGCCAATAACGTGGCAGCAATTAATAAAATCATACAGATACAGGCCAGGAGCTATAGTTAATGTTCACATCAAACATCAGAATGGAGAAAAACTGTGATCTCAGTTACTGATTGTGGCAGGATTGTAGGTGTCAGACAACAGGTTAAACCTTATGGTGGATCGTTTGATGCTTGATTCACTTGGTTTGGAGAACTTTGTTACTTCATGAAAAGTGCTACAATAATATAACTATCAGTACTGGGTTAAAGGTTCAGTGAATAGCTTACTTTCCTGAGATTGTTTTTGATTATAATATTTACCAGTGAATATCATATTTAGGCGTGTGGGTTTATGATGTGCCACAAGGTTATTAAAATGTCACTCATCAGATCTTGGTAACATGAGACCTCAGCGCTGCACTGTTGTACTGTCAGATGTGCATACTGTGAACGCCTCACATTGAAACAGGTGAGTTAAGCACACAGACATGCAAGTCAAAGCCGATGGCTATAAAAATTATTAATAATCCCACTGCCCAGATCACAACTGTAAATTGCAGCAACTGCCACAGCATGACTGGAGCGTGGAGTGACGGGGGAGAGTTAAGTGATGAGGTGAAAGTTGTAACACATGAAGCTGCCGCTGAGCATATTTGAAGTATTCGCATTTTTTTTGGAGAGACTTTCAAAATCTGCCCTGAAGGAGCAACTACTCCATTAGACCAAAACTTGAAAAAGGCTGTTTGTCTTCAGTGTGTCAGATATTTTGCTGAAGATCTAGCAATTCCCATAAACATAAGAGGTCCACACACTGGCCAAAGGATAAATTCTAACCCAACTTTTGAGCCCGCGTTTAGTAAGGACTAAACGGGCTAAAACGAATGCAGTCTGTTGTCGGTTTGTATTGCAATATACTGAGAGGTGTTTCTAATATTTCATGCCTCCCACTTATAATGATGAGAGTAGACTCTAGCCTTGTATAACTATGGTTGACTATCAATGTATTTAGATATTGTACATACACAGATATTGCACGTTACTGTTTATTTTAAGGAGATAATCAGAGCACAATATTCTGTGTAGCAATGCACTTCATCTGATGCATATGACAACGACAACACAGTCTGTTAGTGAAGACTGTAACTATGCCATGGAGGACTGTCACATTTACAAACATTATCAATGTCATTGTAAAGTAAATGAGCCTGCAAAGCCAAAGGCACGACAAGCGTCATGGAAACATTTTTATCCTGATCCTGAGAGGCGGCTGGAGCTGTGTGAGCTCTCAAATGTTAGGCTAGGGCCCTGTGCAACACATGCACTTCAAGTCTCTAATAATACTACTTAATTCTGTTTAACATGTAGGAGCTAAGGCTGGCTAAATTAAAATGCAGGGCGCTTAAGGGGCCCAGTCTAATTCCTGGAATTAACATCGCAGAGCAGACCTGACATACACTGTGTTCTGTCCAAAACAGTTGCTTCGTTATGAACAGTGTTCGCGTAGGCTTTTTAACGTTTGGATAGCCACTTTCCTATTTAAAAAATGAGATAAATAAGCCTAATGACAAGAGTGTAGTTAGATGTTAAGGTTGGTCATGTATGAAAGGGGCGTTCCTGTGGTTTTCAAACGCTTTGGTGAAATGAAAAGGATAAATTACTTACTTCAGTTGGTGGTGCAGGCGAGGTAGATTCAAATTTTAATATAATTTTCCTACTTTCTAATAAAAATAAAAATGTATTAGAAAAATAAAAAAATGTACAAAAATTCCTACAGCTTCTGTAGCTCCCTTGCGCTTTGAAATGGCGGCTTCGTCACACTAGATACATCCCAGGATGGGATTTCTTTGTGAGAAACACATTATGTGCGGAATCACCTCCCACCGCGGAGAATGCTGATACCTGATTGGCTGTTTGGTGCTGTCATTCAAGGCTGTGATGGGCTTTCTGGCGTTCTGATTGGAGGAACGGGCTGACGTACGTTCCAACTGTCTTCAGCCTGAGGACGGTTTGTTAATTAAGTGGGGCACAAGTTCAACACAAAATACAAATTTAATGTTTCAATAGAAAACATGTTTGTGGAAATAACCTGCGTCTGACACACGGTGAATACAGTGGATTTATTCAACGTTGTAAAATTGTTTTAGAAAGCCTTATATACTTTATAACTGGGAAAAATATGTGAAGAATTGAATATTTTACTTGTCCTTTTCCAAAAAACAACAGTATTAATTATTTAATAGCTTCCAGACACAACAAAACTTCAAACTATCACACAGCTACTTAAATTCTAAAATATACCAGAAACAAAGTATCATACAAACAAGTCTAAGGCGGTTTTTCTAAAGTCTAACAGGAACATAAGGATATTGGAGATATTGTTCATCAGTACATCTGTATTTCATATCCATAAAGACACCACATACATCTCAACTAACAGCAAACTCTATTTCCAAACACTGAATTCATACCTCCAACAAAGGCAGCCTCATATACAAAAATAATTGCCAAGTGCCCGCTAAACAATATTTACATCATGAGAAGGGCAAAAAGATAAGAAAGAATATTAAATGAAATTTATTGATTAAGTTATCATAAAGATGTGGTACTATTCATCAGAGATATAAAACTAACTCCATCAGCAGCCAGATGAGGGTAAACCTGGTGCGTAAAAGTGGTCCATTTTGCGTCCGTTACGCGCGGCTCAGGATGTCTGAAAGCTTGTTGATGTATTCAATGGTGTATTTGAGGGTTTGTATCTTGGTTAGGGGTTGGCCTCTTTTGCTGTAGTCCGGCGGCAGGTAGTCGCGGAGCTGGTGTAGAGCCTCTGCTAGACTCCTCATCCGCATCTTCTCCCTCTCGCTGGCCTTCATGCGTCTCTTGGTGGACATCTTGGGCTTGCTCTGCCTTTGCGCTGCCGGAGCCGCTCTGCGTCCCGTGAAGCCAAAGGGGAAATCGTTGATCTCCTGATGCCCGCTGGAGTAGCACGTCTCCGGTGAAGAGCACATGGAGTCCATCGAGGGTTCTGGTGAGCTGGACTGTAGCGAGTCTTGATCCTCTCCAAAGGCAGGACTCTCGCGGATCTTCCATTCAGACAGTATTTTAGCCGTAACCTCCAGGTCCATGTTAGAAATATCCTGAGACTTCCACACGTCGTCCATGCGGCGAGGATGACATTCACGGTGGATGACAGGCAAATCGTGTGAAGGCGATTTTGCCAAAGCGTTTTTATATAGAAGCAGATCTCCTGAGGTTTATGGGTTCACAGCTCAGGCGAAAAAAAAAAAAAGTTCAAAGAAAACCTCAAGTGCCAAAATGCAACCTTCCCGAAGGACGTCGTTCGTTATCACTGGGGTGTGAATAAGGCTAAATAGACGGATAATGTGATAGAAAGAAAAATAATTAGATTCCTTTTGTGGGAAATTACTCTTTAAAGTCTGCACGACGACAATTATCAGTTTGATGTGATCTGTCTAATGAAGAAATGGGAGGATGCGGTTTCACCTGAGAGCTTCACACCTCTCTGATAAGTCAGGCCTGCGTGTGTCTTCAGTCTGGAGCTTAGACAGCCAAAAAAAACATCGGCCAAAATCGTTTTAACCGATGAAAAGTAGCCTTACAGAGGCAGTTTATCTAAAAGAAATACAATATATCAGAACAAGTGAAAGTTTATTATCAGTAACAACCACTGTCCTGTCTGCACATGGTGTATGACTTAATATTATCCTTGTCCTGAATCTGCCTGTTTCCCTATAAACGTGGACATATTTGCCACTTTCCACCCTTTTCTACCAAGTACAAATATCCTTAACAAGAACTGGGAAGTAAGTAGACAAACTGTTTGATTTTCAGCACTTGTTTCAGGAGGAATAAGATTTAAGAGCCAGTACTAGGACTGAGTTGTTATTTGGGCAGCTGTCACCAAGCTCCTGCCAGACCTTTCATGTCTGAAAAGGTGTGTAAGGCCTCACTCATGATCAAGGGGACCAACACCAGTGGGTTGTAAAACCAATGGCTCAGTGTGTCCCTCAGTGCCCTCTCTCTCTCTCTCTCTTTCTCTCTCTGTGACTCTGTGAAGTGACATCTAGGTTGTCAGTGAGCAGTGGGAGAAAATAAGCACATGTGGTGCCATTAATATGTACAACTGTGCTAATCTACAAACATTTCACCTGACTGACATAAACGGATGGATCCAGGATCAGAACAACAGGCTTTGATGCAACAAAACATTTTATAAGAACTTATTTATTTGAACAATTTCATGTTTTGTGCACTGACCATGTGATCAATAAATCTCAAAACACATAATCCAACAAACATCTAATGGCACACCGACAATAAGATCACATGTATAATATCACAACATCCTAAAACACAGTCCAAAACTCATTCATATTCCATTTATTATGTTAAGACAAGGAAAAGACATGGAAAAGTTTGACATATTTGCTTGAAAAATTCTTCAAATCATTATTGGCTCATCAAACTACTCTTTCCAAAAATGTAAATAATGTAAATGTAAATAAACATTCACTTGCACCATAAAATAACTTCATCCTGTAACCATGCTCCTCAATTCAGGAATTTCAGTCTCAGTCTCTCTGCCAGTGGCAGTGGACTGTCACTGCAAATCACTGAATCATCACTGTCTAACACAGTGACAGGTGAAGCTGGAGCAGGAGAAAGCTCACCACCATCCACAATAACTGCTGGGACCTCCTGGCATTTGCTTTTACTCGATACAAGTGTTCTCTTTATATCAACATCTGTAGATTTTGGTCTTAATGGCTGAAGTCTGAGAGTCGGTTTCATCGTTTGTTTGGTTGTTTTAGGCCCAGAAACCGGTTTCAGAGGGAAGTTTGTAACACAGCTCTCCTTGATTTTGTTTATGGGCTTAGCCTTTCTCTGAGGTCCAAGCTGCTGGTTCTCTGCGTCACTGTCCTCGCTGGATGAACACACACTCAAACACACACTCTTCTTGGTGGTCTGTGGCACGTTCCTGTCTTTGTCACTTTGACCTGGGTCAGAGTGGCACCTCTGTGCTGGGATGGCAGATGATGAAAAGGTTGTCCTGACAAATTTATATTTCTGAGGAGGCTTTTGGGAACCATTACATTTATCCTTTGCCTTACACTGATCTTGTAATGCAGGCATAAATGGCTGTTTTAAAGAGAGAGTTTCTTTATCTGCCTTGTTCTCTACACACTGACTTCTGTCATTTAGTGGTTCCTTTTTGTTAACATCAGATTCCTTCCTTGTCATTTTACTGTCACTGCCACCTTCACTGGAGATTTGTCCATTTGGTTTTGAGTTGGAACTGTGAGGAGAAATATGTTCAAGAGAGGCTAACTCATAATTCAGTTGTTTTGAGACCACATCATTGTGTTCCTCCTGGTTTATAACTTTGTCTGTATTCCTCATGAGCACCCTGTCTCTTAGAGGACACAGCTCTGGAGCTGATCTGGAGTCTGCTTGTTTTACATCGCTTGAGGCTTCCTTTCTCTGTGTTTCCTTGACCTCTCCGTCTGTGGATTTACTTAGCTTGGTGGTGTGGTTTGTAGTCACTTGTGGAAGTGGAGAGGACGTGAAGGACAAGGCTTCCCAGTCAATATCACTCAGGTGTAGAGCGTCAATAACAGCAGAGACGGATGGTGAAGCAACAGCCTCTGATTGTGCATGACACTGAGGAGTGTTGGGGCAATTATCCACACTGCTGTGGTCCTCTTTTGAGTTGCTGTGCTCTTTATGGTTCACTGGAGCGTCCCAAACCACCACTTCTGTTTTCTCTGTGTTTGAAATGGTAGAGAGCAGCATTCGTGGTTGAGTGGTGGCATTGGCTGAAGAGGAACTCTGTAGGCTCATCTGAGCCAACAGGTCTGAAATACCATCAGAAACATCAGATGGCTTCTCCTTTTTACTCCGTGGTTTCTTTTCTGTAGAGGAAATTGCGGCAGAAAGTCGAACGTTTAAAATCTTTAGACTCTTGAATATTATCTGAGTGAGTGCACAGCTACTCTGAATATATTCACCCTGGTATCTCTTGACTGAAACGTCCTATATATCAGAGAGTGGAGCTCTACAGCAGTGATAACCAGGAGGAGCAAAGTACAACCTGCATAAAGTGACAGCGAGGCCTGTGAGACAGACACCTCCTGGCTGCATCAAAGCCTCTGGTGTGAACTAGCCGAGCTGCCAAACTCTACATTTTCAAGTGTCAGAGCGGCTGTAATAGACAGCCTTGAAAAACATGTCAAAGCTCCAGGTGCCTTTGATCAGAACACCAGTGTGGGAAGTCTTCTAGCCCGTCACATCTGTGATGGGGGGGCTCCCATTTTTGAAGTGAAAAATTATTACATTTGCTGTCAGATATGGTTAATTTTCCAAGACTAAAACACAGATAGATATAGACAGATGCATTCCAAGTATTGTCTTACTTTTGGTCTTGTTCTCCTCAGCCAGAGCTTTGTCTGTCAGGTAGCTCTCCACCACCTCTGGGAAGGCCACACAGAAGAGAGACTCTTCCTCTACTGTCCTCACCTCATGTCGACCCTCTGCAGGCCGATCCTCAGGAAACACATAATGTTCTGAAGGAAAATAAATAAATGAAAAAAACATCAAGGTCGGGTCATATTTGCCTGCAGTAAATGGCTGCTCCTCTTTTTGTCTTTATTGATCCGGTAAGAAAATTAAGAACCACACAGAAAAACACAGGCCTAGAGGATCAACACCAGCCCTTAGAGAGACTTAGAGTTCAAAACAGCACAATAGCTGAAATAATTTATACTACTTTGGGATTTATTTTGAGAAAACTTTTTATATTGCACTGCAACCCCAGCAGACAAACAGGCAATGTATATAAAGTATGTGCAAACAAACTTTTAATATAAATTGCAAACATTTTAGTCTTTTTTAATAATAAAAGCAATCAAAATAATGGCAGCAGCTTACTTGATAATGCATTTACATGCAAAATACAGAATGTATACAATAAGTGTAATGAGCTAATGTACTTCTTTAGGGAATTTAGCAGTTAAACATCTCCATTTATCACAAATCATCCCCAGTATCCACCCAACTCAGCAACATTTGCCTCTAAATTTAGAAATGAGACAGGACAATCAGGGATATTTAAAGCAGGAAACTACAGTTTACCAAGCATTTGTAATCAGTGACTTCAGGTACAGTAACTTCTCAGTCATTTTCAGATGGTTTATACCCATAATTTAACCCTTTAGTTGTATTACAATATTCCATACTATTCCATGATGTAATACAAGTGATGGGGAACCACATGAGTTATTAGCTGACTGAGACTTTCTCAGGCTGCTCACATCAGACGAGCTTGTTAGTGAAATGGACTTTGATATGACAGATTTCCCAGCCTGGGAAGGAAGCCAGTTTAGCACCTAGTGGCTGTTGTGACTGATCTGTCACCTCTGAACCCCACCTCACAGCCAGTCACTAACAGACAACCCGGTGACGAGCGCCCCGCACCCCAGCCTCCGCTTAGTGCAGCCGTCACGTCACTCATCTCAGAGGATGTTAGAAGAACAGAGGATTACTGATCAAAATAGATGAGATTCTGTGTCGAATTAAAACCTTTCCATAAGGTTTAAACTGACCTGGCGTCCTCCAGATGACTTCAAAGCAAGCAATGCCATTCCTCACTCTTGGTTTTAATATTCTTTTATAGGAAAAAATAAAATAACGTTTTATTACAATGATGCCACTAAAGAGAGATTTTTAATTGTTAAAATTTTTAATTGAACTTGTAGAACTACCTGAGGGGCTTGATTTGGGAGGACATCTCTCTTCCGTATTTCCTGTTCATCAACTCAACATAGGTCATCAAAACTAAAACCTTCTCACTGGTGTAGTGCTTCGGCCACTCCATCTTGTCATAGGCAAATTTCTGGAAAACACACATTTTTACATGCAACTCAGTGAAGAGAAAACTAAACAACTAACTGAACAAATAATTTAAATAAACTATTTACCTGCATCAACAGCATATTTGGCTGTCTCCTCTTGAAATGTGACACTGGCTTATCTTTGGCAATCAGAAACTCACTGATGATCTGAAAAATGCAATTTAAGTATTAAAAACCATAAACTGTAGACTGTTATACCAGCGTATGAAACAATTACATACTGTAAACCACAGCAGATGAAAACAGCTGTACCTCTGTGAAAGGGAACTGATGACTTGCAAGTGTTTTCCTGAAAAAGAAATGAAACACTTATAAATAATAATATAAAATAAACAGAACACAGACAACATGAAAACAAACCATCGTTTAAAATCATCTTTGAAAAATCTGTTAAATATTTTAAAAATCTCTTTTGAAGAACAGAGGTGCAACTGATGATTGTTGTCATTTTGATTTTGATAAAATATTAATTAACTCTGATTATTTTGTCAATTATCAGAGCACTTGGGCTATAAAAAGTCAGCAAATAGTGAAAAATTGTATTAGAATTAGATGTTCCCAGTGTCCGTGTTGATGCCTTCAAGTGTCTTGTTGTGCCCAATAAAATGTTCAAAACTCAAAGATATTAAGTTTACTATCAAAAAGTTCACACTTGAGCAACTTAATACGGTGAATGTTTGCATTTTTTGCTTAAAAAAGCCTATATGAACAGGCAGGTAACCAAATGTATGCTAATCATTTTAATTTTGGCAATTCGACACTTGGACACTGAATGAGGATGATGATTGGTAGATTTGCTAAAATGCTACTACTCTTGATCTTTTTCTTTAATATGTTGTCTTTATGTTCTTGCTTTCTCATGGCTTTTCATCTTTTTGATTTGCCACTGCTGTCTGTTTACACAAGCTCACATACTTCCTGATGTTTGCCTCAAAAGACAAAGCCTGGCGGGTCTGTTCATAGCGGTGCCAGTCGCAGGGACACTGGTAATCAAAATCCTGAGGTTGACAGAAATGTTTACTGTCGCAAAGCACACAGCCGCCGCGCTCGTGTGCCTTTGCTGAGCCTGAAAATGAAAGAGGAGTGATCAGAATAAATATTTAATGGAAGAGAAGCAGGAGAAAGAGAGAGGAGAGACACAAGCACTTCTAAATCTAACGCACTGCTACAACTTGGGTGTAAAATCAGAGGCATGTTCAGACTTCTGTCACGTAAGTGTATGTATCAGCCATGTGTGAGACGTGGGACGCTACCAATTTGCTTTCCACCTCTTATCAGGTTCAGAAACAAGGGTCAGAGTTCAAAGCAGGGCACCACTCACCAGGATGTCGACATACGTGGCAGTGAGGAACTTTTTTCACAACTCTCTCAGACACATCTGCATTATCCTCCTTCCACTGGATGAACCTGAGGCAACGACCAGAGGAAAATTCACAGATATAACATGTCATCTCCAACAAACAGGGAAGAAAATCATCAGTGGATTTTGTTTCCTACCTCTGCAGAAGTGTTTGTCCTTTCAGTGTCTGGATAAGTTTAAGAGATTGTTCTTTACCAACACCTGGTATGCCCTTGACAGAGCATGAAAATGTACAGTTAACATACAGAGGGTCATTCGTGTCAGTGAGTTTGATGTGGTACTTTTCAAAGGGTCCTCCCTTCCTACCTTAGGAATATAATCACAGCCAAGGAGGATGGCCAGGCCAACAAGGTTCTCCCTGGACAGATGTAACTCTGTTTGCACTCGAGAGGTCTGATAACAGTCCACCTGAGGATCCTGTAGGGCAAGAAGAGGAACAATACTGAACATATCTGATGATTTTTACATCATAAGTGAGTGAGTAACAGAATGAAACAAATATGAAATATGAAATTTTTTTTTCATTACTAATTAATATGCTCTAAATAAATCATAATATACCACATACCATATCACAAGTTACCATAACACATGCCTTATAGCTTCATTCTTGGTTTCGACAGCAGCCAAAAGGATATTAAATATTCACATTTGCTGTTACAATCAGCAAATGTTTGGGATTTTTACTCAGTAATTAGTATATTAAAATACCAATGATCAAAACTGAGATTCATTAATTAGCTGTCAGTCTGTTAGTAACTCGACTAATGATTATTTATTGTATTAGTGTAAAACCAGAACCAGATCGAACACTCCTCCTTCATTGGCTAAATTAAAACTGTTACACTTAAGCATCATAAAATAAATGAACTACTTAAATTTTTTATTTTTAAGGGTAAACTACCAGTATGTAATGCTAAGTATAACTACCTCATCTTTATTGCCTATTCATGTATAAGTTTTAGAGTTGTAATTGGGAACAAATATGGAATCAGTCCTGGATTTTTTTATTTTTATTTTTTAAATCAGTGAACTGAGACTTGTAAATTCAGCACTAACCCCCACAATAGTTTGAACTGAAGAAACCTTTTGTATGAGCGATGAAACATCTTCCAGTCCAGTGATTTTGTACACTGTGGGAGACTGGGATGAACTTTCACAAACATACTTTACTATTCATGTTGAAGTTCCGATAGACAGTTCGGGCTCCGTACAGGAATGCATCTCCATCATTGGTGATGCAGCCGTCCACCAGGCCCTGTGAGTCTAGATAAGCACACATGGCCTCAGCCTCCCCAGCAGCTGTCACCCATGGGACTCCCAGGTAGTCCAACATCTCTGCACACTACAGAGATGAGAGAGAGACAAGGGTGTGCATTAAAACACGACTTTAATATGAATAGGGCTGCAGGAGAGAGAAGGACCCACGAACCTCTCTGAGCACAGCTTTGAAGCGCCCTCTGCTGGTGTTTGTTGCAGACTTCGGGGCAGCAGGCTTTTTGAATCCACCAAATCTTGTTTCTGTCCTCTTGCTCATGGTTTCTGCTTTAAGTTTAGGGGCTTCTCCTTCCATGACAAAGACAAGCTTTACCCCCATGAGTGTGAGGGAGGACACCCTGAAAAATAAATTCCTACACACAAAACAGCACTGCATTTGGGTGACTGATGACCAGGTAACGTTAAAAAATATAAGGTTTTAAATATTAGAATTGAAGCTAACATGACGGAGAATTAATTAAAGTGTAATATGTGAGCATTACCTCAGGTGGGGCTTAGTAACTCTCCCCATCATAGCTTGGACGTGCTGAGCCTCGCACACCCATAAACTCAGATCCACTGCCAGCGTCTTTCCGCTCAAACTGTACAGCGGCACCGACTCACGAACCGGCTCCACGATAGACCACAAATCATGAACACCCATAACTACCCCAAAATGGGTTTATACTGATTCAACAGCGAGAAAAGTGTAGAAAAGGGTGACTACTAAACTACACAAAACAGGACAACGAACCAGAGTTTTCAAACAGTGGCGCCGTTGGGCCACGTACCACTTCGTTGGCTGTCTCCTTACTATGCTGCCTTGTTGCTACGTTTCTTGTCCCACTGACATTAAAAGAAACGTTAATTGTGATTATAAAACAATTATAGAATTAAAATATAATGTCTGTATAGTAAAGCTAGTGCTAATACACTCAAACATGCTCACTCAACACCAAGGTAGAGAGAAAGGGACTATTTTAACGAAATCGAGCGAGGCCGGCCATTTGAACTTAAACGTCATATTAAAGCGCCTCCAAATGGTCGTTGCCATGGATACCAGGCTCTTGTTTACAGACCATACCGTCTATGTTACAGACTGAGGACTGTTTTTGTTTTTTAGGTACTTCCAACCATGGACTCAAAAGTTCATATTGAAATTGTTGGTTTAATTAAAGACCGAAGTTTCCATGTTGCCAAAAGTATTGCAGAGGTAAACCATTAGTTTTCTTAAGTTCCACAAATCTGTAGTTTTATGTGATTTAAGTGTTTTCATCTGAATGTTAACAGCAACACTAATATCTTTTGACTATGCACAACAGGGACTAAAGCAGAAGTTTCCCGAGGCATTTCTGGACCCCAAAATTCGACCACTACTTGAATTTGACTGGCACACATATCTGTGCCACAAGAAAAGGGTGAGTTGTCTGGTTATATTTACTTGAAATCCCACTTGTCCCGAATGCATAAAGATCAAAGCTGCTGTCCATTCAGGACTGGAGAAGTGTGGTGGATGCTGTGGCTCTGCATAGTGTTTTATACCCAGTCTACATCAGTGAGATCAGATGTGATCAGATATTTTACTTAAGTGAATCAATGTCAGTAAAACTACGCCATTAGAGTAGATGCCCTACATTCAAAAATGAACTTAAAGGTCTCATACTTTACACCCACACAAGTGTTTTCAATGTGGCTGATGAGACCTTTACTCAGGTTAAAGCTCGGCCCTTTCCTGTAAAACACATGATGTTATCTTGATGTACTAAAAAAAACAAACAAACATGCATGTGCTGTCCCACTAAAACAAATTCAACAACAGACACAGATGTCAATCAAGCACAGTCTAATCAGGCAAATTAAGTGAAAACACCTGTGTATACACCAATGTATCATGAGTATGCAGGGGCTTTGAGTAAAAGCACAGACGTATGCTTAAAGTCTCCATTAAAAGTACTCATTAGGGAGAATTGACAATATCAGCGTTACACTACCACTTGGTTACATTAAAAGTAACTATTAAGTAAAGCACTCAAATAAACATAATAAAGTTTCAAATATCTTTTATTCTCAAATATCATATAGCAGATTTGAATGAATATAATCTCCTGATATGTCTTATTATTTCATATTTGTTGTTTTTGCCACATTTGGTATTGTTTAATGACCTTGTTGTCATTTTGTTTTTGTTAAATGTTCTGTCTAATTGTGTATATATTGTATTATTGTTGTTGAGGACCTCCTCAAAAAACCAAATGGTGCATCTCAAGGGGTTGTTCCTAATAAAGAATTTCCAAGCTAAACCCACCTACAGACCTACTGCTGTAGTTTGACGTTATGGTTATTCTGAAATGCTGAATCACAACACACCCATTGTTCGATACTTGTGATTCAAGGAGCTGCGTGGTGAAGTGTGGCAGTATTCCAGCAGTCTGATGTGCTTTCTGAACGGCCTTCTCCTCGGCAATGAGAGGGATTTTGCCAGCTGGGCAAAGAATCAGTGGGGTTTCACTTTTACTCGGCCGCAAGCTTTCTATATGGCTCTCACTGAGGATTACTACACCAAACACCTGGAGAAAAGTGGGGCAAGTCAACAACACAGTCAGATAAGCAACATACAGTCTGTGGGAAAAATAATGGGTCCATGGAGGGTTAATTTTCTTTCTGTGGAAGGTATCAGGAAGTCTTTGGTCATAATTTATATAGCCCATAATTGGATTATCCATTAATATGCAACTTGTGACTTTTTAGGTTAAAGTAAAAATACCCCAGTCATACTTACGCTCATTAGTGACTCTCTTAACTGAATATTACTTCCTGTAAACATATTTTATTTATTATACTTGTGAGTTTTTACTTTGAAACAATTTATACAAGAGCTTGACAGTAAAAAAAGAAAACATATCTCCTTTCATTATAGCATCAGTTTGTCTTCATGGACATTGAGATAGCAGGAGAAGCCGTGGGGAGGCTGTTGTTCGAGGTGAGACATCTCTGTCACATGAACTACAGGATGCACATTCATGTATTTTCACGTTGTTTACCACCAGTGTTATCGTGCCCCTGTGACATTTCAAAACCAGCCTTTATGTTCAGAGGTGACTGATGCTTTCGAGTCACATTGTCTTCCCCTCCTCCTCAGCTATTCTCAGATATTTGTCCAAAG
This sequence comes from Lates japonicus, assembly GCA_033238685.1. Classification (NCBI taxonomy): domain Eukaryota; kingdom Metazoa; phylum Chordata; class Actinopteri; family Centropomidae; genus Lates; species Lates japonicus. The sequence continues at coordinate 867,687 of BRZM01000008.1, forward strand.
ACATCAAAGAACTTTGAGGCTCTGTGCACGGGAGAGAAAGGACTGTCGCAGAGTGGCTTCCCACTCTGCTACAAGGGCTCTCTGTTTCATCGGATAGTGCCCAATGGCTGGGTGCAAGGTGGAGGTGCTGTACATGTACATATGTTAATGTACATTAGTTAATGTAATATCACAGTTGGGATACATGCATGCCACTTGAGATGAGATGAGAGATATGTCAATATATTACCAATACTGTGATTTGATGATGGTTATAATTGATTTGAATTATATATTTATATCATAATATTTATATTACTCATTATTTTTTCTCAAAGAGCATACAGACAAACCCTTGTTTATATCACAAAGCACCTAAAGTTGTCCACAAAGTTTGTTACTTAACTGAGATGTAGTTGAGGAAGTGTGTCGAAATGTTTTTGTATTTGGTTTTTGCAGCATCACTGTGACTAACACCACAATGATGCTGCAAAAAACAACAGAATCTTTCAATTTTGCAGACATTTCTCCAGAGAGGAAAGGTAATGGAGGCGAATCAATCTATGGACCAACATTTGAAGGTAAAAACATCAAAAAAGTCTAAGATATCCACAATGTTACAGTTAGAATGCACTGTAACATGTGAATATTTGTGGATTTACCTCTCAGTAAATTCACCTGGATGTGTGTCCTCTATCCTTTCAGATGAGAGTTTTGCTGTTTCCCACTCAAAGCGGGGCACTCTGGGAATGGCCAACAAGGGACCTCACAGCAATGGATCCCAGTTTTACATCACCCTGCAGCCAACACTCTGGATGGACAGGACCTATGTCGCCTTTGGGTTTGTACAACACCTGCAGTGATTTGTCAATTCTGTATAATCTCCTGTTTGTCTTGCAGTTTTGTCTGATGTCTAGTGTCTTTATTTTTCATTCTAGACAAGTTGTTGAAGGCGTCGACGTCCTCAAGAGATTGGAAGAAGCCCAGACTTGCAATGAGAGACCAAAGTACGAATGTAAAGTCACAGATTGTGGAGTATTAAAGCTATAGCTCTTAAACATTCATTAAAGATGCCTTTTTCAATGTTTTTGATGTGGTAAAATAAACACAAGATACATGTAACATAAGGCTTTCATATGTATACACAAAAAAAATATTTTTACTTTACCACAAAACTTTTACATTTACTGGTAAGTTGTCTGCCACCATTCTTAAGGGGTTAAACATCAATTAATCTACATACATGAGAGATATTATTATACTTTTGTAAAGGTTTCTTTGGGTTTTTGAAAGTGACATTTAATGTGTTAATTCAAAAAATATTTACAAAGAGAATCAACATCATTAATAATATTACATAAAATATCTCCAGAGTCAGAGGCGCCAGCATGATAACATAATGTATCACGTACCATGGCAGCAGGACATAATGATGACATATGATGAATAGAATACATGAGAATAATGAGACTGGGGCCTTAGGATGGGTCCTGCCATGAAGAGGAGCCTTGTATCAAGTCTAATAACATCATTTTTCATTTAGACAAGTGGTTGAAAGCTTTGATGTTCTCAAGAGAGGTCACATAGAAGCAGCCTGTTAATCAGACTGGACTGCCATTTATTTATTATCTAGGTAAGAACAAGCTGGAGAGGATGTGGAGGTGTGGAAGCAGGCTAACACAGGAAGCTCCTGACTACGTTTCACTTGATATTCTACAAATTGTCTGCCCCCTTATGTCAGGTGAAATATTATTATGCTCATCTTGTGGGGTGGACCTGGGGGGGGCACAGTATAATTGTGCCCCGGGGCCCTGTAGCGATTCAGTCCGGCTATGTGCAGGCGTGAGAGGTTATTTTTAGCGCATTCACATCCAGACCTCTGCGTCACAAATGCAGCCTATTTCTATCAGGTATTTTGGACCTGTTAGTTTTGTTACTGACAACATGAAGAACGAAAGGCCCTCCTCCCTGCCTCCCTCTCTCTTTCAAGCCTTTTGACGCGTTAGCAGCTCACGTCCTCTTTCACCCCTCCCAGTCAAAAAGTGCCACATGACCTGTCAAGTAGGAAGTGGAGCGCTAGCGAGCAGCAGCAGCAGCAGCGACGACCAGAGACGCAAGACGGGGAGGAAGCTGTGAAATCTTCGGAGTCTGAACCTCGACGTTTCCCCCGCAGATAACCTTTCCCTCGGTGGACTGACAGAGCAATAACCCGGCCGCACTCATGTACCTGAAGCTGGTGTTTTTCGTTGTAGTTGCGGCTCTGATTGGCGCATCAGCCGCATCAGACTCAGGTAAGTTTGCGACCTCTCGGCTAGCGGCTAGCCCCAGCCGGCCGTGTCCCTCCGTGGCTCGGCGAAGACACCCCCACCCCTCGAGAAAAAAACGATTTAAATCTGTCTCTACTGTATGCCTCCATTTTCGGACACTGCGGAGTCCATTAAATGTCTCGCTTCTTAGTTTGACAGTTGTCACTTTCTTCCTTTTTTCAGGTTTATTAAAACAAAACAAAACAACATGTTCCTTTTGGCAACTTGTCAGTTTTATTTCCACGCTGGCCAGTGACTTAAGTTGTAAGGACCAGCTAACGCTTTAGCCTGCTAGCAAGCGGTGTGAGCTGAAATTAAACCTAAATTGTGCACCTGCAATCTTTGTGTCATTATGTGGATTGTGGAAACCGGAACAAGACTTGTGTGTAACCCTAATTGTCAAATCTAGTTGATCAGGTACCCGAGACCAGATTAGCTTGTTATGTAACAGCCTTGCATGTCAAACGCATTTCTCCCTCTGTTGTGCCACACTTTAAAATTAATTACATTGTAATGCACTGCCATGTTTGTTTTCTACTTAAAATATTTAACATTGCTTTTGTGGGGTTGACTGCTTTTTTTTTTTAGCCACATCATCTCATAGTAACCTCTGGAAAACTACAGTTTCGTTTTCAACCACATGCAGGAAGAAACCTGCGTTTACAGCTGCCATAACTAAATCTGATTTATGCCCTCTTTCCAGATGAATGTGCCCCCCTGTCATGTGACACATGTGCAACTACCAGTGACTGTCATTGGGTCAACTGCACAACATGTGAGTATCCATCTTAAATGTGTGACAGATTGTGGATCCAGAGGCACAGGTTGGTCTTTGTGTGCGCCTAAGTGGTCCAGACCAGCTGAGCTGATGGGGCACATGACTCCTGGGTACGGAGGGGAATGTATGGGCAGTGGATGCTGACTTTTAAGATGATGTCATCCAAATTTCCCCAAAGTCCAGCCTGTATTGTCATCGTCTGGCAACACTGACCAGCGCTGTTGGTCTGGACAGGCTGGTTTGGGAGTAAATTACTGGCACCCGTCTCTGCAGGTTGAGAGGTCTAGGTTGGGCTAGATTGCATCGACTCTGTGCTGTTTCTCACCTCAATAAAACCATTGTAGATAATTAACACAGGCAGGAGATGCAAAGCTAGTTGTCTTTTGGACTTTAAGTCTCACCTTAGTTCTTATTGTGGTTTGCCTGCATCTTTGTATCACCACCCTGTTATTTCATTATGTTAATGGGAATATCTGTCTAAACATGGCTGCTCCGAATGTAAGAAATCTCTCTGCCTTCTGCACCGTGGAGGGGATGTGGACAAATATGCTGCAGTGGGTATTTTTCATCTTAATTTGGAAGTCTTCTGGTTGTGATCAGAAATATGCATCATTTAGTAAAAAGCAGTTGCCATAACAAAACTGCATGACTGATTATTTCCTTAGTCAACGGCCTTCCATTCACTGTGCGCTAGCCCTGTGGTTTGTGGTTTTTTTAGTAGGTCAGGAGAGAGGAGCTGGTTTGTTTTCATGCTGCTATCAGTGTTAGGAAATAAGGTGACAAGTTTTATGGATGAAGCAGAGATAAGGTAACATATCCTTATCTTAAAATTACAGGTTTGTTATGAGTTCACCCAGGATAAGTGTTTTAGGGCCAAAAACTGAACCTTGTAGGTGAAAAATAAAATCCTCTTGTGCGCTGTGATACTGACCATGTAGCCCCAGAGGGCTTTACTCTAATGTTTTCCCCCGGTATGTGTAGGGAGACACACACTCAGGTCTCCAGTGATTGTGAGGGAGATGAACAGGAGAGGAAGCGAGGGGACGTGTGGCAGGAAGCCTGCAATATCCTCACGCTGGGGAACGGGAGGAAGGAGAGGATAACGGACCAGTGAGAGGGAAGTGTGTGCAGATAGGACACAAAGATTAGTGTCATGTGCCTTGTTATTCCTATAATTTATACCTCGGGTGCAGTTCAAAACGAGAAAGTGCTGTGATTCCGTCGTAAATTTCACTTGTCATTAGGCTCGGAGAATCTCAACAGTTACTAGTTGGTGAGGTAAATCCAAAATCAGTAAGCAAAGCTCCTGCAGCAGTTTGCTTTAACAAGAAAAACACAGACATGCAACCTCTCACGGGAGTCGACCTGTTTGACAACTCCACCAATGAAAAGCTTTGATTCTCTCCGGGCCGGGTTGCATTGAGATTTGATCCCACGCCCTCCTTTTGCTTTGTCTCTGAATGTGGCCCTGTTGATGATACATTACTTAATGATTTATTAAGTGGTTGAACGAGACAGGCGAGATGAAAAATATTTACCCATCCCCGAGCCAAGGGAGGCAGGATTATAAAGCTCATTGTATTTCCTGAGGGAGAAACCTGTCCAGGTTTGCAATTACACCATACACTCAGGAGGAAGTAACAACCCCCCGTGTGCACAGACAGAATCTAAATGAAAAACAAATATATCAAGATCTGTTCTCTTACTGAGATCATTATCATTTGATAAGTTTAAATCTACTTATACATATTTAATCTTACAGATGATTTGATTAGCAGTTATTTTTTCCTCTTATTTATTTGCTGTTGTTTTAATAAGGTTTGGCTGCTTTTATCTTGTTGCATCTCTTCTAACCTGGCTTCCCAAAGACTCTTTATTCAGTTACACCGCAAAACAAACAACTCACACCAACCTATCACACAGGATATAGGCAGTCACCACAGTGCTGATCAACACTGACTGCTTGTCTCACAAACACACACACACATGCACACACCTAGTAAGCTGACAGCTAAAGCCTTTCACAAACTCAAGAATGGATCACCTATTTGATATGAACTCAGCAAAAACCGGAAAGGTCAGCTCTGGCCAGTCTGAGATGGCTTTGCAGAAGCAGAGTGTAACCACACTGCTGCAGTGAGCTAACGCCTACCACATTGTCATTACCAGATTTATCTTCGGTTTAGGGATTTTGTGTAAACAAGGCTTTGGCGTCAGAGGCGCGTTTCCCCTGTAGCCCAGTGTTGAGAAACTTTACACGTGTACACGCAAGTTCTGTAGTGCCTCTTAAATACAGGACAGAGTCTGCGACAAAGCATGTTGAGTCCTCTTAACCAAGTTGCTGTTTTTCTGTGGCGAGAAAAAAAAAAACTGGCTTTCGCTCACACCTCTGGCTTGAAGCTGTGGAAGCACTGTACCTCGTGGTGGTGGTGATGTCACCATCTTGGAAAAGGGGTGAGAGCCGGTCCTAACTTTCACAGCTGCCTGCAAGATAACAGACCTCTGACCTAGTGGGGAGTGAAAAGGAAAAAAAAAAAAACCTCCTCCCACATGGTTTGACATACATAGATGGCAGTGTCAGATCACACAAAGAGTGAGGGATAAACCAGCCAACACTTTCAGAATTATTTAATCTTTGACATAGCTAAATCACAGTTAGAGCGGCAGTGAGTCATTAAATTTCCTTATTGATCTTAGACTGTAAGAGGCAGTTGATTATTTGTGCTCATTTCCCTTCCTGTTGTGTTATAACTGCTAAATCATGCAGTGGAGCAGGATGAACCGTCTGGAAAATGGAGGAAACTTCCAGAAAAACAGAGCAAAGCTGCTTTAGCAAAGAGGAACAGTTGTGACAAATCAGTGCTCAGTGACAGCAAATAGGCACCTGTCAGAATAACCACAGAACCCCGGTTTCAATAATCACATAATTGAACCAGCTCCTGTGACACAGAGTCAACCGAAACGTTGCATCACAAGCTCCACAAGCTAATAATTATGACCCGACAGCCATTTGGTGGTTGTTTGTATTCAAGGCCAGAACACAAAGATGCACAACCTGATACACAGACCATGATATATAGCCCCGAGTGGTGGAAAACGTAACACAGGCTGGTGAGTAGCTTTCTGACCCTATTTGGAGGAAACAACAATGGCTGCAGCCTTACTTACTGTTAACGCTGGTGTATCTGTAATTTATGGGCAGCCATCTGGTGGTAGTCATTAGGTGTGGTTGCTCTGGATTATTGTACAACAGGCGAGGAAGGTGTAGGAAGGCTTTTTTACAGCACCAGGTGCACCACGCTGAGTGGTTCCCTTTATGATGTTCCTGTATTTGAGATGATAATGCCCCCATATGCTCATATAAACAAATTCAAAGAGCGAGTGAGCGGGAGAGGTCAAAGGCCTTTAATGACCTCCCCTGTCATCAGATTCAACCATTGTCGAAGCTTTATGGGATATCTGTTTTCCACTTCTGTATTACTTGAGACGTTCAGTTTGGAGACTTGTGAAACAGCATTCCAGTGAGGTCTGAGACAAGTGAAGGCAAAGTGTGGCCATGCTGGATATTTGTATAATGTTACTGTTTTCTCCTTGCTGTGTCCACGTCCAGTCAGCTGGATTCTGATCAATTAAAGCTTTGTTCAGCTGCTGGTTTGTCCTGGAATCAGTAAGGTTACGTACATAACAGGGCTGAAACTAATGATTTTTTTTTTGTTATCAAATAATCTTTTTTTAAAATGAACTTGCTTTTTAATGACATGTCTGAAAGTAATGAAAAGCCCAAGGTGACTCTTTCTCATTGCTTCTGAAAGACACACACAACTCAGTTTACTCTCATTTGTGACAAATAAAAGCATCAGATCCTCACATCTGAGAAGCAGGAGCCAGCAATGTTTTGCTGAATTAAACAAAAAGGTCACTGATTTATTTTGTCGATCTATAAATCAAACGAATTCTTAAGCTCTAATATATAATATATTTATTGATCTTCAAAACTTCTTTGGAAAAACCTCTGTGTAGGTCTTTTTTTTCCCCCCACATCAAACAAATGTGTCTGATTTATCAAAAACACTTCCTGGAAGTATGTGGGAAATGTGTGTGTCTGTGCTGAAGACTGCAGTAAAATCTGTTGACCGTTGAGCTTGCACAACAGCAGTAAAGTGAATAACTTATAACTGGGTGTGAAAAGAATCTATAGTCACAAGGTGCTGACGGTCATGACTCATAAGTTCCTCGCTGTGACACAGGCCGAGTTGTTCCACTTAAGAAACTGCCACAAACGGACAAACACATCATCATTTTATCGTTGGTTATGTCTGGATATGACTAAAATTTAGTTTCTTACATATGTGAACAAAAAAGAAACCTGAGTAATTTCTCTGTATCTTCACTTCTTGTCTGAGTATTTGGGTTCTATGGGGCAAAGTCCCTTCCTGTCATGGTTAATGAGTAATCAGATGATACAATAAAACTGAATATACCTAGATGATCAAACTAGGACTTAGGGGACTGAACACACAAAAAACAAGTATAATTGTCTTCAGTGTTAAGCAGTAGTGTAATGTAACTTATTACATCTTCCCTAAGTACAGCTGTAATTTACTCGAGTATTTTCATTTTATGCTACTTTCTACTGAGGGAAAATACATTGATTTCACATTTTTACTTACCAGCTACATTGCAGGTAAACATGTTAGTACAAAATATTTCATTAGTTTCTAAAATGTAGTGAGTTGATTAAGCTGTCTAACAGTGTATAAAGTAGTTACAATGAAATTTACCTCAGCCAGCTGCAACATTTAAATGCCTCTTACATGCTTATACAGTACATTAGTAATGCTATAGTCATATGACTCTGACAGGGGCTCCTCTGTTGCATAAGAAATACTATTACTGCTGATGCTTTGAGTACATATCCTGACAATGCTTCTGTACTTCTTGTTAAGTAATATTTCGAATACAGGGATTTTATTTGTAATGGGTTACTTTTGCATTGTTGTTTTGCTCCTTTTACTTAACCCTCCCGTTGCCCTCCGTATTGCCCTTCGTATTCCGTATACTTTTTTCTTCTTACTATTATTCAAAAAACAAAGATAACCGCCTTCAGAATCACGAATGTCATGCACAACAACAAACCCTACTACACACACACACACACACACGAAGGCACATTGTCGGCCACCGGGTCACTTTGACCCAGAGGACAACATGAGGGTTAAGTAAATGATCTGAATCTCTTCCTTTACCACTAGTCTTTTTCTTCTATTCTCTGTGTTTGTTGAGTCATGATCTTTTATTATGCTGATGTGGTAAAAATGAAAACCAAATGCAGCCAAAACAGATTTCAAACATTCCCAACTCAAGTGTAATCAAGTGGTGTGTATGGGGGGGCAGCAGGATGGATGGGTCGCCATCCTCTCAGCTGCAGGATGTGAGCGACGGTTCTGACCTTCCTGTAGAGGAGATAAGAACACACTCTCGCTCCCCTGTAATGTTGCTTAACTATTTGAGATCATTTGGTGCAGCTGTGTGCTCAATGTGAACATAAAAAATCTTATGATCAACACCATTATGTTTTGGACACACAGTGAGGTTCTTGATTATTTGGTTTCTTCTTTGTATTCTCTCTGTATATCTGCTTTAAAGGAGGAATCAGACATTTAATTCATGAAACCTTTGTCTGTTTCAGCATCTGCTTCAGCGTCTGTTATTGGCTGTCGCAACATGACTCTAGTGTCACAAAACGAGACCTGCAGCAACGCTACCTGCTCAGGTAGGTCTAACAGCAAAGTGGGAAATTAACATTTTATATTAACACGTTCTTTAAGGCTCTAAGAGAATCAGCAGACTCCATATTTGTTTACAAGAAACATATTTGTCCAAGTCTAGGAGTATACATTTTCTGCAGATTCTGTTTGGGTCTAGCTATGCTCTAACTGAAGTGTCAGTTAATGATCAGTCTCAGCTTTTTTGGGGTCTGTCTCTCATCTGTCGTCCTTGTTTGTGTCCAGTAGACTTTTCCAGGTGTAACATCATTTTCACAATTAGTTGTGCATTTCTGTACGTACATGTTGTCTTGGTGCTGTCTCTTGCTTTCCCCCTTACTGTCTGTGGTGTTGGTTCCCTGTCCAGCTCAAAACCCAACAACCTCTGCACCTACGACTGCTTCCCATACTACTACAGCCCACTCTACCCCTGCTGTCCCCAACCACTTCTAGCACCAGCACTCATTCCACCTCAGGTAACGAGTCCCTGAAAAGCTCTGCTACTCCCTGTTGTAGTCTGCATTGTCCAGCATATAAGGTTTCAAATGCTGTTCTTAATAGTTTCATTGAGAAGTTGTAATCCATAAGATTTTCATGAAATAATATCCTGTTTTTGATTCTTTTCTGAGTCTTCCATGCCCATACTGGATTCAATTTGCCTTCACATGCACAAGTAATTAGCAGAAAACAATGCAGCTTGTAATTCATCCTTAAAGTTTTAATTTCATCTCGCTGATAACAGCCTGATTGTTTCCTGTTCTGTGTCTTTACACTGCATCGAAGCTGTATTAAGTTTTTGCTAATGCAAACCCGACATTTGTTATTACTGCTGCTTCAAATTAAAAGTGTTCTACAGGCAAAACACAGAGTGGCTTTTAATTTGAAGAGCAGTCACAGGAAACACAATATATTATCACCACGAATAGTGCTTGGGTGTATTTGGTACCCATCAAAAATGTTTGTATAAAACAAGATAACAGTAGTTTTCAGCTTTTTCATCAGCAGATCATTTTTACTTTTATCTAAGGAGAAATTGAACAAGAAAGAGCAGCCACAGAGAGGTGTTATCAAGAGTTCTGTTACAGGCGCACCTCCCAACTACTGTAGTCAGAGGTGACCAACTTCACTGTGTCCTGCTGTCAAGGGAAACTGTGCTATGTCTAGCGGAAATCAGATTCTGGTTGCAACTATTATCAGCCAATGTGCCGGTATAATGCCGCCTCAATATGTGATTTTAGATAGCACACCTCAGCGCTCTGTAATCAGAAGCGTGACGGTAATATAACTATGTTCAGCTGCCTGCCCAGCCCCCAGCCAGGCTCTCCTTACCTCAGACGCCGATTGGGCCTCTGTGACTACCTCTGCCACGCTTAAAGGCGGAACACCACCAATACTGCTCCTTTCCTGTTTGTACCACACAGAGGGCTTAGGCAAAATAATTTAGGCAGTATCTTACACCTTGTATGTGCTATTGATCGACTTTGAATTATAACAATATACTGTTTGGCTGCACTATAAATAGATTCACCAGCTGCTCTTCCAATGTTATTCTGACAAAACTCAGAGACACTTTATTGCTATATCCATGGCTACCAACCAACCAGGAATAAAATTTTGAGGATTCCAACTTGAAAGTCAAATAAACTACCGCGTAAAGGCTAATGTATGTGTTCTTACTGTGATCACCAGGAAATACTACCACCATTGGGCCCCACTTCTAGTAGCAATAGCTCCACCTCTATACCCTCAACTTCATGTAAGTCTGACATTGTGATAGAGCAGCAAAGTTTTGAATCTGTCCTTTAATGTACACAATGCACTAATTCATCATCATTCTGTCTTCGTCAGCTAACCAGCACAACCACCACAATCGACAGTTCTCACCGCTGCCCCTCACAAGAACTCAACCTTGACGCCATGTTTTATTGCGGAATAGTGCTGGTCCTGGGCTTCCGTAGGCAGTGATCTTCTCTTCCTCTTACAAATTCTGCAAGTCCGCTAGGACCCCAACCACCACATCTTTGAGCGGGCCCCGGCCGGAGCTACATCACCGACCACCCCCCCCACCGCCCCCACCGCCAGAACCTTTCCAGAGAAGACTTCACCAGCACGCACTCATCACTTAATTTAACTCTCAAACAGTGTTTTCTGCAAGCAGGTTTTTTTTTTTTTCTTTTAAATCTTTTGATGTGTGCGCCACTTGTGGTTTGGCCTGCATTATGCTGCCTTGTAGTTCATATTAATGCTCTATGCATGCCTGTACGTATGATCATTCACATTGTACCAACTTGTACAACTAAACAGATTCTAGCGAGCACGGGGCATTTAAGCCTTTGAGCATATGATTACATCATCCGCAGCTACTCCCACTTCCATCATGCCGCATCATCCTGCAAAGACCATTTTCCAGCAAATTGAGGAGGCTGGAAGTCATGTGGCACCTCTCTCCCTCACCACATGAGAGCCAAAGAACTAGCTGCATACAGAGTAGCTCTGTTGGAGTAGTACAGCTGCAAAGTGGTAGCATTTACAGCGTGTTTTTCTTTTTTTTTTAATCTTGGATTTGGAAACACTGTTTGAGTTCATAGCTATTCTTAAATGTGACGATTGCGATGATTCAGTATTAAGCTTTTATCCTGTTGAATCATATAGAGTCTCTCGCCCACGCAGCTGTATATGTCCTCATAGATGATGTGGAAAGAGGTGGGGTTACTGATGAGGGAATAAAAGCTAAACACCCAATCATCCCATGTCAGACGGGGAAAGCAATCCTTCCGTAAACAGTCCTATTTTGATGGGTGTCTCCTTACATTTAGATATGTGTGCTTTCAAGGTTGAATCTCTAAAAATCTTTCACCCAAATAAGGAGTTGTTAAAACATGTCAAACATCTATCGCCAGTGGAGCAGCTCAACGCACAAATCACGATCAAGTCCATTTCCCCAACCATTAACTTCCCAAACTGTTGTTTCTGTGATCTTACCGACATCAACTACTCACGCTGAACGCTGACAAGAGCTGTCCCTCCTTTCTGTGGAGTAGTTTAAAAGGTGAAAATGATTGTAGAATACTTCAGAAATATGAATAATTCATCTGTTTAAATTAATGTATTAAAATAGAGAAACGGGGAGACAAAGATAATGGAATGCACCTTTTCTTGATGTGGACAGTGATACAGTGAAGTGCCTTTAATGTCCAGGACTTAAAAGAGAGAAATGGAAGAGGTGAGTCTCTTCTTCTTGGTTGAGGCCCTGAGGTTGTCATTAGTTTCATGTTTGTGAGAGAGAAACTGTATCGCAGTGCTGATATTTGTGAGACCAGTATCCCAGCTGGACTGGAAGATTTTATCGTTGAAGAATACAGTAGATAGTCGTCACTCGAGGGCCTTGATCAGTCAAGATTGTAGTTTTTCCCTGTAAGCAGAGGACCGTGCTCAGTGTGTGAAACCTATGGTCTTCTCACTGATGCCCTTGCATAGATCATTTAAAGGTACTCTCCTTTTTGTAGCTCCCAGTACTGCTCCCAAATGTCCTCCCATCTTACTATTTATGATTCAGAACTCAGTTGGAAATTGTGTTTAATTTCAAAATATGAACAATGAGCTGGGAGGAAATTTCAAACAGCTGCCAGGTGTTATAAATCTGGGAGTGTGCCTTTAAAGAAATGGCAAACATATTGGGCTTAACTTAAAAACTTGAGTACTGGAGAGGTAAAAATGTTGAGCTGTGAGCGCTGGTTTGCTCAAATGATTTGTGAACAGAGTGCAGAATTGCAACAACCTAGTGGCCATGCTGGAGCTCATGTCAAGTTCTCTAACTAGCTTGCTGCTAACTGTGTAATTTTCTTTTTTTCATTTTGTCTCTCCTGCACATAGCCACGTCCTGTTTTTGTTTATCTTCTCGGTTTCAATTTGAGGAAAGGCTAAAATGAAGGAGTGTTTATCAGAACATTTTTGCTCATAGCAGCTTGTCAGTGTCAAGAATGTTTTCTTTAAATGCCTTTTTGTTTTCATTAGTGCATGCTGGATGCTTGGAGTTGTGATTTTTCCTCCCATTGCATATGCTCTTAAGGGTTTAGACACTTAAAAACCACTTGATTATTTGTGATTAGCCCATATGCTAGTTGAAAGAATGCCTTGAAACAGTGTGCATTAAGCCAAAGTCCTCAGTTTTTGGCATGGAAATTGAGCATTGCACTGACAAGCTTTGTTTTGTAACTTTGTCTTTGTAAATGTTTTCATGGTTCAGCCAAAAAACAAAAAAACAAAAAAACAAAAAAAAAACAAAAACAAAGAAAAAGTGATGCTTGTATAAATACTCAGTCTTGAATATTAACTAGATAATGGATGAATAATCACCTTGTTTTGTATGACCACAAACAGTTAGAAATTCATGAGTGCAGATGTTTTTGGTTTTTTTCCTGTTTGTTTTGGCTTGCGTAATTTAGGGTTAGATGTTTTCTGCTGCTCACCATCAACACGCCTTTTAACCTACAGTCACCTGGTGGCATTAGGCTACAGCCCAAAGACCCAAGTATGGCGAGTAGGCTACAGAGTTTTGCCTTAGCTGCACCCGTTTGTTCATTCTCTGCATGAGGAGTCCCATCACCCCAAATTTAAAGACGGATTTGAGTTTCATCCGCAGCTGTTGAGCTGGTATGCTGTGTCCACACTGAATCCAGTCAGAGCGCTTCTCTGCTTCTCGACATGGCGGCTGCATTCCTTGACAACACAGCATCACATGTTGACGTCGTAGTGTGTCAAAACACTTCTTGGTTATCCATGGATACCAATAGCTGTCCATTGTGTCCCTACAAGTTACTCAGTCCCTGCACCTCTTAAGGAAAAGTGCCTTATTCAGTTAATATCCATATATAGTTGTAGTTTGTAAGATGATATGACACACCTATTAAATATCAATGGGACTCAGCACTTTCAGACCCCTGTGAAGTGTTTTTTTTTCTGTGTTGTAATCTGCTTAAATGTCTGTTTTTGTCACGCTCAGCCTTAACTTCTTGATCAAATCCACAGAGCATTTGCTACTGACAAGCTGTCTGGGCAAATATCAGACTGTTTTTGTTTTGAAAAGTGAAAATTAGCATTTCAACCGCATTTAAATACCTACATTCTGACCAATAGAATCATAGGTGTTGCGTGTGATGCTGCTAAATTGATATAACCAGCCATTGTTGGCATAGGTTTTCAACTAAGTAAGGCCTGGTTGTAGCTCGGACAGCTCGTCACTAGCTCATTGTGATAAAATAACTCACTGGTAATGTTGTAACCACAGACCTCTAGTGTACTGCAACATTTCCTCCATAATGCAAACAGTCACATGATAACTTGAACTCTGCTTTTGTTGTAATTTTCAATTGTTGCATTGAATGACTTGGTTTTTCTCTCCTGTAGGATTTTAAATTTTAAAAAAATCCACATTTGCTTGGTCATGGAGGGCTCTCCTTTCAGTTTTCAGCCTTTGCAGTGTTCAGTTCCAAGAGCGATGAGTAAAAAGCTTTTTGATTCCCTCCTCTGCCTTGTGGCTTTATTGCTATGCGCACACACTATAGTGCCATACTTTTTTTTCCCTTTCTTTTCTTACCAGTTGTGTTACAGACCATCAGTCTTGTAGGTACGAGTTTTTGGCTTTGCTCACAGCCCACTTTAACACAGACACACACACACACACACAGTCATATGTAGACACTTGCAGGTGCCACAATGCCTCCAGAAATGTTTTGTGCTTATTTTGTGCCCGCCCCCCCCACACATTTTTTTTCAAACCTTTTATTTTATTTCATTTTGCCTTGTTTTCTAGTGTTGCCTTTAGTTTCACAATGTTAAATCAATAAAGTTTGAATATTGTTAAACAAATCACTGCATTTACCTTTCATTTGACAGCAGTGTCAGCTTCCTTGGAGCTGATCATTTACATGACAAATCACAAGTGGGACGCTGAGACACAGCCAGGTCTCAGTGTCAGGCTCCATCGCCATGGTTACAATTGAAAGGCTAGTTGCCTGGACAACAGAAGGTATCAAGTTCAGGCTTTGCTTTGTCCTGCCCTGTGTGTAAAGCTAATGCTACAGGTCAACAGGTTCTCTGTCAAAAAAGACACTGACAAATCATACTGAAGTATCTTATAGTATCTAGACATTTAGATATTCCCCAAATTCAGCACTCTAACCATGACATCTTGAAATAGCAATAAATATATTTCTTGGTATGTTTTGATACCATCGGACAGAACCAGGTCATATGTTGTATGTTTTCAGACTTCATGGTTAAGTCCTAGATTGAAAATTTTACGAGCGAAATGTGCCCAAAGAATGAAAAGTCAGAGTACTGCTTGTAGAGGAGGGGCTCCCGTGACTGTTACACAATTATATTACTATACAACTAGATTATTATTAATTATTTATTAATGTGTCAGCAGCATTTTACTCTTGTAGTTGGTTGATGTTAAGCCTTTTTTGCATAGGGCTTCAACCAATGATAATTTATATTATGGATTAACAATGATGCTGCTTTTCTTGATAAATCCATTAATTGTTTGGTTTATAAAACTGCGAGAAAATTGTGAGCGATGCCTGTCACAATCACCCAGAGCCCAAAGAGAAATCATCAATTCTCAATTATCAACACAATGTGATGATTAATTTTCAAATAATTCACTGTTAACAGACTAATCAGTTATATACTACATGTAATATATAAAATAGTTTGTACAGTTTCATCATTTTCAATGCATCATGCTTTAAAAGTTGAATGTAAAGCCTTAGTTTTTCATGTAACTAGTAGCTGTTGCTGTCAAATAAATGTAGTGAAGTAAAAAGTACAATATTTCAGATGAAATAGAAAAACCCTAGTCATCATGTATGTACTTACACGTACAGTAATTATAAAGTACTTACTACTGCCAGCTGCTGTTGCTAAATTTGATATTTACCTTAAAGACACTGACTGAAGTGGTATCTTATCTAACTCCTGACAACAAAGCCAATAAGCATGTAAGTATTTTTTAAACATTTTGTCTCATTTGTCTCATAAACTGATGTAGTAACTATGATTTGTTTTTAACATTATTTGATAGTCCATGAAGTTTTACCTTTGGGTCAGCTTCTCATGCTCCTGTGTCTCAGTATTTGTCAATATGCTTGGAGTCTCTTGAGAAAAGATCTAATATAATTTACACACAATCAGATTCCTATTGGCAAATCTTTCTGATTTTGTACATACAGGATCCACCGCATCCCATCACTTCCCTCTATCTCCATGATCTGCCTGAAAATCAAGTATAGTGCACTGGTTCCTAACTTTGGACTTAGGACCTTTCATAGGCTCACAAGATGATTCTGAAGGATCATCAGATGATAACAAGACAGAGAAAATTACTCGTAATTATGTAAATATTTTCTGTTTTCCTCCGATTTTTTTCCCCCTTTTCTCTTCTGAAAAACTCGATACTTTTTCCTCTTCTGGCCTCTAAGTGTCTCAGATGACACAATCCTTGAAGGAACTGCTCACAGCCCAGGCCAACAAGGTCATAACCCATGGTGAGGGGTCACAAAAGGACACTGCTCCACCTATTAATATCATGGATTTCATGGAAACACTAGTGCCCCTTTTGGCCAGTACACATACAAATACCCCTGATACTGTATGGTCAGTCTACATAAATCACTCTGTATATAATAAAGTTTTCTATGTGAGGTGGAAGTCAACATGAACCAGGTACAAAGTTTATTGCTGTCATACATTTCACTGATATTATTTGCTTTTATGTGCCATTAACATCCAAACTGCTCGGTGAGACCCAAAACCAAACCTTGTTTTTCTCACTGTGTGTTCACTGTGTCGTAGACACATGGTCGGTTTCCAAGGTCATAGCGAGGTCCTGCTTATTCAGCAAAAACAAAAAGCTCTAAAGGAAATGTTAGTGAGCATGTGTTTCTGTGTGTGTGTGCACACTCAAGACTACATTCTTGAACGAGGTGGGTGCACGTACAGTATGCGTTTATGTGCTGAACAGATTGTTATTCTTCCAGTGGCCCGGAGTCCCCAGCTGGCACTGTTTCCCAGAACCAGAGAGAGACTTTCAGGAGAGAATGTTTTTTTGGACGACCACACCAGTTTCTCTCTCTCTTGTGTGCATTAAAAACAATCTGCAACTCTGCACTTACTCTTTGCCGTTAATGGACAGAGATGCCAAACCTTGTGATGTTATATCTCTTATAGCCCTTTCATGAGGAAGTGGAAAATCCTACAGTCAGAACAACTTTTCAGCGACCAATTAATTTATACTCACACACTGAGGATGTTACTTTTTTCTTCTCCGTGTAAACACCTCAAAAGGACAAATGCACTCTTTGTTTTTGTCTTTATAAGACGATGGACTGGGCAATCCTCTCACACACCCACAGCAAAATGCCTGACACACACTCATACCTTCCCATTTCTCCTACATGCACTGTTCTCTGAACACACCACTGCTATTCAATGCCAGACAAAAAAGAGGGGTGTGCAGTCACAAGGTATCAGAGTTGCAGGGTCAGGAGAGTGGATAGGAGGGGCTGGAGACGTTGCATATGTGGGCAGCGGAGGGGTCCTGACTTGCCTCGGCTAACCTGATTGCTGTGTCCAGTCTTGCTCTGTAATCTAATATGAGAGCACAGAGAAACACTGCATTAGGGTTTAGTCTCTCTCTCATACACCAGCACAGTCCATTTAACCACCCAGTGAACTCTGGATCATGCCAAGAATACCAGAACTGAGCAATGTTAGCTAGATAATGAACTGAAAAGGCTGGAGAATGGAGAGAGTAACAATAACAATCAGCTGTTTTCTTCTCCCATGACCCAGAACCTTGGACCGGCCAGTAAGGGATATCAAGTTTTAATTTTAGGTTTTTATATGAACAGTCTGTGACTTAACAACCTCTTTTATAGAGCTGGTGGTCCACTTACATATAGTATAGGGAGTGACTGAGATTTATGGTTAAAAATACTTTGTGTATATCAAAAATGTGACCTGATGATACAATAAAGATGTCGACTGAGGCCTGATAATGAGGAGATAATGTGGGAATGTTATGAGGCAACTTCACGTGTGTTTATTTCTCCCATAAAAAGACTCAAATAAACAGAGAGCAAATAAAAAATAAAAATAAAAAGCCTCAGCCGCACCAGAAATGTGTCCTGTCATCTGACCAGCCTACAATTAAAATGGGTCATACCTATCATAGTTGAATTTAGGAGAGTGGAGCTGCTTTGGCCGCGTGAAATAGCGAAATCCTGTGGCAGATGGCAGTTCCTCCCACTTTTGTACAGCGATAAAAACCACATCCGTTTGTCCTGTGGTTAGAGCTACATTTACTCAGCTGTCCAGCCAGTTGCTGTTACAGAGTTCACATGGCACTTGTATACTGTTCAAGACAGAGGGAGCTTGACCCTGCATGCAGTGTTATAAAGTTATATTTTATCGCTGTCCATGCAACTGTATGGTGTGTCAGGAGTAAAAGCCTTCATGTTTGTTGAGTAGAAACAGGTTGAGCACTGCCACCTAGTGGTTCTCAGTATGGTGTAGGATAGAGAAAAACTGCTCTAATGGCAGAACTAAAATGTGAACAAAGATGTATTTACATTTTTTAGAGAGAATAGGCTTTATTTAAAATTTAAAATATTAAAAATAGATTACTCCAGCTTCATTTGAGATGAGCTATACTTCATGAAAAACACTAAAGACACATTATTTTCTAGGCTGGTTAAAGTCATGTTTCATAAACTACACCCTCTACCTATGATGGACCCTGTATGCACATGATTTCTTTTAAATCAATCACCAATCACTTAATCGGTTTTATGATCAATACATTATAAAGTGCTTCGTAAGACACTTTATTCCCTCTTTTCATTTGTTACTAAAAATGGCCCAGAGGCAGTTTGAAGAGAGGGGAAAACAAACTGAGAGGAGAGGGGGAGTCTTGTGGTTCAGCCAGCTGTAGGATCAAAGCCTGTGCACAGAAAGCTCTTGCAGAGAACCTCATGTTTCCCAGGAGAGGTCGTCTTGTTTGAGGCTGTTTCTGAACTTCTGAGACTCTCGGAGAAGCTGCAGGTTATTGTGAGTAGTCCCACCTTTCTTTCCCCTCTGTTTAGCTTTGACGAGAGAAGGGACGGGCGGCTTGATCCCACTCAGCTGCTTGGATGTGTGTTCCTCGGCACATGTCTGGCTCTGGGTCAGTTTATGGACCTGTGCATGAGCAGGAGATGGAAATCATCAGAAATCTACACCTACCAACACAATTAGACTTAAATTTCTATTGGCATACAACATTTTACAAAGCTCCCTAATGATGCAAGAAATTGTACATGTAACCATCTTTACAATCAAACCTTTGGGTTATGCTGAGTGGCAGTTAACTTACAGTCTGCTGGTGTTTGCGGAGCTTAGTGATCTGAACTCCCTTCTCTTCCATCCTGGCCACCAGCCTCTCCAGTTCTCTCTGCAGGTCCTGCTTCTGCTCCCGATGTTGGGTTGCATCGATCTGATGCACCAACTCCTGATGCTCACTGCCAAAAAAATACAGGCACAGATTATTAAATGTGAGAAGAAAAAGTTAAACAAAACAGTTTAAAAAAACAACGCTTACTCACAAGCTCATCTGTCCCAGCTCATCCTGCAGAGCCAGGAGCAGGTCTGACAGAGAGCTCAGCTCTGTTTGCTCAGACAGGCTGTCAGACTTCTTAAAAGCTGTGGAGGATGGAGAAAAGTCCTTTTGGAGGCTTTTCCTTGCTCCATGGCCAGTCCTGTGCAGAGCACTCACTCGCTCGCAAAGCTGGGGCTGGTGATGCTTCATCATGTGAAGGATACTTTGTACGTTGGCGTGGACCGAATGGCTGGGGCTTAATGACTGTGAGGGGTAGGAAGCAATCAAAAGTCAAAACAGTTCATAATACATGGTAATACATGGACAGCATCAGAGCAGACATACCGTTCCTGCAACAAAGGGCATTTTTTTGTGCCTCAGGCTGCCTGGCGATGCCAGCTCATTCTGTTTAGAGGTTTTCTGAAGGAGAAGACAGCTGTTATCACTAATATATTACAAACAAATATTTTTCTCATCAACTAAATACATGAAGGTTATCAGCTTTACTGGTAAGAAAAGCACCTTGGTGGTCTTTTTTGCTTTCTTCTTTGGTTTCATCTCTGCATTAGCAGGCACAGACAATCGAAGGCTGATGTCCAGCTCCCTCTGCAGCTATTGAAAAGGAAACAATAGCATGGTTGACATCAGGAAAACCTTTTTTTTTCTTTTTAAGGTTCTTTGTTGACATTTTACGATCATGTGAGCAGATAGTGAGTTTTATGTAGCTTAACACACCAAAAGATCATTTATTTACAAGTAAGAGTAATCAGATTCTGATATAAAAACACTAAAATATATGTTAAAAAATTCTGATTGTATTGTATGGTATGTGCATGTTGGGGTTGGGAGAATCGAAAAATTCTCAAAAAGTGAAAATGTGGATTCTTGCATCACTGGGACTGACCTCATCCGCTTTCTCCTGCACAAGTTTTCGCTCATGTTCCTCTTTCAGTAGCTTTTGCTCCAGAATGGCAAGCTTCCTCTGGAAGCAAAATTGCACCAAAAATAACAATCTTATCATTCAGCCTGTCCTGATTAATGTTTAGACTGATCAGCTGGAAAGCCGTGAATTACCTCTGCCTCAGTTTGGGTTCTGCTCAATTTGAGACACTCCAATTCAAGTTTCTCCAGTTTCTCCCGCTGAATTTGTGTGTCTGAGCTGCTCGACTGCTGGTTCTGCAGTGAAGCCTGGTGAGGAGGTAAACAGAGATTATATAATGGTTTAATAACATGCTTTTACGCCTCTAGCCATACATGTAGAAATGCTAGGAAGTGATGGAACACATGTTGTTGCTTGTTACCATTTTGTGAAAGAGTTAAATCAATTTTGTTTTAAAGATTTATACCTGTTTTCCCGGTATAAATGTTATTACACGTTTATAGTTAGTATCTACCTTTGAAGATAGATTTGTTAATGAATTCCGTTTCCTGTTTGAACTACCTGATTTTCCATGAGAACACTCCTCTCCTTCTTAGCGTTTTCAACCATCTTCCTCATGTAGTCCAGCTGCTTCTCAAGAACCTTACAGCGAGCCTCTGCAGACTGCAGCTTTGTGTCAACCTCTGGTATTACAAACATAGACACAACTATTAAAAAACATCTAATGAAAAATATTTGGCATTTTCACACTGTCTGAGAAAATATTTCAAGATCCCAGTCAAGCACAGTGACCTTTCATGTTGCACCTTCCATCACTTACCTCTCCTGCCAGAGTTATTGGTCTCAGGCAGGCTTGCTGCTGATCGACTGGGCATCATGTAAGATGCTGTGGCCTGCTGATGCTTCTGAGTATCATGGGAGAACAGCTGGAAGCTCTTCTCTGCTTGCTTCCTTTCCAGCTCCAACTGCCTTATTTTGTCCTGGAGAGTCTTCAGTGCATCAACAACAGCTGGAGAGGAATTAACGAGAACATAAAAGCATACCAGATGATTGATACAGACAGTGGTCATAACAAAAACTGACATACGGGCTGCGCCATACCTTTGCTGTCAATATTAGGTTTGGTCTGAGACTCCTGGAGGCTGCTGAACTGTGGGTCCATGCTGATGGATGAGGGTGCAGAGCGCTCCAGCTGTCTTGGCATTGGTAGTATCCTGTCTGGAGGCTGGTAATAGCTCCCAATGTAACTGTTTTTGGAGGGCGAGTCTAAAATCTACAGACAGGAGGAGGATGCTTTAGAAACTGTACAGGGGTTGCACCTAGAGACAGCTTCCAGGATAAGCGACTTGACTAAATGACTGTCAAAACTGCTGTTGGTAAATTCTCTAACGATCGACTAACGTTAACAGGTTAATCCATTCCTCGTCTAAGCATTATACTGTAACCCACTGTACGAGCTTTCTGCAACAAGGAGGCTGTTTTACAAACAAGTGCAACATGAAGCTCCTAAAAGCTAGAGGAACTCCAACACTGCTAACGTTTCGTAAGCAAAAACAAACCAGTTTATTTACGAATAACGTTAAACTACTTTGTTATCTCGTGTTAGCAGAAATAAGAACAAACGACCTCCCTTGTGCAACCGCTCTCAAATACGTTAAGCCAGATAAACGTGACAAAACCGAGAATAAATCTCCCTGATATAACCTAGCAGCTAACGACAACTTGGCGAAAGTAAACAATGCTAAAGCTAACGTGTTAGCCACAGTCGCAACTAACGGCTGATTAGCGAACGTTACCTGGTCGCGATAAGTTTCCATTCTGTCACACT
Organism: Lates japonicus; assembly: GCA_033238685.1. NCBI lineage: Eukaryota > Metazoa > Chordata > Actinopteri > Centropomidae > Lates > Lates japonicus. The sequence goes on from BRZM01000008.1 coordinate 889,862, forward strand.
CGTTTGGAGACGAATCGTACGTTTATATTTAATATTCTCAGACTGCTTGAGTAAGATGTAAACGGTTTTAACGTGGCGAACTGACTTCTTCGAGCGACTCAGTTGTCCTGTCACCGCCAGGCAGTCCGGACTTTTTAAATTTCCCTCCTCTTCGCCGCCCTCCTCGCTGTGGTTCCACCTGCGCACTGTTTCCTCCTCCACCTCCATAGTCCACAGTGTTCCTCATTTTTCCTCTCTTAAAATACATACCTTCACCGAATAGTGGTTTTGTCACGGAGAAACCATCTGGAAAAATAATTTAATTTATATAAAAGGAAAACGTTAAACCTATCAATACAGAGAGCTAATTTCACCTGATCCCTTTCTGCTTCTGCCTATGCAATTAAGGGCCTGCACCATATGTTTATAAAAGTGATCTGTTTTGGATTAAATTGATTAATAATCAATCAATGGGCTTACATCTATAGAATATGGACATTCAAGACAAAACGAGCCACATCCTCCAAAAATATTGAGGACCAGGTCTTAATGTCTTCAATGGCAGCGAAGTATGGCCCTAATTAAGTAAGAGATTTTAGAAAGTCCATCCTGAAAGGTATGGGCAGGCGCCTACATTTGACTTGTTTGCATTAGGAAAATGATGCAAAATAGGAAGTTCAATTATATTGTGTTGAAACATTCATTTAGAGACATTTTTTTTAGGAAACCTGCCTTTGCAATGCCTTTTTTCCTGCTCATTTAGTTTATCGTAGGTTGTAAGTGTCTTTAGCTAGTTAACCAATCGACCAACTGGTAAATATTTGTACAGCATTATGCAAATACCTTGCTGCAGCATTTGGCAGCATGTGTGCAGTGTGGCAGGTGTGCTCCAATGAGTGGAAGAATGCATTTTGTCTTGATAATTTTTTGTTTTGTATAGGCATTTTATGTAGATTTCTATTTTTTGTTTTATTCATTTGAAACAAACACCTTTGTCCTTAACACAGACTTGTGGTACATGGCACATCAGAATCCAATTTTAACACCTTTCAGACAATTTCACAGGCTGACATTGAAATTCCTGTGTTCATATTATTTTTAACCATTCAGTGTTTAGTTTGACAGTTTACATAAATACATGTGAGGTTGAATACAACACAAATGGAGTGGAAATATACAACATCTCCCTGTTTGACCCTCCTCTGTCTATTTTTCTGCCTGCCTGTTATTTCTGATAAACAAGAGAAAGGAGGGGGCTGCTGCCGACGAAATGTATGATGGGAGAAGTAGTTCTAAAGCGCTACCCTTCAAAACGCTCTCCCAACGAAGAGAATCCATCTCCCATAAACCGTTCGCCCGCGAGCTTGGCAACTCCCCTCCAACCAATCATGTGTCAGAATCCGAACAGCACCGCCCTAGGATGCCCACGGAATCCGCTCATTGGCCAGCCGCGTCTGCCAATCAAATGTTTACCCTCAAGTTGTTGCCTCCCGTCGCTTGTACCCTGGGTCTAACGTTGCTGGTCAGCACTGTGGCGAGGCGTCCCGTAGCAAAAGACCTGCACCAAAGAATGTGGATAAAGTGAGTATTTGACAATGACACTTTGTGCTTTTGTTCCACAGTGACAGGTTTGTGTATGGGAATGTTGTTTTCACCGCGGTCGTGTTGTACTTTACTGGTGTCTTTGTTAACGGGCAGCTTGAAAGCCTTGACACCAAAGGAAGGCAGGGAGAGATTGAATGGACCACGCTAACTGACAAGCTGCGTATTTTTACATTTTCAAACATGACATGTCTAATATTCAGATAAAAAGTCTTTAGACATTAACCAACGTCGGTTCACTAACGTTTGCAAAAGCAATAGGTGTCAACAACACTTAAACTGACACATTATGGCAGTTTGTAAATCAATAAATAATCTCTCCTTTAACCAGCCCTTTTTTCTTGGAAGTTGTTAACAGCTCAAATATCAATATGATGCAGTTGATAAATTACTGGCAAAATGAAAATAAATTACTGATATACAGTTGCCAGCATGACTTGGTTTTAAATGCCTGCATTTATTGATAGAGCCCCGACTGATGGTGGATTTTTTAGGCCGATACCAATATCTATAATTGAGAGTTGCGAAACTTGATTACTAATAGATATATCAGCCAATGTTAATTTTTGGTTCTATAGACATGCTTATTTGCATATGCATATGTGCAAAAAGCCCATCAATTTCAACTGGCAGAGATCTTTCCCTGCCATTTGTACCATAGCACTATATCTATATCTGTGATATGAATGTGATATCAGTGTGTTAGGACATTGTGTGCACTGTTGCAAATCAGTGAGCATGACGTCTTTGAAACAGTAATGGATATTTATATGATTTTTATATGATTTGCTGGATTATTGAAAAACAGACATTTCATCCGTCATCAGTAGTGATTTGATTTTACGGAGGTTTTACCTCATGAATATCGCCATTGCCACAAAAAAATTCCATGTAGATGATCGGGGAGTTTATTAGAGCTAGACCAGTCGTTTGTTGCACACACATTGCTGCTGTGATGTAAACCTGGACTGTATGGTGTTATTTGTTGTGCAGCCCGTTATAAGACAGCACAAACACTAGTCCAACGTCAAAAGATGGAAGTGCAGGACCAGGAGTCTCTGGGGAGATGGGACGGGCTGGGCAGCCGGGATATCAGCTCCAGAACTGAAGCCATGGACAACATCCACCAGGAGGTCATGAGGAAAGTGGAGGCTATTGGGCCCATACCAGCATTGGTCCCGTCGCCCCTGGCCTCTGGAAGCGCCCCCAACATTGATCTGAATGACATCCTTGCTCATCTGCTCATGCTCTCCAAACGGTGCCCCTTTGAAGACGTCAGGGAGCGATGTGCTCGGCTTCTACAGAGTGTCCAGGTAGGAGATTCATATGATCTATAATGAGACCCTGGTGAGCTCTTTGTGTTGTGCTGCAGTAAGCTGCACCACGCTGTCATATGTCCTCCCATTTTAGCACTTATGGTATTGTTCTGCTGCCATCTGCCTCTCTCTTCACCTCTTCATAAGCATTACAAACACTGTGGCTGAGTCAGAACCTCGCTAAGAGCAATGCATGCTTTGTCAAGTGGATTACAGTCAGTGACACGAAGAGACACCTTGAACTCATTAACACTTAAACATTTCAAGAGCCAAGGATTTACCAATCCAACCCTTCGACCATATGCATGAATGCACTGAGAAGAGCAAGTCAACAGTTTGTCTATTATTAATACGCAATTAATTATTCTGTAGTATCTAAAATAAAATGCTGCTAAATATTGTCTTAATTGTTAATCCTAGAGACATGATGAATTAGATTGAATTTGAAGGTAAGAGAAAAGAAATTACTACCAGTAGCAAGGGTTCATTAAGCACATTCAGGCTGAACAACCTATATCGAGAACAGTTTAGTCCTTAACAATTTACTAAAAAATAACTTGATTACTGGTCAAATGATTTAACTCAAAATCATCATATGGTTTTGAAAAATAAAATTTAATTTGTTAGCCACATATCACAAACCGAAACGCTCATGTGACAACAAACGACAGGCATGGACAGCTCTCACGTCGGATTTTGTTTTTCTGTCACCTGCTGTTACATCGACAGTGACTGGAACATTTCAGGTTCTGTGCTTTAGACTCTCAGCACAGATGAGACACACTGCTGAGAACTACTCTGAGGTGCGTTTCTTGATGAGTGGAGCTTGGGAGGTAAAGTTAGTGCATCTATACACTATAGTGCAAAAAACATGACTTGACATGACAACATATCATTTTGGTTTGGGTAGAGGGCACATGTTAATGATGACGTCACGACTAATCAACTTAAATTGGTTTGGTTAATCAACTTCAAAAAGTAATTAAAATGCCCATCCCTAATTATATTATATTTAACCAATGATTTAAATGTCTTATACATTTATCTCACATATATAATGGCAGAAGAAACATGTACCCAGCCTCCAGCGTCAGCTGGGATTGGCTCCAGCCCCCTGTGACCCTCAAAGGATAAGTGGTATAGATAATGGGTAATGGTGTACTGAAATGAAAAAGGCAAAAAGACAAAAAAACAAAACAAAAAAACACTTCACCACTTTATTTAATCTGCACAGAGGATTCTTTGCACAACCTCACAGTGATTTCTAATAAAAAACGTGACAATGCATCTATGTGGGTATTGTCAGAGACCTGAGACGTGTTACTCAGTAACGCCCTCCATCAGCAGTGTGACACCCAACGTGTCCAATGTGATTTTTCAAGTTCAGCTTTTTCAACACTGTCACAACAGTCTGTTGGTTAATTTAGTTGATTTCATTGCTGATGTGGTTGATTTACCACATGACGGAGTGATATTCCACGGGTTAATTATTGATTAATGACGGGGTGTAATATTACAGGGGAGGGGGCTGGATGAAGGGGAGAAATCACACTCAACCATCTGCTGACGTTATGTGTTTATTTCAGTTTAAAGCAATGCCATTGATATCAGTGTGCCATGCAGGTTGTTGTTATTGCAGATGTGGTGGGTTGTAATTTGGATTCAGGTCATAGTGTGTACCTGAATTCCTCTATTCATGTTGTTGTCAAATGTGTATTTACACTACTATTTTTTGATGGTTTGCGTTGGTGCGTTGATTCATTATTTACAGATGAATTTATCATTATTTACCTGGAGAGAACCAAATATTGGATTTATCCCAGCACCATGTTAGCTGTGGCCTGGTCAACTTAATGAGTCCTCTAATAACAAACAAAAACTAAGCCTGACAACTTTTAATGGCCTGACATGTTGTTATTCTGAGGAAATAGACTGTTTGGCAGTGGCATTAATTCCTGTTTGTGCGGAAGTGTTTTTGGAAGATCGAGGAGCGGGGCAGAGGGAGATGAGAGAGGGAGAAAGCTGCTTTGCGGGTTTAGTGGTGCACCACAGTACACACCGTCTGGTATTTTTGAATTATGCTAAGCTGTATTTGCTGAGGGCTTGCCAAAGGGGGTGCATTTATGAGCCCAATGTAGCAGCTCGTGTTGCTCTGGTCCCACGGTTGAAGACCCCCCCCGACCAACACACACACATAAACACACCTTTCTCACGTTGTCAGATATGGGAGGGGCTATAATGGGGGCTGACAGACCTCTAATTCCAGTACATCTGCTGATTAAAGACAAAATCTTTGAAAGCACAGACAGTCCTTTCCTCATGGCAACCCCCCTCCTCTAGTAGAGGAAGGCCTCCTGCTTGATGAGAATAATATCCCATAATACCCCTGTGGCTCACAAAATTGGCCTGAAACACCCTTTTCAAGGGTTTGGTGGCACAGTGTGCATATCTACTGTATATGTTGTATTTGTAACAGTGGAAGTAATCCACAATTTTTGGATCCCTCCTCCACTGGTGGGTGTGGCCTGAAAAAAATCCAATTCCAGGCACTTGTGTAGATGATTAAATAAAAACACTTATAATATATGCTAGTACACAAAAAACATGTCAATATACTGGCACACACAACCTTAGAGCAATAGTTTGACATTTTGAGAAATACAGTTTTTTTGCAGAGAGAAGATCAACACCACTCACACCACTGAGGCCTCATGGCCCTCTGTCTGGGTACAGTTGCTTCACTCTGCCTTTTTTATGAGTTGTTACTTGTTTTTTCACAGCCTTGTGAATACGCAGGGACATGCTGTATCATGGCTTGAGTGAATGGGCTAGGCCCAGTGTTCACGGTGGGTCCTATGGGTTATGTTAAGGTCACAGCCGAGAATAGCCTCTATGGGTGGGGAGGGCGGTTCTAAGGCGCCCTCTTGTGGAAGGGTCTGTTGGGTGAACATTAAATAATAAAATCAACAACCGCGGCAATCCCAAGGCCTGCATGGTCAACATGAGCAGACGGGTTGACAGATGTGCTTACGCTGCTCGCTCAACTAGGTCAGACATATTGCATGGGTGAGGGGGGAGAGAGCAGCAGCAGCAACAGCAGCACCAGCAGCAGGCAGTGACCTTTGGCACAGTAACTGTACAGTGAAATGCTCAGCGGATGTGGAGACGTGATAGAGGAATAAAGCTGAGGATTGCATAGCTGCCAGCCAGCTGGGCAGAGTGATGTGGGACAGTGCCGATACCGGGCTGGGTGTGTGTGTGTGTGTGTGTGTGTGTGTGTGTGTGTGCACTGGCAGCGGCATTCATACAGTCTGTGTGATGTCTGCCTGACTAAGCTATGAAGCTTTATGTTGTAATCATAATAAGGCCACTCCAAGGCTTCCACACTCCCTGTAATAAGGATCGCTTTTGGTCTAGGTTAAGTCTGACACTGAAATGATAGCTGCACAGTGATGGTTTTCTTCGCTATTTTTCCAGATGTTTTTCCGTTGTGGTGCAAAATACTGTAGCACCTTTTGCATTCACATGTAATTGGATGGACTGAAAACAAAAATATCTGTGAATATAAACCAAAATCAAATGTGGTATATTTCTCAGTGTATAATACGGGCTTGAAACCACAACAATGAATGCAACTTGCCAGTAAAATTGTCTCCTATTTATAAAGGGTTGCTGTGTAAACAGGGAGCCCTGACTGGCTATGCATCTGTTTTGTGATGAAGTAATATGAGTGATATTTGATCAGTTTGTAGCCCTACAGCTCTGTCTAGTTATCAGAAAATAGAAGCAATTTTTATACAATTCCCTTTATGTGTTCTATCCAACGTTCTCTTGCCAGCATATTAAAAACCCATTTCTAACATAGCAAAGCGCATTAACACACAAGCTCCCACTTTGATCCTACAATACAGACAGACCCCACCTTCCAGCCAGTGGCATGCTACGGCTGCAGACTCGGGTAAGACTAGAGAGGAGGGGGTGCATGTGGAAGTGTGCAAATTAGTCACTGTCAATCCTGTTTTAAGTCAAAATAAATGATGAAAAAGCAACATTTTCCTTTTTAGTTCTCATTATACAAATGCAAAAATATTGAAGCTTTTTTTTGAGAAAGAAAAGTTTTTGTCATTTGTTCCCCAGTAAGAATCATCAGTCTTCATTGTAAGGACTCTCACCAAAACATGTAAAGGCTGTATTATCCTGGCACAGAGGGAGGAACTCGAAGGTGTTGGGTATGGCTTTTTCACAGTGTGTTAAATGCTTATACTCAGTGGCATGAGGGGCAATGATGGGTGGTTTGTTACACCATTACTTGGGGTGTCATTTCTCTGCGATTATTTCTGGTCAGGTTATTCAGGAAACTGAGAGGGAGAAAGAGAGGGAGGGGAGATGAAGAGTGACAAAGAAAGGGAAAAAGAGAAATGTGGCAAAACATGACGGTGCACTGATGGTCAAACAAGAGATGGAGGAAAGTAATAGTGAGAGAATGAGTGTGGTGTAGTCTTAATCGCTTAGGAGTAAAGAGGGGAAGGGTAAAACGATGGAGGAGGTGAACAGACACTGTCTCTCTCTGTATTCAGTCAGCAACCTCCCAGTGGAAACTACTAGCACCCCACAACTATGAGCCCTGCTCTCCAGAACCTGAGCCCAGCTCCGGCTCAAACCTGAATAATTTCCATCCCATCCAGAACCAAATAGCTTAAATGATCCTTAACCAGACTAAAGCCCCAGATAGCTGATAATTTCCATGTAATACATCAATAACTTACCATGTTTTTCAAGAACACTTGAGCCTCGAACACCGAGCCTAGATCTGTGGGATCCACTCGGCTTGCAGTTGTCTCCTGTCTGCTCAGACATACATTGCAAGGCTCAGCTTGTCTCACCCACACACCCGAGACCGTGGAAGAAGGAGGAGGTTGGGCGGGGAGGAGGCAATAGTAACAGAGTGCTGCAGCAGGAGGTGGAAAGGGATAACAAACGCACACAGAAAAAAAGGCACAAGAATAAAGAGCTGTATACCCAAGCCAACACTCTCAGAGGGTGAAAAATAATAATAGCTATGCCTCCTGCTCCACGCTCATGTGTCAGCTTCTGAGAAAGATTTACTGTGCTGCTTCTATCAGAGAGATTGAAGAATACGATCACATGGTGCTGTTGGAATAGCCATACGTGATATTTATAACTTGTATATGGAATTGAACTTCATAACAATTTATAAAGCATTGCCTTCTGTTGCCTATATATATTAGCCTTATTTTTATTTCTATTTCAAAACACAGTCTCTAAGACTGTGCTCAGCTCTTCTCTCTGTGGGTTTAATGTTGCCAGTAGAAACTGGAAGCTTGTGTAACTGTTGGGTAATCGGAAGTCGCTCTTGACTACGCGCCTAAATGTCAAAGAATTCATGTTGGTTTAGTAGTTTAGCCATCGGTAACCCCTAAACAGGTGTTCATCATCCACAGTGGCAGCAGCATTGTTTTTTTCAGGTCTGTAGACTCATTTTCACAACAGACAGACAGTCAGCAGCTTCGGCCTATCAATAGTTTAGTCATTATTATTTCTCTGTTGGGCCTCGCACCACTACTCTTTTAGATGGTATAACAGTAATTTGCAGTATGTTGATTCCATTAACTACACTGTTTTAGTACGTGTACCACAATCATATGTTATGACAACTCAATCAAGTGCCAGGCTAGTTCCTGGACATTAGGCTAACACACCTCTGCGAGGTTCAGACGAGCTTGATGCAGGTGAAACAGGTCCTTTAGACTTATTGGTCCCTGATTTTCTGTTGGTGAAGGACAGTGCTACAGACATATGTACTCGTATAAAGTTATGTCCTCCCCACTTCTGAAACCAAACCTATGCCCTATATATATATATATGTGACACCACTTGCCTCATACGCTTTCCAGACACTTTGTCTATCAACCGGATGGCATCGCACCAGGATTAATTTGATTGAATTCATAAATGAATGATGAAGGTTATTGTCCAGTGGATGTAGTATTTGAGCAAATCAGCATGTGCCTTCTTTATCCTCCACCCTCTTACCTTTAATGCTCCACCTTACTTGATGAAACAGAGTGGGCTATTGAGTACTCACCCACAGTATTGAGGGGGCTGAAGTAGCTGCAGGTCACCTGTGGGACAGGAGGTGCCTCGTACCAGTCTTTTAGCCTGCTCTCGCCCTCTCAAATTGCTGGATGGGAATCTTCCATGCACTGTGTTGAATGCATGTAATGCCCGCATGATTTTAATTTTTTCCTTTTGCCCTGGTCACCGGGGCACTCATCCAGTATGTGTATATGTATGTGATTCTTCTTGTGTGTTTGTGTCTGTTCGTATGTGTGCTGATCTGTCTGTCTTTCAGTATGAGTCTGTGTGTGTGTGTATGTGTGTTTACATGTCTTGAGAGATTTATAGCAGTGAGCATGCAGGATTTAGAGGCATCTGCGGATCAGGTCACAGTTAGCTGAACAGTCCAGTGCTGCGGTCCAGGGCCTCAGTCTGAGGCAGCCCTTATTAGATACAAAACCACAGGCTCAACACGGCTTTAACTCAGCGAACACACAAACAAATATTAGCAAGGACACTGGTTCCTGCTCAGATCAGAAAAAATATTGTAACCACTGAAATGGAGCTGAATATAACTAGAAGCTTTTAGATTTTTATTAACTATTTGACTTATTATGTCTTCTGCTGACTTAGGTAGGGTATGTACTGAAGAACAATGTAGCTGAGATGATTGATTGATTGAGTTATTTAATAAGCAAAAATGACTTTTGCTGGCTAGCTTTCTAGATGGAGGATTTCGGGTTTTGACTGTTGGGAGAATAGCAGATTCGATAATGTCACTTTCAGTTTCTGGAAAATAATAGATTACTTCTTTTAAAAAATGTTTTTACCATTTTACAAAACAACCAAACCAATCAATTATTGATTTATCAAAAAGAACATTAGTTGCATTGCAAAACAATACAGATTTAAGGTCTAAAAGGCCAATTTCAGTCTATGCTCTGCCAGTGTTTGACTGTATACGCTTCTTTGTGGGTCTGAAAACCTCATTTGCCTTCGTCTTGAAGGAAAATATTAGTAACACACACATATTATTAGCACACACACACACACACACACACACACACACACCGCTTACAAGGTCTTGTGCACCTTCATCCATTTTAAAAGCACCCCACACTTGAGACATGAAACTGCTGCGCCAGCACCTGATAGATTGTTTCTCACACTGACCACTGCTGCTCATTGTGGTGCCGCCACCAAAATGGTGTTGCTCCAAGCTTGCCCAGTGCCATGTTGGCTTAGGCCTGGCTGCATGTTGTTTCAGCGTGGTGTGGTATTGTTTCAGGCCACTGCAGAGTGGTGAGGGTACAGTTTCTTTCTCAGGGTATTGTCCCAGGCTGATGTATATGTGCTTGCTTGTTAAGCAGACCAGTTTGTCGTCAGACGGTGACAGTTTCACACTGCGTGGACCTCTGAGTTCCCACAGTCGCTCTCACCTCTGACCTCAGCCTTTCTTCACCCAAAGCCAGGCTGAAGTGTGAGTGTGTGCATGTGTGTGTGTGTGTGTGTGTGTGTGGTTGAGAAATGGACAGAGTGTGAATGTGGATTGATGCATGCAGTGTTTGTAAAGCATGGGTTTGTTTACACTGTTTACTTAGGGTAGGAAAAACATAATCCTTCTCACATTGATCATTGTGTTCGTCCTAAATCTAGACATGCACCTTCATGTTGAGGTTATTTGCGTCATATCACACATACACTTGTTGTGTTTGCCATATTCTCAGGCAGATTAGATTTGTGAAGTAAACAATTGGCTGTGAGGTTTATGCCATGTACAAAAGACATATTCTTTATAACACAGGTGCACCCATGTTTATATCTGCTAAGTTAACTATTTTTCCACACACCTTATAAAATACTTCAAAGGTATTCATATCTTAATGAGAGTGGTACATAAATAACTTCATGTATATGGTATGGTATTTATGGTTGAACGTTATAACCAGCTGTCGTGAAAGCTTCTAGTTTTGTAAGTGTAACCAGATACTGGGAAGATGTTTTAACAACCTGGATGTTATTGATCGCCACACAGCTCACCCACATACTTTGAGGATACAGATAGGATACAGATCTGACCTACTGGTCAGATGATATCGCTTATGTATCATAATTATACATATGGGTATACTATAGATATGGGAAACAGTTGAATAATCTTCAAAAAAGTCTTCTGAAGGTAAACACACATTTATGGTATGTAATGATGTAATGATAACCAAAATCCAAGAAGGTATGAAGTCAACACAGTGATAATAAATATTGCATGAGCATCTGTACAGCAAAACAAGTATTTGCATGTATGACAGTCGATCTGGAAAAATGATGTCGAATGCAATTATCCAAATGCCAAAAGGCAACAAATCATCCCCTAATTATAAGTTGTTTTCACACGCCCTGCTCAAGCTTTTGTGTATTTATCACACTTGTCTATATTTGGTTGTCTGTGTTTTCAAGTCTGTGGCAAGTGAACCCAAAGGTGTGTATGTGGTTGGTGTCTGCGTGTTGATTTGGTCACTTCAGATGCCTGGCCCTAGGTTCAATTAAAAGAAGACTACGTGTCAAAGAGAAATGCTGATGTTCTTTTTTTTTTTTTTTTGTTCAACGGCTTTAAAGTTCATGACTGAATAAAGAACAGAAACTTCAGCTCAAAGCAAGCAAATGCACAGAGTTGTTTACATCTCACGCCACACACTTGTACTAATATGCTCTGCAACACAGTTATTGAAGAGATAATGTTACATCATGTTAAGTCATCTATCACCTTAGATTTATTAGATCCCTGGGTGGCCAGCCACCACCCCGACACACACATGCACACACACATTCCCTTTACACTAAGGCCCTGGAATGCTCTGAGGCACCATTACCTAACAGCATCCTGTCAGTGTAGTTCATAGTGCTGTATTTTTGTCATACTTTACTGACTTGAGTTTTGCAGCAAATCAGGAAGTAATACTCTGGAGCCGTCACTGAACACATCATATAACTTGCAGACTTGTCAGGGAGTGGCCTGTAAGCTGAGCTCCTCTGACTCATGTTTTGTAGGAAAAAGCTGATGCCTTGTTTGCACCAATAGTCAAAAGTTGTCCCCGATTTGAATATTCCAGATGTTGGCTTTAGCCACTTTGATAACATACACTCATCAGTGTGCGGATGGACACATAGTTTCTTCTAGCTGAACCAAGATGGAAGGGAGAGGTTTTAGTGTGACAGACATTAAAGCAGCTGGTGTCACAATAAACAGAATTTACACCGGTGCGGTTAATGCTCAGTAAGATTTTACCATCAATTTTGATTCAAACACTGAGTCACACACATGAAATGCAACAAAATTCATTTCTCACCTGAAGAATATTTCCTCAGGAGTCACGCTTTGTCTCCTGACGATTCAGAAAACCTGGAAAATCAGTTGTTGACTGATAATTGCTTTTCTCTGATTTAATACTCATAATCACAGGTTATTTTCTATAGCAAACAAGAACCATAATGTTGTGGGTCAAGTTTATTTTTAACTGGACCCTAGACTTCCATAAGGTTTTTGTTTTGTCTGAGAGATGATACTAAAATTTTCATGCATTAGGAAAAATGTTTAAACCCTTTCGTGCTTTCAGTTATTAGTAGTTTCATTTTTAATAGTTGTTTTTTCTTTTCTCAAAATGTATATGTTTTTTGTTTGGCTTGTTTTTCTATTTGTCTTGTTTTTATTTGTTTAATGGTATTTCCTATATTAATCTGTCTCCTTTTGTATTTTGTAACTTTACACTGCTATAGGAGAGCATTGTATTCTGTTTAATTACATGTAATTTGCTATATAATTCAAACATTTGGGTCTTTTGAGAAACCAGAGCTATTGCCACTCAGAAGAAGAAATTTTGCATCTATTTTTTCGTTCAGTATTAAACAACATAACAGATTTCAGAAACTGTGACGTATCACTTTAAATCAACATTCTATCGGATCAGTTTGCCTTTGAAATTGAAGTCATTCAGACCACTGAACCACAGAGATATTACAGGGTCTCTTTTTGATTTGAAATGGGTGGAGCTGCAGGTCGCACTCCATCACTAAGGCTAATATTGAATGTTTTATTACATTTATAATCCGCATTGTTTACTTAACGGATTGCCTATAACATGTTTTGTTACCTTGGAGAAAAAATGTAGAGGTGCTTGAGCACCGCTGAATTGCGGGTGGTTCAGAGACCTCAGGTCCTTGAGGGTGCAGCACAGGGTCTCCAGCAAAACAGGAACAGACCAACTGTAATTCAGCAGAAATTATCCCAATTACAGGGATGATTAAAATAATCACTGGTCTAGGTCGTTATCAGGAAAATAGCTTTTTATGAGACTCTTTTTCTCTGAGTCAAATTTTACCCCCATGGGGTCCTGTGGCACAGAGCAAGTTCCATTTCTTAGGCCCAGCAAGCAAAACATGTAGATATGTACGAAACAAGGCTCTTGTCCCTATGGTCTTGCAGGCTCCACATCAGATAATACATAACAGTGCACAAAGCTCACCAGAGCATTTCAACTAGGGCGCGAGGCTTATTGTGAGCTTACTGTACCGCATGTCTCATGATGGTGATTAAAAGTAATGAGCTCGTTGAAAATACCAAGTATAATCTCTTGGTCAAAGAGCTCCAGAGAGCGCATTAGATAGAGATCTAAACAAGTAGAATATTTGGAAACAATGCAATCCATTGTCTAATGAGTAGGGGAGAGAAATGATGTGGGTGCAATGGAGGTAGGTGAATGAACTAGCAGCAGTGAGTATGAGTGAAAGAATCAGCCAAAAGTGGCAGTAAATAGACAGGAATGAGGAGGAGGAGGATGAAGGGCAACTAGAAAAAGCAGCAAAAGATGAAGGGCTAGGATGTAAAAAATGACGAGACAAACAGTAATATCCCACACATTAGTGAAAGGACAAGTGGGTCCGAGAGGGAAAAAATGTAGAGAAGAAAGACCAGTAGGAGACGTTTTAAAAGATATTGTCTGACTTTATTGAGCCTTAGAAGTGCAAGAATAGCAAGGGTCAAGCTTGGCTGAACTCTTGAGGAGAACAGAAGTATGGCTCCAGTCACAGGGAGATCGGGGATGGTTAGGAGAGACAAAACAACTCTCCATCTGGTTCCTGAATGGTCTTTGCCAGCAGGTTGCCACACCTCATTCTGTTCCTCCAGGTTTCAGGCAGATCAATGTATGTTGCAGTAAACACCGAGGCCCTTGTATGAAACTAGGCATGTAGCAAAACCGAAACTGTAACATGCATGCAACAGCACAAACCTTGAGTCACCAGTCACCTCTTTCCCTCCTTCCCATTTTTTTTTCACTGTTGAGGATATCATCCTGTAACATCTGTAAACCATTCACTAACACCAGCCACCAATATCCAACTTAATTCCCAGATAGTGAGGAGTCCATATCTGCCGTGAGAACAGGTCCCCATGACCCACATGAGTTATTCGGACAAGAGCCCCTCTGGGATATCAATCGCGGTTTGCTCCTCAGACGTCAGCTATTTGTTTTAAGGGAGTGTCAGTGGCCCACGGCTCACTTCTCGTCAGGAAAGGAAGGAAGGAAGGAATCCTATAAGGACCCCTGTCATAAATTTTACACAGCGCAGGGCATGATGTGATGTCAGGGTAAGTTGTGCATCAAAGCGACGGTTGGTAGCTTATGTAACACTTTTCTTTGTGCTGATATCCACCCAGCGAGCGAGAAACAGTCACAAGTCGAGTCATTGCTGTCACAATAGTCTGAAAATATGTACATTTTTTATCTTAAACAGTCAGACCAAGATTTATTGAGTTACATGCTGCACCAGATGTTGCAGTCTTAGCCTTCAAAATAGGCTGAGTAGGCAGGAAGGCGTTTTGGTATAGGATAAACCCTACCTTCCCATTCTTTACATACCATTTAGTTTATTTAATGCGATTGAACATATCAGCATAAAAAACAGTGGTCTTCTCTCAGTGTCTGTATTGTTTTGCTTATCTGTCAATTTGTGTATTTGCTTAATTCGCCTGGATGCTTTTTGCTTGTTTTTCTTTGCAACATTGCAGAAAATCCACAACCACCTCTGTTTGTTTGCTCATTATATCTTGTGTGCTTTTGTTTACAGAGGCTAAGCCAGTTGACGCGGGTCATGTGCTATGTCATGTTTCTACTGGCATGTATTTTTTTAATGTCTGCTTGTTTTGATGGAGAATGTTGTGATGTATATTAATTGTTTTAGCCAACTTATATACAAATATAGTGATGTTTTTAGGTACTGTTTCTTGACAACAAACAACTCAACTCAAGTCTAAGATGTGTTCTAAAAAGATGTTGGATGTTTTTTGCTGTTTATTTGGAAAGTTGCATCTAAGCAAGACTGAGGTATGTGTGGTGAAGAAATTTACATTTTGGTCATAACTTATCATTGTCAATATGGTTAAAGATGGATAAATTAGGTCAGAAGACACTTAACAGGCAAAATACCAAGCACTGCCTGTTTGTGCTTTCCAGAAAATGTCAGGTTTGCTGCTTTTCTATCACTGTACATTGATACCTATTGGGCTATACGAAAGTTGGTCAAACAAACAAGCAATCTGAGGATCACGATTACACTTGGAATTGCAGTTAACATTTTTCAATATTTTCGATGCTACAGATTAAACAACAGTAAAATTTGTCAGCTGATAATAGAGCACGATATGTCGTATATCAGCAACATGTTCAAGGATAACAAGAAAGCCTAAAAATATGACTTTAGGTGCATTGGGTTGAAGTTAACTGTCTTGATTGTTTATATGCAAGTGACTTCTGTTAAACACTTCTTTACACTATTAAGTCTATCTGTGTAGTGAATCCATGACGAAGTTTTTTGGGTGATGACAAGCTGCTGTTCATACACACATACACATTCTGTCCCATGACCAAATCCACTTGCAAGAGTGAAATTGTTTCATTAACATTTCTATTTTATGACTAAACTGCCTTCTGTGGTTCAGAGCTTGTTTTGTGCTGTGTTGAATCAGCAACTTAGCCTGTCTTTCCTCAGATAGAAAATATAGGTCAGCAGGGCTCTGGTTATATATGGGTGCAGATTAAGGAGGAAAAAGACAAGCGGGTGCTGCCGGAAACAGTGACCCCCTGTGAACACGAGTGTCTGGTGTGCCTCTGAACGCAGGTGTGAAGGTGACCATCCAGCCAAGACGTTCATCCAAAACATGCTGTCATCACCTCTTCGTCTCAGAAGCTTCCTTCTTCATACATGTGAAAAAAAAAAGATAGTGGCGCGTTCATGCTATATCTTTAACCACGTTTGTTGTCACCCCGCAACGATGCTGCGACAATCGGACGCGCCTTTATCACCTGCTGACCTGATCACGTGGGGTTCGAGCGGTTGTACTCGTCTCGAAAGGGCCTTGTTTGCTCAAGATTTTTCTTTTCAGACGTTACAAGTTAGCAGTTGAAAACAACAGTCTGGTGGTTTCATTGCAATACCACCCCATTGCTTAAATTTGGCTATAAGAGGGAAGAGAGAAAAAATGTCATGAATGTTTTCTTGTAATAGATTCCTTTAGGCTTTCTATGCCACAGCCTGCAGCACATATTTTTATCTCATGAAAACTTTACTTCAGAATTTCTTTTTGATGTACAAAAATATTCTAGAAAAACGAACTATTTTCACTCAGAGAGTCAGCTTTATTTTGAACTTCTATTTTGTGTTGATGCTGATATGGGAAATGCAGAATTATATGTGCTTGTGTTGTGTTGTTGACTGGTTTGACAGGTGTCCTCATTTATACTGGAGTAAGAGCCTCCTCATTGCCAGTTCTCCACACCCTCTGACCAGACATAACCAGTAACTGTGGGCTGTGTGTGTGTGTGTGTGTGTGTGTGTGTGTGTGTGTGTGTGTGTGTGTGAGAGAGAGAGAGAGAGAGAGAGAGAGAGAGAGAGAGAGAGAGAGAGAGAGAGAGAGAGAGAGAGAGAGAGAGAGAGAGAGAGAGAGAGAGAGAGAGAGAGAGAGAGAGAGAGAGAGAGAGAGAGAGAGAGAGAGAGAGAGAGGACGTGAATGATAAGTTTATGTACAAGAAACAAAGTCTGGTCTGTGTGTGTTAGAGGGAGGGAGATGGGTGGGAGAGAAAGATAGAGATAAGTGAATACAGCGTATGTTCTTGGGTAAAACAAAGCGAGTGTGTGTGTGCTTGCACTGTCTCTCCCACACACACACACACACGTACTTGTGAATTCGAGATTAGCCCCCACCTAATTGTGGGCAAGCACTCAGAGCCTATTAATGCCTGACCTGACCTCCTCTTTATTCCCTCCGTCCATCACTCTGAAGACTTGCAGAACACACAGAGCAGCAAAACAACAACTGCCGTTAACAGAAGGAGAGACGGCTGCTCCCACCGGCCCCCCTGATTGGCCCAGATGCACAGTTTTAAAGTGCTGCTATTGACTGAGAGGAGACACACCTCTAGAATCTGTTTATGTGCAGCCAGAAAAGAGAGATGGGGTGGGGGGGTGCGGGTGTTGGAGGAAAGGGATATTGGGGTGGGGGTTGATTGTGCTGAAGGAAGACATTCAGAGTAGGGGAGTTACATGAAACTCTGGAACATCCATTGGAGCTTGTTCAAACTTCTAGGAAACTAGGATGTTTTGTTTGCTTTTCTGTGTGTGTGTGTGTGTTTGTGGGTTTCGCTGAGCACCCTTAAAATCACAGCCTATTGCTTTCAATTTAGTCAGTCATCATTTATGAGCCAGCAGCCCTTCTCAGAAAGTTGACCAACAACTGGATGTAAGCTTTGTTGTGAGAGGAAAAATCGACATCTTTATCTCTGGTAATCACATCAACATGTTTCTGGTGGTCAGCCTGCCCTCGTATGCTACACAGGCACCAGTTTATCATCAACAGCAGCTCAGCTCACCAGGCTCTATATTTGACATACATGATCGCTGTCGCACGGCATAGCATACATGTCTTTCGTCATGTGACATACTGTGGCAATACAGAGTCAGTGGGGGGGAAACGTATAGTATAACAGTTCAGTCAAAGCAAACCAGCCTGTTGCAGTAGGCGGGGTTTGTTTGAGGAGTTGCTGTTTTCAATCATGATAACAAAGAGGAAGGAGGAGCTTTGTGATGTTTGTGTCTCAGAAAAAACGTTCTCCACGGTTGGAGGTGAAAGGTCAGCCATGGTGTCTTCAAACATTGAAATCAACAAGATTAGGGCAGTCTCTACCAAGAAACCATACAATGCAAAGGCCAGTATTTTTGTTAAAGCGGTATCACAAGAAATGCTGATCCCTAGGGCTGTGAAGATAGATAGTAAGAATCAGAGCTAATGGAAAATGGAACTGTTTTTTGGGAGTTCAACCCACAAATATTTCTTGGTATTTTGTCTTGATCAGTGACATAAATCATCACTTTCATTTGACTGACTGAAGATTTGATTGCTGACTGTTGTTTCTGCCCGAGTAACAGCGTAATATGGGTATAGGTATAAAAAATGTGGATGTGTGAGTTTTCGTTCTGCACACACATTTAATCTGTTGGTGAGCAGGCAGAAATGAGATAACACCAGTCATCCTTCTTCATGAGTATCGTTGGGTCATGCAGTGGTGCTGTGTAGATATCGTCCTTTGACCGCAGTTCCAGGCTGACTGAGTATCAGCGTACTGTAAATGTCATAGTTTCATAAAGGTTTGTTTGAAGAGTTCTTACAAGCAAAGTCTGCATCAAGTTGTGTGTGTATATATATATACCTGTAAGGTAGAGTGTGTTTATTAGCAGGGTCAAGGCCAGAAATTCAGAAGAAGCAGAAAGCCGCAGTGCAGTGTCATCCACCTTGTTTACCATCTCACTGTGTGTGTGTGTTTTTGTGTGTGTTTGAGTGTCTGGGAGTGTTCAGAGGCATTAGTGACCCCCAAGGCTAGTCTGAGGAAAAGGCTAGGGTTACTAATGCGTGGGTTACTTACGTACATACACACTCCTGAGCATCATGTGACAAAAGCAGGAGGATGGGTGGTTGGGGTTACAGGAACTAGTACTGATATAATGCTTGTTGTTGCATCACCCGGCCTCCCCCCTTTATTCCATCACAGACGTCTCGTTATGTCACATCTGTTTGTCGCTCTTCAGGTTGATGTATTTCTTTTACCTGCTCTTCTGGTTGATGTTTGGGCAGCTGCACCATGAGAAAGCTAGACAGAAAGTAAATATGGAAGGAAAGAGAGGAAATGCTGATGTTTAAAGTAAATAGGTTGATTACACGGCCATAGTACACATCACTTGTCTTGAGCATGCAAGCTATTTTATGACCTAAGCATATGGTATGACAGTGTGTTTGTGTACTTGCAACAGAGTTGGGTAAATATGGGAATACTTGGAATGCTAATATATTCAAAACAGTAACACAAACTTTGTATATAGTTTTGTAGCAGAGATGCAGATGACATGTAGTCACTGTAACATATTCAGCCCATAAAACATGTGATCACATCTTGTATTTTTTGGAAATCATTTCTCTTGGGATGCCTTAAGAAACTTGAATACAAATACTAAAGATGAGTTTCATGCTCTTACCTTTTTTCTAATTTCAAGCAAATATGTGAGAAAAAGAGAAGGAATTTTGAGGATCTAGGTTTAAATGATGAGTTTGGAAATGCATCTTGGATGAACTTCTCCAAATCCAAAAAGCAATCCTGATGCCAACACCCTGAACTCTGCTAAGGGAACATGGCCTGTCCTCATGTTGTTGCATGTCTACCCCTCAGCTGAGGGAAGCAACTTAGTTCACTGCTGTTGGTACTGCTTTTAGTTAGAGTAAACTCTTTAATCTTCCCACACTTAAAACCTGTGTTTTTGGCTTGGTTTTGAAAGGCCAAAATGATGTTCTCCAAGCTGGTTGTTTATTGAGTATGACTTGGACTATTGCTCCATGTGCACTGCTTCGCATGTTGAAAACTCCAGAGCTGACAGACCTGCAGTGCCTGGTTCCCACTGCAAAGCTATGAGGAACACAAATGCTTTATTTAGAGAGGTTTGATGATCGCCAGTTACCAATCAATAACTTATATGTCACCTTGTGAGCTTTTACAGCAGTCCCTGTGGACCAATTAATAATTTGTTGTAAGATTATTTTTTCCTGTCTCATCAATGTAACACATGTTTGTGCGTGTGTATGTGGAGTGGCAGCGTACATGTGTTTGAATACTTTTTCAACTGCTCGTCACCCTGCAGGAGACTGCCAGTTGTTTTACTGAGAGTTACATGTTCAGGCATGTCGTGGCAAGATATTGTATAGCTCCATCGCTTTTCCTCTTTCACATGACAACAAAGTCAAAACAACAAATCCTCTCAAGACCTCAAACATTGAGCTTCGCTGTATGTATTGCCCGCAAATCAAGACTCTGCCTTTTCGTCCCTTCCATAAAAGCTAGTTATATAGCCACGGAGTAATTTGCAGAGGCATGTACATAATCATCTGCTGAAATATACATAGTCTCGTTTTTTATAAGGGTACACAGAAAGTACGTTAACATTCCTGCCGCTTGTACTGGATGTTCTTTTTCCTGTCTCGTCAGTTTACTCATAGCGCTGGAAAGGTTACAGCACTTAACAGGGTTATGCGTACGTAAGTCACAGCTATACATACATAAAAGTGTGTATGCAAACAGACACGGAGCTGTGCACTTGTATAATCTGACTGGTAAGCCATTCATGAAGCTGTCGTGCAGCAAACTTGTGCGAAATGTTCAGTCGTTCGGCCAAATTGCTCCCATGTGTGTGTGAATGTGCAACGGACTCTGGGATGGAAAAAGTTATTTGAATTACAGCAACGGGAATGATATCTGCGTGCGTGCAACATGGTGTACATGATAGGTAGTGTGTTTGTATGATTGTGCATGTTGTGTGTGTATGTGAGATGATTTGTGCGTACTGTATGAGGTCTATGGTGTGTGTCTGTGTGGTGTGTATTGGCCAGAGCCCACAGTCCTCACTGGTTCAAACTAGTTTATGTGTCATTGTGGGGTATGTGGCCCTATCAAAAGTCGCAATTTCTGTGGCCAACAGAGGGTTGGCTCTTTTTTAGCGGTGGTGGTTGATGAAGTGAGGTGCTGTGTTTTGTCCAAACCAGTTCGGTGCCAAGCTCACCGCTGCCGCTGCTGCTGCTCTTTCCAATCTCACTACTCCACACAGAGACACACACACAGGCAGTGAGGGAAAGGGGGGAGAATACAGAGCCGCGAACAAGTGGTTAGACGGTTACGCAAATAAACAGAAGTGATAGCTGCGTGAGTGGGAGAGAAGAAGAAGATACATTGATTTAAAGAGGAAGGTTGATATAAAAAAGGTTGGTGAGGGAAAGTTTGTGTGTCTTTCATAGGAAGTAAGGCTTATGGTGCTACCCACAGGAAGTAGAAGCGGAGTGGTAAGAGGTCGTCTGAGCTCACAGGGGAAGTTTTCTCCAAGGTTTCAAATAGCTGTGTGATATCTGCTGTAGCCTACATTTATATGTCAGGCTTGTAGTTGAATGGAAATGTAACATCTACAGACATGCAAGTGATAAGACGTTACACAAGAAAGCTTTAAAATATAGGTTAATTTGGTTTGTTAGGAGAGGTAAAAACAGTGGCATATACAAACTGAACAGGGCACTGCACCACCACATCTACTTGAATCAACTTACTGCTCACAGGAGTGCACCCAGACAGTAAAAACAGTTGTATAATGTCCCCAGTGGCACTGAAGGAGGTTCTTCTAGTTATTGAAGTACTCAGGTGACATCACCCTGGTGTTTTGGCTAGTTTGAGATTACACATCGTTAACATAAACCCACACAAACCCGGTATTTACGAGATAGGAGGCCTAATGAAGGATGCTATCAAGCTGCATTATGGGAATTGTAGATGACTGTTTTGGAGTTTGACCTCCACTAGGAGTAAAGCAGGCTAGCATTAGTTTTGGTCCATATTTCAGACCATCAGTCTTTTCACAAATCCCCAAACTGTAAGTGCATTATTGAATTGTTTTGAGTGCAGCTGCACTGACGCCTTAAAACTTGTGCCCTCCTCTCAAGGGATCAACCCTTCATGAAACTTCTAAAAAATGTGGAGGTTATACACCCAGTTGCCCATAAATACGCAAGTATGACATATTTGATCTGGACTGACTTTTCATCATGTGTTGTTACCACTGTTATCACTAATAACAAAGTCCATGATCATGCAAAACTAGAGGATTAGAGCTGAATCGGTTTTACTCCTTACTGCCAACAACTCCTTGTTTATTTATATAACTGGGAATTGGTTCAACAAACTACACATAAAAATCCAACAAAGTTGTGCTTTTCTACCGTGATTGGACAAAAACAATAAACTGTAACTAATGTCCCAAACATACAAAGTTATTATCTGTATATGTCTCAGTTTCTCTCTCAGATCTTGAATATTTAAATATCTAATTTCAGACTTGAATCTCAAACTTTCACTGTATATTACTTTCACTCTCATGTCTTTTTCACACCCAGCTCTTTTTCTCTCCCCAAAAGATATACTCCTCTCTTCTCACACATGCACACATGTACACCTCTCGAGCGACATTACTGACACACACACACGCTGACAGTGACTAAGGTCAGCTTGTTATTGTAGGCAGCTGGCGGAGGGTTTTCTGTCCAAACAGCCTAAACGCTGAGGTGGCAGAGCTGTGAGGGGACAGGGAGAGACACAGAGGAGAGAGAATAGGCAGAGGTGGGGTGACCACCGCTAATCCTCGGGCCAGAGAGGGGACGGTGGAGGGTCGGGCAGGAAACATGGGGTATGGAGATGGGCGAGGCCAACTTAGTGTCTTCCTCTCTCACCCTGAATGGTTGATACTGTTGGATGGCAGATTAGAAAAAGCATGGCAAAGACATATGGCGAACACTTGCTGGAGTTACTTTTACAGCACAAAATGCAAGGCCAAACTTGACCTGCTCCATCACCCACTGAGTTTGTTAGATGAGAGTTGTGGTGCTGTCACCTCCTAACTTCACTCATATACTTTCATACTTTGACAAGTGACAGAAGCTGGAGACTCATAGAACTGCCTAACATCCATTGCAGCCACTTTTATTTCTATGGACATGTCTTGACAAATGACTCAATTAAAGGAAATGTTACAATTCTGCCTTGTAAATTAATTCAAGCGAAGAAATTCCTCAAAGCCATATTGTTGAATAATGAGACACCACGATTAAAACAAACTGCACAAAGCTTTCAATCATGCTGCAGGTAATATTAGAGGATGAGTCAGGTAATGTTGAATAAGTCCGTTCTGCCATCAGGTGCTGTTATGCCTTCACGCCCAGTGTAAAATGCATAACATATTTAAATAAGAACAGATTTTGCCAAAAACAGCAAAAATCTTGAAGCACTGTAGTGAAGTTTCCATCTCTGCCTGGAACTCTGTGCTCAGTAGCTTTGTGCCTTTTCTTAGTGCAAAGTGTTACTGTGCCTGCTTTTAATGCTCTGTGTGATATGTGTGTGGTACAGAGCTGAAAGAATTAGTCAATAAATCAATTTAGTTAATCAGCACAAAAATTATTAGTAGTTATTTTAATCAACAAGCAAAACAAACATTTCTTTAGTTCTGGCTTTTGTGTTACGGATGTTCTGTTTTTCTTGTCTCATGACAAACTGAATGTCTCTGGATTTTGGAGCGACATTGTGATAAACATGTGTAAAGGAAAACATCATCTTGGCTTAAACATTTTTCACTGTTCAGACTGGGAGTAACATTTTGAATATTTCAGTTTTCATGGTATGAAATTATTTGAAAAGCCAACAAACAGCTGAATTTGATAGATACTTATTGTCTTTGGCAGAATACTGTACATCTTGTGGTTATTGTTTCTTGACATTTTGCACAATGTTTGGCATTGAGACTGCAATTATAAAAATGATTACGCCCATAGCTAGAATTTGATGGTTTTTATGTTGACCTTTGATATAATCGCAAAGCACTGCTATAAGTTTGGAACAGTCTATTTAATGGTTCAGTTTCATCTTAACAGATAAAACCCAAGCACTGCACAGACTGAAGATGTTGAGAAATACCAGACAAGCTCTTATGAACTATAAATAAGTGCCCCTTTTATTTTAATGTAAAAGCAACTATCATGACTGCTGCTCTTCAAAAACACTTTACTTAAATCTACTGGAACAAAGGCAAAGTATGATGGATTACCACGTGTCAATAGTATAGAGTTAATCTATAGGTCAAAACTTTGTTAATGTTTGACACAGATTACAGTAAACAGTTACACAGCTTTTGAAATCTTATAATATATGCTGGCACACATTATAAGCTTCCTCTGTATTCCCTGGGTTAATGACCCACAGACACACACACACACACATTCTCAGCCCTCAGAAGTGTTAAAAACCTCAAAAGGAGTGACGGCGGGGTGGGGGTATTTTTGTACTCCTGACGCCCTGTGTGGCATTCTGCACTGGCCTACACCAATACCGCCCCTCAGGTTTATGGGTTTTGCGCTCTTAACGCACTCAGTTGACAAAGAAAGACACACATGCATGGTGAAGTATCCTTGAGTAATGAAAACACACTGGATACTGATATTGCAGTGAACAGCCAAAATACATGGAGAAAGGAAAAGGAAGGACCAGAAACTGGGAACCAAGAGGAGCCGCCTCATGGGATCTCTGGGCAGTGGAACTGTGTACCTGCACGACTTGTGTGTGTGTAGTACTGCTTAGCAGATGCATCTGTTTCATTGAGGGTTTCTTCCCATTGGTGTCAGTGGCTTTGCTTTCTGTAGTCTCCGTAAGGAAGAGGAGAGGATAAGAGAGAAGTCAGAGGCACATCAAGGGATAAGTCAGGATGACTGAGGTGAGATAACACTGGGAACTAGAGGAGAAAAGAAACATGTGCACATTTGGAGATGCTGGGACAGACAATGAAAAGACAGAGCTAGAGAGGATAGAGTGGGGAGTGGTTATTTTGGCAGATAGTTCAAAGAAGCCAAGCTTTTAGATAAGTACAGGAAAGATTAGAAAATATTAGCCACAAAGACACACAGACACTTTCTCTCTCTGTCTCTCTCTCTCTTCATACACACACACACTCACGTGGATGTCTACTAAAGACTTTTCACCTTGACATCGGGTCTTGTTTCGCCTTTTCTGTGCTCTCAAAGAAGTTTTATACACTGGATTAAAATCAAGCTCAGGAAATGAGAAATGGGAGGCTTCCGCTGTCATGCTTATATGCAAACGGAAAAGGCTGCTTTTGATAACAGTAGAGTTTGGCGTGGCCCCTGTGGAAACTTTTACACTGTCCTCCTGGAAGTAAATGCTCTCGCTTGTAATTTCTAGTTTTTCAGATCCTGTTTTCCCTAAGCAGCAGTTACACACAAGACATTTTAATGGCTTGAAAGGGACCTCAAAGCAGAATATATGAATAGATAATCAGGTTGTTTAAAACAAAGAAGTTTGTGAGGATTGATGTTTGACCATCGAAGTTAACTTTTATTGACGTAGTTACACCTTATGGCCACAATGTTGCTTCTAAGATTCACCTAACTAGAAATATCTCACAATGCCCTCTCTAATATATACGTTAAAGTTGACAAATAGATTGAAACAAAAATAATCACACATTTTTCACTACTTTTACTGTATTTGACAAAAAATCCCAACATAAGGCCCATTGTCTTGCTTTTTCTGAACTTTCAAATGCATTTCAGTGTCTTCATCAGTTGATGGAGTTTGGTACTTCACACTGAAGGTTAGCTTTTGGCATCATTTTGCCTTTAATTAATAGTGATAGTAGAGATGCAACTGTTTTTTTTCTCTCTTTTAAAAGCAAGTGAAATACTATTCACAAGGTATTTAAGGGGATGAATCCCCACAGACGCAAAGATCTAAGATTCATATCTCCTCACTCTGGAGTAATAGCCCCTCAATGCTTATGGTGACACAGTGAAAAGAGCTACATGACACAGAGCAAATCTGCTTAGAAGTCAGCAAAGCAGCCCGCACTTTACATTCTCATGACATAATATGCATCTGACAAAGTTTATAAATGAGCTCATAGTTCTCTCAGTCTAAGGTCCTGAAGTGTCAGAACTGTTGCATAACTACTTTGTGTGCGATCACACCACATCCATCAGACGGATACCTCCAGCTTTGCTCAGCAACTTCAGCACATTTGACAGGTAGGTGCAAAAACGCCTCTGCTGCTATCTACAGTTAATGAGCCACGTGTTTGGATGATTGTTTTGTTTGCGTCTGAAGAGACTAGCTCATCATTACTGTACAGTGTAGTGCACTGGAGACTCCAGGTGACAGTGAGGGACACACACACACACACATATGTTCACACACAGTGCACATACAAACACATGTTCACATACACACAGACTGGGCCTTGTCCTGTGGGGACACAATGTTCTGTTGACCCTGCAGTCAGAGAAGAGGAATATTGGGAGCAGCTATGGTGACATGTCCATTAACATGCCTGTGAGAAACAGCACCTAGACCCCATAGGCAACCCTTCTCTGACTCTGCTTATTTAACTGTGTGTGTGTGTTGTCTGTTAACATGTATTGTACACCTCAGGTCATTGTTGAAAATCTCTATGTAGCTGCGTGTGCGTTGTCTGTTTCCTGTCTGTTTGAATTCTTATTAAAAATACCACTGAAATGCAAATATGAGAACAAAAAACCCAGAAAAAAAACATTTTAAATATATATAGAATGAAGCTCAACTTTAATCCGTCACAGCTATTCATCTTCCTGACTATTTGTCCCGAACCACATATTAATAATTGCTTTTTGTATTTTTTTTTTTCATCCTACAGTACTAGTCGATGAGAATATATATAAAAGCTAGAAATATATATCATTTTGCTTTAATATATCTAATAATAATATATCTAACTGGTGGTGCTGTGAAGACTGTGGTAACGAGTAAGGAAATTAGTTGCTGCTAACATACATAACAGACATGACAACTTAGAAAAGATATATTTATTTTATATCAATGGACTTTTTTATACTCACACAAGTCGTGCCGTTTTTTATGTCATATTTTGGATGTTTCTATTCTGTATTGTCTTGAATATAAGGCAGCCCTCCCTTTTTTAACAACTGCTTTTGGAAAAATACTTATTTCAAAAATACAAATGCTTTCAGACTAGTCTTATTTTGACTTCATTCTCCTCCCAAATCATTTTGTCTCATGACAACATCATTTGAAACATCAGAACACTCATTAAAGCATAATCTGAATCCCACATCTGTATAGCTGTTAGTAAATATATCAACACATCACCCGTCAGGCTGTGAGATGATATGAACAGGTTTCAGTCTGTCCTTTTGTCAGTCATCGCGACACTGACAGTGACACTAATCATTTTTGACTGCTTGACAGATAATTTGGTCCCTCGTTAAAGACTTCTAAAGGCTTATTCGACTCTTTGCTTTCAGTAATTTTATTTGTCCGTGGCAGCAATAGGAGAGTGAAATGAGCTGTTGAGGTGTTAAACTGACCAACTAAAACACTTTTGAGCAACTTATTCCCATGTTATTAAGTTCAATTGATCAACTTGTTTTCTTAGTAGAGATTGGTTCTGCCTCTTTGTCATTCTTAACTGATAAGCTAATGAAAAGGATGAATTGAAAACCCAATGGACACAGATGTACTGTTGCCATCGCGTTGCCTTTTCTATTAACACACCCAAATTTAAAGGCATGCCTCAGTCGAAACTAGAGCTCACACATCTTAACTCTGAGTGTGTGTGTGTGTGTGTGTGTCCTGTCCGAGTCTCTTCGGCTGTTTCTAAGCCAGATCCAGGTGTTCCACTTTCCTGCGCTTGCCACAATCTCGGTCAGGCTTCTCCATGTCTCCCAGCTATATGAAAAAATCTGCTGTGTATGATCAAAATGCTATGCCAGATTCTCACCCAAGCCTGTATTGAAACGGTGCATGCAGGTGTCAAGATGCATGGAAAACGGTGCCCTTCTGCTTAGTTTTCTTGTGTTTTGATGACCCACCGCTCATACACCCTCTGAGGTCAGCGACACAGATAAGAGAAGACATGGAGTAACTTTTCCACACAGTGACGATAGTGTCAGGAAAGTCCAGTCACAAACCAGCCTGTCTCTGTTCACTTTGAATGTTTTTTTTTTCTTTTTTTCTTGGTCTTGTGTCTCTTGCTCTCCAACCTTTCCTCAATCCCACCTGACCAGAGCCCCTTGTCCTGTACGCATCTGGCCTGGCGAGAGGTAACGGGCTTTAACGCCGCCACCAGACACAGCAAAAGAAAAAGAAAAGTCATCAAAAGCAAAATCTTGGCTCTTGTTTATGTGGTTAGCATTTCTCCATCACTGATGAAACATCAATTTTCTTAAACACAGAGGAATGTATCTGCTTCCCATCTGGGTGTTGTTTTGACCCTTAAACCTTATTATTGGCTGCTTGTTGTTCTGGTCACAAAGCTTATTTTGTTGTTTCTTCTTTCTAATCTGGATAAAGGAGAATGTAATGTTTCTGGATATGACCCAATACTAAGCAAAGTATGTCTCCTTTAAGAAGTTTGTGGTTTAGGGGTGCAAACTTTTATATATAAACTGGTCATGTTTATCATGTAATATTTATTCCAGCATTCACCTCCATGTCTAATTTTAGCCCTACTTGAACACAGTCTGATCTTTTATATAGATGTCAGATGTTTGTTGATTTCCAGTTTGCTCTTTTATTTTGCAGCTATATGTTCATATATCAGCTGTATTTCTATATTGTAAATATTCCTCTGTACTGTCTATGCAAGTCTATCTAAGTTTACTGGAAAGTACCGACAACTGGTTTGAAGCTGTATCCATCAAACAAACCGACAAAAAGTTGAGTTTGATTTGATCAATGACCAATGGTCACCAGGATCAACAACTGATCAATCATTCCGCTTTATAGCATAAAATGTTTTTCATATAGATAAACAACTGACATGGTACCACCTATAAGTTGAATCCTAAATGAAATAAACAGGAGAACAGTTTGAATCATAGCGTGATGAAAGTGTTTCCATGCTGTGTGATTATTCACGGTGAAGTGTCTCACGTCACAGGGGAGAAATGTTTGTAACTAAAATAATTTGATAAAGAGAAGTGGGCAAATAAGCTCAAAACTGCTGCTCCTGCAGTAGTGATAAAACATAATAACTTGGCAACTTGTAGTGTTTCTTCAGAATTTAGACATATATTAGATCAGACTGAATGATTTACAGAATGGCCTCACCCATGTAGACCTTTTTCCATTATCACCTCTGAAGTCAATATGATGAACTTGTTATAGTACAGTTGCTTATTTATACATAAACAGATACAAAAATATTGTATTAGCATTCTTCCGTGTGTCTATGGTAGATACCTGATGAATATACACAACAGCCTAAACCGTCAAGTAGAGCTTCTCCCTGAGCTGTGAACATCAGACTGACTTGAATGTCAGTAACAGAATCTGAGAATGAAAGTTTTTATTTATGGTTGCTGACAGTGAGGTAGTATCAGGCTCACATTTTTAAAAGCACTGGTCATGTCACTGTATTTGACCCCTTCTCTGGCCCGTGGTCTGTCTAAGGTCATGGGCCGGTTTCTATGTGTCTATGTGGTTGCCATAGAAACCACAGGGCCTGTCTGATAGGAGGACATGTCCCTATCTTTTTCCTGTGGTAAAGAGTCCACCTCAGCTCTTGTAGCTAATTTTGGGAAATATGCACTTGAAGTTATTACCCCAACACAGACAATCGCACAGAGATAGCTGGTAAATCTCTAGGCAACGCAGATGTCCCATATGCCAGAGCTGACTGAGCAGCAGCAGCAGCAGTCTTTTAAGGTCTACTGTTAAAGTTCATTATTCGCCCCAAATGGAAAAATCCAGTGTATAAAACCAGACAGAGGCAAAATAAAACAGAAGAATTCAGCAGCATTCCTAAAAGCAGACACTGTAAGGCAAACTTGTTGATAAAACAGACATACAGTTGTTATGTGCTCTGTAAGATGCAGACAACTCTGCCACTCGGCTGCTGCAACATTTTTACAAGTGTTTTAAATAGCACTCTCTCTATTAAAGTATCAGTCTAGGCCCAGACACAGTCTAACTTTTGGACAGGATCATGAGATGATGGGCCTCTGCACCCAGACGCCCTCCCCCGAAAGCATCACACTAAAGAAGGCGCGACTGTATCAGCACTCCTAATCAAACACCTCTTCGCACCCTCTTTAAGGCAACCCCAACTTTAATCCCCAAACATCTCAACCGGCTGCCTGTTTCCTTCATTTACCAAACAAAACAACTTGCACAACCCCACCTCAGAACAAACGCTCCCCACACAGGCCACAAACACCAAACAATCCCAAAAGAGGGCGGCGGCCTCCCTGCCTCTTTGCTGCCTGAAAGAAAGCACAACTATTGGATGGAAAAGCACTTTTCAAGAGGCCAGTGTTTAGCACCACAGAAAATGGTGTGGAGAATATATTTGCCTCCTCCCTCCGCAATTGTTTCCATGCTGTATAATCATTTCAGCTGTAGGGAGCCGCTACATGGGGAGATGCCTGGACGTCACGGGAATGTTTGTAACTGGGACACTTTGATAAAGAAAAGTAGCCATGATTGTGGTTTAACTAATAGATACAGTGATTGAGAAAATGATGCAAAAGCCTTGAAATTGACCACAAAGCTGGGGAGCAGTGACCTTATTCAGCAGGGGAGGGAGTTGCTGTTTTGAAAGTGCCTCCCCGGCGATATCTGGGGACTTGAGGGCCCTACTATAACTGGGTTGTCTTCGCGGCGGGGAGCTGCACCTATAGAGGGGGCCCTGTTTTCCATGTGTGCTGCTCATACTCGCAGTGTTCCTCTGCAGGCAGGCTGTCAGTATGTGGAACAGCCGTGGAGGGCCTTGGCTCAGGGCTTTAAGTTTTTTTTTTTTCACAGGGCTGACAAATTTGCTGGGGTTTGAGCTGTAGCATCTGTTGCTTTGAGGGGGCCTGCTATTTATCAAACTGAAGCTGAGTCTGCTTGGAGCCCAAAGGGAAAGAAACATGGCTTACTATATAGGTTAACCCCCCTTTCTCCCTTCCTACTCCCTCTGTCTCTCTTTTTTTCACCCCCAGCCCTCTTGCCTCACTCTCTCAATCTGAAGACATGTTATTCAGAGCTGTATTTGTGCAAAGGGAGTAACTAGGAGGGGGTGGTGGTGGGGATAACAGGGGGGCACTATAGGAGAGAGGAGGTGGGAGGGAAATGGGTAAATAGAGATGGCTCACTGTGTCTCCCCGCTATTCTACAGTGTCGTGGTTAATTTGCTGTTAAATCAACTTCTTCATGCGAGCATTTGGCACCCAATGTTGTTTTTCAAAACTCGCTGAATTAGTTGAGTGCTGAAGTGCAGATGGGCCTCCAGCTTTTTAGGAATCCACCAGTGTGTTCTTAGAAAGATTGTATTTTGGGGCGGGGGGGTTGAAAAAAAACTTTACAGCCTGATTTTATCCGAAAGAATTGGCAATCATGAACAGTTGTGTTATTTCTGTGTACTTCAGTAGAATAACAAGCTCTCAGAAAAACACTTGCATAACAAGACAAACCTACTACTACAGTAACTCCTTTTTAACAATTTACCTGTCTGCTCGCATCGACACACACACACACACACACACAGGCAGGACCCGAGCTGCTTCTCAATGAGGTGATTAATGCGTCAGCCGGGCCCTCAGGCGTGCTGCGAATCTCACTTTGACCACATTCTTCTTAACTGTCCTGCAGACAAAAACAACGAAAAGGGAGCGTTGCTTCGAGGCGCTGATGAAAGTCACTGGGGAAACAGATTAACAAAGCAGAGGAAGAACAGGGGGTAGGCGGGTGGAGGATGAATAGCGATGGAGACAGAGGGGTATTGATTGACTGATTGATTGAGGAGTAAACAGCACAACTGGAAAGGCAGAAAGCAGTCCGGAGGGTGGGCCACTGTGTCAGGTGAAATGAAATGAGGTTACGTGTCCGATCCATGCATGTACAATATTTCCTCCATGTCTAATGACCCACCTTACCACTGTCACCTTTTTCCATTTTCTCCTTGTCCCACTTTCCCTGTTTGCTCTGACACTTTCTCTTCCCACTTGACCTCTCTCCCTCTTCCTCTCCTGACTCTTCCCTCTCTCATACCTCCACTGTGATGTAACTCACTCTCTCTCTCACAAACATGTTTTCTTGAAGGAGGTGCAATTTCATTAGAGTCCATTCATACAAAGTTATTTGCGCTTTTATGATCTGGGCACAGAGAGTACAAATAACTCACATGTCTCTGCATCTGCCTGACCTGTCAAGAGCAATAGTCCTTTATTTATGTAAGATGACTCTTGTTTATGGGTTTAGCTGCCCCAAAACAAGCCCTTCTGGACAACAGAAAAAATAGAAAATAAGGAAAATGCAGGGTTGTTGTTTTTCCATTAACATAGCAGAGATGAGCAAAGAGTATAAACAGTTCTTTAAAGCAATACGTAGGCTGAAGCTCTTCCTTCTCTCTTTCTCTATCTCGAGCACACACACACACACACACACGCCAACCAATGCATGCTCAATCCAAACTTACGTGCTGAGAGGCAAATAACCGGTCAACAGGATATGAAACCTTCCTTTCATGTTTTTTTCTTTTCTTTCACGTTAGAGTTGACCTTTCCCTCACTTTGCCTTTTTCGCTCTTAAAGCTCACTCCCCTGCCTCTGCATGTTCCTTTCTGCCGTGTTTGTGGTTTACCCTCAGTTTGTTTGGTTGACTTTTGAGCCCATGGTGGCCTGCACGACTGAAAAGCAATACCCTCCCCTTGGGGCAAACTACGCGTTTCGCTTTGGTACATCTGGGTCTAGTAAACTTTCCATTTCTGTGCTGTAAACCCCGCAGACTTTCAGATAATCAGTGTCCAGCCCATTTGCTTTATGGGTTATGGCTGAGTCATTCCCATGTACCTTGGTGAAAGGTGTTCTTCGCTGGAGGCGGAGGGGCCACCTCTTGCTGAGCCTCACTCCCTCACCCCCTCCCTCTCCTCCCGACTGGTGTTAGTGGAAGGGAAGATGACCATCTGCTGCCCCAGTTGCCCAGTGACTGGACAACAGCCTTCTCTTATGGCACAGTTCCACTGTCCATTGTCTGATTAAGACTCTGTGTGTGTGTGTGTGCGCGTGCACTGCATTTAACATGTGCTAGGGAGTGTATGCTTGCTTTTTATGCCCGTGTTTAAGTTTGTCCTGATCTGTCTTGTCCTGTGTATGTGCGCTTAGTCGCCTTTATACAGCTTGTGTGTGTGTGTGTGTGTGTGTGTGTCTGCCTCAAGGAGAGCCAAGTATTGTGTGAAGCTTTCCTGTGGGAGTCCCGTAGAGAACGCACCCTCGGCCCAGCAGGACAGTCCCCGGTGTGGTGTGAGCAGACTCTCTGCCTTACGGGCGGGTTAGTGGAGGGTCAGAGATTTACAGGCAACAGGCCAAAACTTTGCTCCGGTGCATCAAGAGACTAGGTTTCCTCTCTAGACATGTGTGCATGATCACACATACATGCAGACACAGACATAGGCATCCATGCGCACTATTGTTGTGGATCAAACAGGCTCATCATCAGACATCATGCACAAGTTAGGAAAACTGATGTGTGCAGGTCTAATACACATACCACTCTGAAGGGCTCAAACTTAGCACAAATTCTAAAAAGTAAATCATTTAGATTATTATCTTAGCTTAACATAAAGACTACAAGCAAGGACAAGCAAAGGCAACCAACAACAGTAGCTTTACTCTGTCTTAAAGTGGGTTTTTGTTACATTTCTGTTTGTGTGCAGATTAAACAAGCAAGATATACATATAAGTGAGCTTTACAGGTGTTGGTAGACAGATTTTGTTAGCTCTGGACAGAACCAGGCTCTCTGTTTCCCCCTGTGTCTTTATTGTAAAAAATATTCACAGATAGTGGGATCAGTATTTTCTGCTAACTCTTGTCAGGAAATCAAATAAGTAATTACCCAAAATGACAAATTCTTATGTTTAAGAAACATAATTTATGTATTACATACTTCAGTACAGCCATGCTTGGGTAAAAACCTCCCAACACTGAGTAATAAACTTTTTTTTGCCACTGTAACAGTGACCCGTTACTGGCTGTCATTGGAAGCAGCAAAATAGACATTTCTTCCTGAATTCAAAGTAGACACCTAAGTGTTAGTCAGTTTACTTTTTACCCATAAGCCCATCTTGGCTATGCTGTTATAACAGCATTTGGAGTCTCTGCAGATGTCGATAGACAGACAGACGGCGCTCTATAAGGAGCTACCGTAAAGATGAGAGGCTTGAAGTTCTGCTCATATTTTGTTATACCCACTGAAAAACCAATACTAAAGATCAGCTGTGGCTAACCACACCAATTTGTTCTCGACAAGAGAAGTATACAGTACTGAATGTGATAATAAACACACCCACTCAGCAAATACACATTTATCTTGGTCACCTCAGGAAGTTAAGGCACTGTGTTATGGGTTTTTTTTTTTTTTTTCTTTTTTTTTTTTTTTTTTTTTTTTTTTTTTGGAGCATGAGTTCTGCTTACATATCTTCTCGGGTTGTTTAGTTTGTGTGATTTGGAAATGGCATTCGCTTTTTTCATCCTCTGTTTCCACTTCTGTCTTGTCTCTATTCCTCCTCTGTTGCACACCCTTTCCCTCTCTCTCACATACATGCAGGTGATGGGGGGGAATTTGTACTGAGCTCAGTTTGTCATTATCCCTCATCTAGTCCTGCTGCTAGTCACCCGCCTCCTCCACCGCTTTCCTCGCCTTTGCAGGGGAACAGCAGCAACATGAGAGCTATGCTCATGATGGAATCTTTCTCCAGACATTTAGAGAGGAAAACAAGCCGAGCAATGTTTTTTTCTCTGCTCAGCTGAAAGAATCTTTAGAGAACATCCAGCTACAGTTTTGTCAATGAAAGCTTTAAAGCGCAGACCACATACCAGACACTCGTTTATGGGTGACAAAATTTACGAGGAGCCTATGAGTGATGCCAAATGCCTGTGTGGTTCAAATGTTGTTAGGCTTCACTTATCTAGTTTTTATTTCTTTTACCCCTGAACCCCAGCCGTTATTATGAATAATATACTGTAGATTGAGCCAAAACAGGCCGAGGGAATAGAGGTTGACAAATGTTCTGAGGAAAGCAGGGATCTGGGAGATTTGTAATTGGGTCTGAGCCATGCTGCTTTTAGGTTTTTAGGTGTATGTGGCATGTTTATGTAGGAAAACCTGATGTAAATTCGATTTTGGCAGAGCCATTATCCCTAGACTTCAACAGTAGGCTCATACCATGCCTGTGGCTGCCACTAATCCCATAATGGGCTGACTTGCACTGAAGCTGCACAAATACTGTTCCCCTATGAAAACTGTGACAGTGGTTTGTTTCTGTTAATGCTCCTGTGTATGTGCTCTACATTACAGTGTGTGCATTAGTGTCTCCTCAGGTGAGTGGGCACAGATAGGCAATCTGGTGCTAGAGTTTATCGGGTTTTCCCCGCTGCACAGAAGCGCATGGTTATTGATTCCTGTGATAATGGACAGTCACCTAGACTGGGTGTGAAGTGTTTACTATCCATGATAAATAGGTATGCTTCTTCACAAGACTGGTCAAATAATCCTCTCCCCTGTCCTTTACCTTTTATCACTCTTTCCCCATCACTCTTCCATCCTATCTTTTCATTCATTGTTAATGCCCTTAACCTAAACATCCATTATGGGTGTGAGATATAACTCAGATGGAGGGCAGTCACATCCTACATTTGGTTTTACAGTGGTCGCCTGTAAGAGTTTCATAGGTAAGTATAGGTGAATGGATCTAAATTGGATAACTCCGTTCTTTCTTGAATACATTTGCACATTTATTTAGTCAAAAAGTATTAAAAATGTAGCATTTGAACATAAAACAAAACTAATAGCTCCACAGGTAATTTAGACAATTTTCAATTTCTTTGTAGAAAAAGTCCTACTCCGTTATCACCTCCTCTTTTCAGTCTTTCCTACACCTTGTCCTTTTTCTTCCTCAGACCAAAGTGCTGTGGTTACTCATAATTTCTCCGACACCACTATTTCAGTCACACAGCGCCAGTTTAGCTGAGTTAACTAAACCAGATACTGTAGCTGCTTATCAACTGATTTCGGTTTGCAGATTCATTTAATTTTACGAGCCGACACCAGTAGAACACTGCCAGACTTCCTGGCAGGATAATACAATGGTGTCTACCTATTTAGGTTGGTGTAAGGCCACTTATTGCACATCAGCCCCCACAGGCGTGCAGTGGTTATCTCTCCATTTGTTTGTAATGTTTGAACAACAAGTGGGTGGGATTAATATCAAAATAATCATAGAAGTACACTGGTCTGATTTCAAAAGCAATCATTTGGCCTCCTGCATGAATTGTCATGACCAACGTTTCTCGGGTCACTACAGTAATAATATAATCAGTGTTTGCTGCTGCTCTGGACAGAAGCCATTTATCTCCCAATTATATCTGACACTGTTAGTGAAATATTTAAATCAGGCTGGAGTCCACAAGGGAATGATATGAGATTTTCAGTCGCTGGTTTGTTCTTTTCCAGTCCCTCAGGCTTGTAATTGATTAACCATATAAATATGTCTAACACTACCTGTGGCATGGGAGACAGAGGACCACACACACACTCACATGCACACACACACACACACACACACAATGCAGGCACACTTCTGTCAGGGTTATTAGGTCCACAGAGAGTTTGTAAAGTCAAGGACCAGCATGCACACAAACCCTACACATGAACTCAGTACATTTTAAAATTGGGCTATAAAAGTTTCAGATAGATTAATTGTTCAAAATAAATAACACAAAACACATACAGAATATTTTTTATGACAATATGTGTCTTTTGTTTTGGGATAAAGTTTTAGTTAGAAATAAGTTTGTTGTTATTATCATTTCTATATGTTTCTAAGTAATTTAATCGACTTCTAATTTACCATGAGAAATATGGAAATACCCAGCATGAAATGTTTCATGTAGAATCTGGTAGGATGTATGACATTATAGCCTCAGGATGTAATGTGCCAGGTAAGCAATTTCGCATTTTTCCACTGTTGTTTTAGGACAGTACAAACTCATGATCTCATGTCACGTGTTTGTGTTTTGCTATTTGAGGAAGTTAAGGTTGAAGTCTTAAAGGACAACATGTATGTACATGTGCTAAGACTGTGTATGTTGGTACTCGGGTCTCCTCTTTTGTTTGCACACTGAGTCGCAGGTTTACCGTGTATATGTTCTGTACTTCATCTTGAACCACTGTTGAAGTTGAACTTGTAAAAGAAACCAAATGATGTCTGAGAGGAACAAAAGTGAACAGAAGGAAAAAGAGGGCTGACTGGTAGCGTTCATAGCTGAGGTACATAAACATCGGTGATTCAGATTGTCCCATTGACCTTTCTTGGTCTTTTTGACTGGATGCCACCGCTTCTGCTGATTTTTGGAGGCAGAGTCATCCAAGGAGGAGTAAAAACAGAAACCAGAGGTGTCTGAAGGTAAACCAGCACATTTTGCTCACGTGTTCATATGTAATGCAATTCGCACTTAATCCTTGTAGAACAGAAAGTCACAATGAGATTGAATTGAATTCTTGAGACCCACCTCATTAATTGAACTCAAATTCACACAAACATACACCTCTGTGATATACACAGTACATACAATACAGACAGGTGACAAAGGAAAACCTGAAAATGAGTGGATGACAACATATAATGTATGAGCGTACAAGACCCATTCATAAGATCTCATTTTAGAATGACTTATCTGGAAACTTAAAAGACAGCCAGAGACTGCTTTCAACCAACCTTGGCAACAACATTAGCTTAATTAGTTGAAGTACATAGCTGATTAAATCTGCCACTACCAGCTATTGATTCAGTGGAAAACTCCATGTATGATCAGAAATGTAGTTTGCTTTTTGTTCGCGGCCGTCTGAAATCATTGTTGTAAATAATATTAAGACGTTTGAGTGTTAATCTGGCAGCACATCACTGTAAACTGCATATGTGCCGGTAAGAACGGGAAGTAAGCAAGGGGAGTGGGGTTAGCGAATGGTTATTATAACTTCATGTACAAACTTCATTCAATCCCCCTTATCTTTATACTGAATTTTGGGGGGAGATTTAAGTCACTATGGAGAAATAGGAACAACTTCAACATTTGCTTCAAAAGCCAATTTTAATCATTCCCAAAAGGCAGTGAACACTTTAATACAGTTTTTACAAAATTTAAATTAACATTTCCACCTTCATACCCTGTCAGTATTTCTTCTGTCTCTCATGTCCAATGTCATATGAAGCATCAGCAGCTAAAATAGTCAGTGATGTATCGTAACAGACAGAGGCCAAGGTGATCGAAGCCCACCCAATCAAACAGACATTTTACAAACGACAAAGGACACGGAGCAGGTCATATCAAAGACTCAAATGAGGTCTGCCACCCATTTTGTTCTGCCATTCAGTACTGGGGCCTATTGCCCACACGAAGTAATAGGACACGACCAAAATGGTTCTGAGGGCAACATTAGCCCTACTTCCTCCCTTAGTACAGCAGTATCACATCCCTCTTCAACTTTGCAATCAAAAATACATCCCAGGAAGGTTAAGATTGAGAGAATAGATAGTGAAACAGAAGGCAGAAGTGAAACCAGCGTCAGGAACAGATGGTAAAGTGTTGATTACTGTGAGCGTAAGAAGCCCAATCTTTGCTATAGCCTTCTGTGATGTATTACATCAGACTTTATCAGTGTCTGTTTTTGTCTGCTGTCTGTTGGTATACCCTCACACTAATCACCACTCTCTGTGACTGTCAACCTTCTTCTGTTAAGCATAAAAAGAGGTTTGGTTGACTCTTGTTTTCTGTGAACAGCTACATGGAAATGATGAAACAGTTTGTTAACCTCGACGGCCTATCAAGTTTTCTTATTGCCTTTTGATTTAGTAGCACCTATGATTACCAGTTGAGCGTCGTCGGCCGAGCTGCTGTAATGAGCTTGCTGTTTCTCTGTGTTTTGGGTGAATCATCGCCTTCTGTATCGTCACAGAAGTTGCAGGAGGGTTGGTTCCTTTGTGAGGGGTCACAATGCCCATTAAGAATTATAGGTAATGATCAAACCTTTTGGCCAGGCTCCCAGTGAGATGAGTCATTTTTTTTTCTTTTTTTTTGCTCAGTCAGCAGAGCCGAGGTCTCGTCAGAGGGCGAGAGAGAAAAACAGCTGTGCATGCCAGGAGCCGTGCAGCAGCATCGACCAAGGAGCTGCTTTTGGGTTCATGTCCTCAATGCTGATATAAGGTCAGCTTTGTTAGTCCCATGTTTTCGGATAACATGAGTAATAGAGATAAGCTTTCGTTCTTAGATTTTTCAACGTGTATCTTTAACAAGTCACCCAACACTTCCCTCAAGCCCCTGAGTTTTGTCACGTTTGGTCTTTGGCAGCACCTCTGACCTCGCCCTCAGTCTTATCTCCCTATGTTTCCCATCGGTAAACTTTATGATGAAGGGGGTGTGGAGGGTTGGTCATAGCACAGCTGAGGTTGTTATTGTAGAAATGAGAGACTTTAGAGAAGGAAAGAGGACAAGGAAGCAATTCATGACTTTTTCATTGATTTGTGGTGGCTGTGTCATATCAGGCTAAAGATAGTAGAGGAGGGTTTGGTATTTTTCTGTTTTTCTATGGGCTCTTTTTTCTGGTTTGCCATTGTGACAGCTGCCCTCCTTGTTAGAATATCCCCGGTCCTTCACTCTTCCTCACGTGTTTCACAGGTTGCAGCGCTCAACGCCTTCCCCCAGGATTGTCGCCCACATACATTATTTGGAGAACTGTGTATATGCATGTTCACGCCTGGCAGCATAAAGTCATAAAAGAGAGGTTATCTTTTGTCCCAGATACCTTCCTCTTCTCTCTTTTCTCGTGGTGCTCCCTGAGGTTCTGCAGTTCCTCTCAAGGCTTCATGGAATCCAGGAAGCTCCTCTCAGTGTTGGTGTGCGCTAACCAGGGCCTGAGGTCTGGGGCACGCCTCTCAGGAAAGTCGCTACCATGCAGACCTCCACTCTGATAGCCTGCCAGAATACACACAGATCAGAGAAGAGGCGACTGGGAAGAAAGGAGAAGAAAAGGGGCCAAAAGTCGCTCAAAGAGGGCTGAGAGGCATCTCGTCCAGTTAATTCCCACACTGATCCAACCTGGGCTCATAAGTCTTTACATCAAATGAAAATTATGGTTAAAATTACACTACTCTGAGCCTCATGTCTGACTCTGAAGCTTACAATCAACACGTTCTGACAACTTAGCAACAGTTTTAGAGGCTGGTGGCTGCTCTGTGGCTTGTTGGACAGGTAAGGGTTAACCCTCCAGTCTGCTCAGTTAAATGCTCAGTGATAGATGAACAGGCTCAAACCTAAAGCTGTGTTTGAAGAGTGGGGTGGGGGATACCCTCTGAGTCTGCAGTTTTCACTCTTTGGCTGTGCACAAGTTTAAAGTTTAAAGTCATATGTGCAGATCTGTGGCATTTAAATTAATTGATTTGCTCCTTTACTGTTAAAAACAGTAACTATAGCTTCAATCTGTTTACATGGAAAAAGTTCTCTGGTTGTTTTCAGATATGAGAGTTGCTGCTGTGAGCCTCTGGGCTAAGCTGAACCATGTGGTGTTTGCTGTAAAGTTAGGAAACATTTGTTTTGACACTTTTTCGTCAGAGAAAATCAAACATACAGACATTTCAACTGCGCAAATACTGAATTACTTTCTATGAAACAGACCAGATTAGGTTGCTCAGTGAACTTCATACCTCGGAAGAACTTTTTTTCTTGTTTTCCTTTTCTTTTTTTTCTCAGAGAAACAAGAGAGGCAGAGAGAGAGAGCAGAGAAGATTGGTTCCTGTAACTGTTGCTCTGCCCCGTGATTGGTGGAAGCCTGTTGCTAGGCTTATGTCAGTGTTCGAGAGTTTTCTGCTTCCTCTCCTCTGTGCACTGATAGGTC
This sequence comes from Lates japonicus, assembly GCA_033238685.1. Classification (NCBI taxonomy): domain Eukaryota; kingdom Metazoa; phylum Chordata; class Actinopteri; family Centropomidae; genus Lates; species Lates japonicus. The sequence goes on from BRZM01000008.1 coordinate 930,949, forward strand.
AGGTTTGAACTGGTCTGGTGGACTTCTGCCACTTGTTGAACATCCCCACAGTTTCTGCGGTTCCCTCACGTCTAACTGCATAAAAAAACACAGCAGCCGCAGCGCTGAGACACATATGTGCACAGTTTACGCCTGCCCTGGCTTCCTCTCTGTTTTTTAATCTTATTAACTTTTATCATCCTCTTTATTTGTTTAAGGCTGTTGTTAATTCTGCTCCACACTCATAAAGGAAAAACAACTACTTTTGTGAGCATTTGAGAGAGAAGCTGCCATACTTGTTTATTTCTAAAAAGTTTAGTGAACTAATTTTTAACAGTAGACAGATCTTAATGAAACAGCTGCTTTGTTTTAAAACTACTAATTGTTTGTTCTTTAGTATCCACTTTTATACCACACTCTACTGTCAAAGGATTTCTGTCCTCACAACTCTGTTGTAAAATGTTACAACAACATGCAAACTGTCACACATACAGTATCTGTTTACTGCTGTACTTACATAAACCTTACATTCCTCAGTGGCAAAGTCACTTTTTGAACTTGCGACATGTTTTTCTCTGTGGCAGGTTTTGCACTCTCAGAGTGATACTATCATTTGAGTATGAAACGCTCTCACTCCGTGGGCCTGAGCGCTGGCTGTAAATCATCTGTATTTCGTACCTTCATGGAGCTTTGAAGTGGGCACAATGGATTCCTCTAATGACAAAGTAATGAAAGTGTCAAATCATCCACATAAACCTGTCAGGACACTCTTGCAGCATTTTCTACCATATATATATATGCTCACTATGTTCTAATCAGTGATTTTTTTTCACCAAAATATGAGCAAATACATGACTTCTACACTGTTGTCCCCTTCTTCCTCCTCCTTCCTCCTCCACAAAACGTGTACATGCTGATGCTGCCATATGCAAAATGCACATTAAGTTTCTGTGGCCACTATTTCATGCATGAAATGAGCTGGTGTAACATTTTCTGAACAACAGCTTCTATGAACTGAAAAGTATTGTATCTGTTTCTTTTTGACATCAAAAATAATTTAAAATCTCACTACTACTACTGTTCCTCCTATCCTAATTTTTTGAAAGACCCCCTGAGTGTGTTTGTGTTTTATTTAGCTGTATAGTAAATATAGGTAGTTTGCTTCTGTTCTTAAAAATGCACCTGTCTGCCATGGTAATGTCTCAAAACAAATGAGAAGCTTCAGTTGGGTGGAAGCTGTTTAAGCAGCCAGGTATGAGCAGAAAACTGCTTCTTATGATGAAAAGTAAGAGTTTATGTAAAAAACCTTTAATCTGAACAATTTTCCTGACTATTAGTCTTAATGGGAGTATTTTTATTACCATTAGTCTAATGCTAGCGGAAATGTGTCCATTGTTCGGGCCTTTCCTCCACTAGATCACTATCTGATGATATACACACTGTTAAAACAAATCTGAGATGATTCCTGTTGTTTCCAGGAGCCTTTCCCCTTCATCAGAACTTATCTTCCCAGTGTTGTCCTAACCCCTGTACTCCAAAGGCCCCTAGACTCACACGGTCACATCTCCAGGGTGGCATGGTGCTTTAATGGCCATCCCATAACTGAAAGGTCACTGGTTTAGCCCCTACAACAGCTAATGAGTCTCTGTGCTGCCGTGTTGTCTTGTAGGTTTAAAAGAGTGAATAACAGAGCTCCCGTTGCTCGTTCATTGAAGCGTGTTCGTAACAAGCTTGTTTGGAGTGTTTCATTTTATCTCTGGATAATTTTCTCATTTAGTTAGTTTGACTTAGCAATTAGACATTTAAGAGTAACATCATTCAGACTCTCTGTAGTAGACATCAAATAACTGAGACGCCTACAGATGTAGGTCCTCAGAGTCCCCCGAGACACCTGCAGTGTGGTTTTTTATGTCACACCGTGTTCTGAACAAACTTCAGAAGACACCGTGAAACGGCGGTTTTCAACCTGAGGTTCAGGACTCCCATGAGGGGTTTGAAGAAACAGCTGAGGTGCTGAGAGATGATTATCAGGACAAGCACCAGCGAGAACATGAACAAAATGTTCTTTTTTTCAGACTTTACGCAAATCTTCACCTTTTTCTAGAATTACTTTTTAACTATTAATGCCTCTGAACTAAAATTAAGAACAAATTACCCTCTGGTTGAAATGGTCACAACCAGCAAACATGCAAGCGGAAGTACACATTGCTTTGTTATAAGAGGTCACAAGCAAAACAACAACTCCCTTAAAACAGGCAAGGTCTTACAGGTGCTAATATAAGCCAGGCATAACATATTGAAGTCTAGAGTCAAATATTTTGTCTTATTTTCTAACAACGGAGACAGAAAAAGTCAAAATGTGCAGACAAGTTCAAACACACATGAAGATGCAGAGATTGGACTAAATGTGTGTTGGGATAAAAACACCTCAACTCACTTGCTAGCTTTTTCTGTAGTTTTCTGAATCTTACCAGAGTGTGATATTGTATGGGTGTACAAGTTAGTTAATGTGACTTGTTTACAGTCTGCTCTGCCAGCTGGTGAATAAATCAGCAGTGGGAACAATTTAAACTTGTTAAGTATTAATTGGACCGAAGAAAATGAACTGGAGGTGTAACCTCAGCCTCAGTGAATCTGGGAAGGAACATATGCCTAAGTCCCAGCAACACGCACACACACACACACACACACACCCACACACACAGATACCCCTGATGTGAGTACAGTAAAGCCCCACAGAGTAGTCAGTGCGTGCACTCTGACAATACTGTTTGGCCCTGTCCACGAGGCCGGACCCCCGAGCCTAAGCGCTTTTATGTGAAAGGGTTTGGTGTGTCGTAAGCCCTAACGCTGACCAGCCTCTTCTGCAGCTTTGCTGAGCCATGGGGCTCCCGGCAGCCCCTGGGAGTGCTGACTCCAGCCCTGGGAACCTGTTTACCGCTGCCCCGCACCCCACCCTGTGGCATCAGGGGTGGGGGGGTGGGGGGGAGTGGAGCAGGAGTGTGTGTGTGTGTGTGTGTAGGGGGGGGCAGTCCACACAATGAACCTGCTGAATACTGTGCTATCTAGCTATTGGTGCTGAGGACTTGCAGTCGGTTGCCAAACTGGCCGGGTAGGCTCTTGATCATGGTGCACAGGGGCAGACTTGCCTTTTCTTGGCTTCCTCTTTCAACTCGTCATGACCAAATTTAACTTGTTTGTCTGGCTTTTATTGGGTATCCCTTCACAGTTCAGCTGTACACTCGCGTGATTGAGAGTTACTGCAGTGAGGATGCACTGAAACAAGGACAGTATCTCACAAACAGAAGTGTTGTGAAGTTTTCTCCCCATAGAATGAGTCTTTGTGGGATCTTTGTGAGGGAAAACATGTTATTTAGAAATTTCACCCAGAAACATGATGCACAGATGTGCGTGCATGTCTGTTGTGCGCACACTGGCTAATATGTGGATGCTTTTGTAATGTGGTTTTTGGCAATCCTCAGAGGAAACAACACTTGACTCGCGTGTGCTTTTACACGAAAATACAACTTCTTTATTTGTTGTTTACCAGGATTTTCGAAGACGAGTGTACTGCTCCTGGTACTGAAAAAAAACCTTCTTCAACAAACTTGTATGAATGAATTAAGGATATTATACTGTAATATAAAATTTGCAGCACAAGCCGTTGTTTTCAGGGCATCTCATCTGATATAATTCTGAGTAATTATTGACTTTCTAACCACAGTGGTGTGATAAACTAGTTATACACTGTTCCAGTGAACGTGTTATTGTCGAGCTGGAATAAACAAAGCCATAAGAGCTGCCTTCCTTATCTCTGCTTCCTCTTGGTGTTTAAAAGGACTCTCTCAGACCAGGGCTGATTGGTGGAGGAATGGCATTATCAGCGGTCTGATAGGCTGCGGTGCAAAACCACTAACTGAAGGGCTGTTGTTGTCGCAGCAGCAGGTCCTGCAGCTCCATATCTCACTGCGTGCTGATGCTGATCCTCTGCACAGCGGACCTCTACCTCTACCTTCTTCTGGCTGGGGCTCAGTTTAGGGGAGACCTGCTGCTGCTTGCATGATCTGACTCTGTGGTTGTTGTTGTTTTCACTGAATGCACCAATTAACACACAGATAACACGCCTGGTTTTTCCAGCTACATTTGGCAGCATGACAGAAAACTATTCTTAGCACCCCCCTGCATGGTGGTTTCTCCATATCATAATGATTGATTTCATTATTGATTTGAGTGATCGGATGGCAAAATCAAGGAGCAATCACCTTGGATTGATTGATGCCTTTATCTAGCACACAGGGTGTGATGCATAACAGTAAACTCAATCATGATCAATGGCAGCAGGGAACAAAAGAAGGAGAGAGAAGTGATGATGTTTTCTTAAGGGGGGGGGGGGGTTGAGAGGTGGTAGGGATTGTTCTCTCTGCTCACGTTTTGGACCCCCCTCTTCTCACACTCAGCCCCGCCCCCACGTGCCCCCCTCCCGCCGCCTGATTGGCCGGCGCGAGGCTGTTTTCGCCGCCTGATTGGCCGCCGCGCGCGTCAATCACGCGAGCCTCGACTTATTTACCGAATGTATGAGCGAAGGAGGACGGTATTCTGCTGTAGGGCTGCAACAGCTGACTACTGAGCACTTTACCCAGTGCCTCAAGGAACAAAGAGAGGAGGAAACAGCCACCCAGGAGACGTTTTTATATATATCAAAAAAATAAATTATACTCAGAAAAGCGAGGACACGAGATGAGGCACGCGGTCGGACCGGCAGAAAACGTGGAAAATAATTCTTTTGCGGTGTCAGGCTTGTTTAAGATATGTACCCATTGTGAACGGCTCAGCAAAAAGGTAAGAGAAAGAAAAGGGGCTCCGGGAACAAATAACACTCTTTGAAAAACAAACGCACCCTTTTAAAGCTTCAGTCTGCTGCCGGTGTTCAGGAATATGTGTCGCGTTATTGATGTTTTCTGGCGACATTTCTGTTTTTTTGTCCGTTGAACAAACAAGCTGCAGTGCAGTCTTTTGTCCAGGCTTGTTTACGACTCAGAGGAGTTTGTGGTCATCGGGCAAGAAATCGTCTCCGGATTTTGTCCCTTGACACGATTTTAGTTAAAAAGCGGCAGACGTGCGAGTGACACGTTAAAAGGGACGTTTTCAAGCCAGTGTCATTTCTGAATAATGCGCATTTCGTGGTCATTCATTCATCCATCCACTTGACGTGCTTCATTGTGCGCTGCGGGATGGTGTCCGCTGGTAGACATGTCCCGACAAGCAGCGGAAAGTTACAGGACATAATAGAGGCTATGTAAAGGTTTCTCCTGTGCTTTAATTTTTTATGAGGGCAAAATGTCACTTTGCATGTTTTGGATATGTCATCAATTATGAAGCACCAGAACTGAATTCTGCCTTTATCCATCAGTTTACTGCGACAGTGCAAAGATGTTGCTTCTGCAGTGGATAAAACCTTAAATCGCATTTTTATTGTAATTTTCTCTGTGAACCAACATGAGCTGGTCAGGTTTACTGGTGTCAGACAAACAAAGCCACTCATTCTGCCCCGCAGTAAAGTGACAGTAGCGGGACTTGAGTAGACACGAGAAGTGATGATCAGAGCTCCTCTGTTTTCCTGTGGTATTTAAAGCGCACGTTTTTCTCCTTTTCTGTGTCTTGCAGGACTTGGGGGTAAGGATTCCAAGACCCCTAGGTAACGGACCAAGCAGATTTATCCCCGAAAAAGAGGTACGGGGCAGCCTGTGATCCTGATGGAAATTTAAAACCCTTAGCTTTGTTACAAATATTTTTTTGGACTTATTATATTGAATTTGTTGTTTTTGTCAGATTCTTCAAGTCAGTAAAGTGGACGCCAGAACACAAGCGATAATTGAGGATGCGTTTGCAGCCCTCGGTCGCCTTGACAACATTTCTCTGGTGATGGGCTTCCACCCACAGTACCTGGAGAGTTTTCTCCGGACGCAGCACTACCTGCTGCAGATGGATGGACCCCTGTCTTTGCACTACCGACACTACATCGGCATCATGGTGCGGCCACGTCCACCCCTCTGCAAGTCCATGAGTTTCATGTCAAGTAGGTAAATACTCAGTGATTTTAACCCTGGCTTTTCCTCTGATCCTGCAGGCGGCAGCTAGACACCAGTGTTCATACCTGGTCAACCTGCACGTGAACGACTTCCTCCAGGTCGGGGGAGACCCGAAGTGGCTGAACGGCCTGGACGAAGCACCGCAGAAGCTGCAGCAGCTCGGAGAGCTCAACAAAATCCTGGCCCACCGACCCTGGCTTCTCACCAAGGAACACATCGAGGTGAGAGGGATGGGCATGGTCCGGAGGGTGGATGTGGACATTAAAAGTCTTATGTAACAGGCTGAGGTCATGGGTGGAGGCTAGAGTATAGCTGGGTGGTGGTGGAGGAAGATATAGGGCAATAGGGGGTGAGGCAGGGGAAAAACTAAGAGACAAAAAAAATTGGATTAGAAGGGTGAAAGCATATTTTCCCACTTTCTAAAAGGTCAGTGATATTGAAGTCATTATTTGGCTCCGGTCAGCATCGCTCACAGGTTTTTTCCTTTTATTTATTCCAGCGCCTTCTGAAGGCGGAGGAACACAGCTGGTCCCTCGCGGAGCTAATCCACGCCGTGGTCCTCCTCACACACTACCACTCCCTCGCCTCCTTCACGTTCGGCTGCGGCATCACGCCCGAGATTCACTGCGACGGCGGACACACTTTCAGACCCCCCTCCCTCAGCCAGTACTGCGTATGTGACATTGCCAACGGCAACGGTCATGCTAATCACCATGACGATCTGCTCGGCAACCAGGTGAGTGGTAATGGGACGGTGTGTGTGTGTGTGTGTGTGTGTGTGTGTGTGTGTGTGTGCAGAGAGCTACAGAGATAAAAGTGAGAGCCCTGTTAAGATGCTAACCGCAGACGTTGCTCTTTGTTTCCGCAGGAGGTGTGTGGCGAGGTGGAGGTGCTGATGGAGCGCATGAAGCAGCTGCAGGAGTGCCGTGATGACGAGGAGGCCAGCCAGGAGGAGATGGCGACTCGCTTTGAGAGAGAGAAGACGGAGAGCATGCTGGTGGTCACGGCAGAGGACGAGGAGTGTGTCCCCTCAAGGGACATCTCCCGACACTTTGAGGACCCCAGCTATGGCTACAAGGACTTCTCCAGGAGGGGGGAGCATGTGCCCACGTTTAGAGTGCAGGTAAGGACTAAATACAGTCTGCATATAGAGCGCATCTATACGTGCTGAAAAGGTGTGTTACTAACTTCCTGTCTCTCCTCTCTCCAGGATTACAGCTGGGAGGATCACGGCTTCTCTCTGGTCAACCGACTGTATCCTGATGTGGGTCAGATGCTCGATGAGAAGTTCCAGATGGCCTACAACCTGACCTACAACACCATGGCAACCCACAAGGATGTGGACACCAGTATGCTGCGCAGGGCCATCTGGAACTACATCCACTGCATGTTTGGCATCAGGTCAGTCACTGGGGCAGTTTTTTCAGTTCTGTGAACCAACCTTTATTTTGTAATTTGTGCTGCCTCATCAGCACTGTTGAGTCTGTGTTTAACATGTTTTTTCTTCGATCCTCAGGTATGACGACTATGATTACGGGGAGATAAACCAGCTTCTGGACCGTAGCTTTAAGATCTATATCAAGACCATGGTGTGTAGTCCTGAGAAGACCACCAAACGAATGTATGAGAGTTTCTGGAGGCAGTTTCAGCACTCCGAGAAGGTGAGATGAAATCCAGAATCCTCTTAGTTGCAACTATTTAAAAGTGGTTAACTCTAGCACAGTGTTTAAAGACCGTCTCTTTTCTTTTTGTGTACCCTGCAGGTCCACGTTAATCTGCTTCTTATGGAAGCGCGAATGCAAGCAGAACTGTTATACGCTCTGAGAGCGATCACCCGCTACATGACATGAAGTGCTTTTGGTGTTTTTATCGTTGTCTTTTTACTGTCATTGTTGTTGCTCATTATGGGACACTTCAAGAAAAAAAAAAAGAAAATCAAAGGGGGGGGATTCAACAAAAAAAAGGAAGAGATGTGTGGAAGAGAGTCCTGGGTCGTCGTTGTTGACTGTGCTTGTTGGATGGATGCTGAGAAGAGGATCAGAACAAACGGAAAAGCAAGAAGAAGAAGAAGAAAAACGAGAACTGTTGAAGAAAAGTCATCTCAAACTCAAGTGGATACACAAACTCAGTTCATGTTGCCTGCAGTGCCAAAGGTGACCAAGAGAGGGCAGCCTGGAGCAAACTCCTGCTCAGCCAAGGGGAGGGGAGTTTGTGCCGGGCCAGAGCACTGACACCGGAGGCATCCAGGACGACGTTTCAGTATTCCAGCGTGCAACGCGGCGGTTGCCGATCTCTTCTGTCTCCTAGTATAGTGAAGGTCCCATAGAAAAAAAAATCCCCAGAAAGCTGTGCAGCGGCAAAGAGCTTGCACTTTGCTTCTGTTGTCACTGTTATACTTGTTTAGTTTCTTGAATATCTCTAAATTTCATTTTGTATTAAGAGGCGTGGATGTTGTCGACGTGGTTGCTGTTAGTGGAGATGGAAGCATTAACTTTGGGCTGTGAGTGTGTGTGTGTTTTTTTGTTGTTTTTTTTTAAATGTGTGCCTGAACTATCCAGCACAGTGTGCATACGTGCTGATGCTGCTGCTCCCATGTTGTATTCAGTGGGATCATATTGATCCCTAAATCACCCATCACCAACCCCATTATATCTTATATCCCCTAAGCCCCTATCCATTAGAAATCCACTGCATTACCCCCCGCCCCACCCCCCTTTTGTCCTCTACCCCCCCATCCCAAATCTCAAATGTCAATGTAAGCTAATCCAAGGAGTGTGTGAAAACCAGAGAGGTGTGGAGAGAAACTCAAAGAACACTGTCTGAGCCCTTTTTTTTTGAGTTTGACTGTACAAGTGTGGATGATTTCTGTGTTCATGATGACTGAGGTGTGGATGTTTGTGCACGTTTCACACAAACGAAACGAGAGAGAGAAAAAAAAAGTACGTCTTTGAATTTCATGTGTCAAAAAAAATAAGCGAGGCACTTTGAAGGAAATACTTCTTGCTTCTGCTGTAGCTCTGTTATTGTGAGATAACTGTTTATCATTTGTTGATAATGATGATGATGATGTCTTTATTTTTCTGGTAATGGGAAAAAAAGAAAAAAAAAGCTAATCAAAAAGAAAGTTAGAAACCAGGTTTTCCAGGAGGGATTTGCTTCCGGTTGCCCTAACCACACCTTTATCTGTCTTCCGCTTATCCCAGCTGCCTGGTCGCCCTAACACTTTCGAAGCTTTGGATTGTGAATTTTACCAGTAAATGAATACCTCTTCTGTTTTTCTCTATAAAACATATAAGAAGTGCTCTTTGGTGAGCAGAGACTCTTTTTTTCCGGGCTACCGCGGTTCCCGTTGCTTGGGGGACGTCCGGCTCGCCCACACAGGGCCGACTGCGCTCGATGGCTGTCGAACGCAAAAGGTTGTAGCTGTGCTTATTTCCCTGCTGGGGAAGTCTAACCAGTGCAAAAGCAGCTTTTTTATTTTATTTTATTTTGAACAGAGGTGTGAGACCTCTGCCTTTTTTGTTTTTTGTTTACTAAAACCAGTAAAGTACTGCATTCTCCTGAGGTTGGATTGAGAGCATCAGACAGATGAATGAGTAAAATCCAGATGAGGAGGAGGCGAAGGAGGAGGTGGTGATGATAAAGGAATGGTACATTTGGAAGTGGTTTGAGAGGAAGTGGAGGTTTTTTTTTTCAAACTTCTGACTGATGTCAGTTACTGACACTTTTTATATGAAATTATATGAAAAAGATGAAAAAAAATAAACTATGATATTGAATTGTTGTGTATCATTCGTAGTTTTCACCTAAACAGTTTGATTTCATTGCTTCATCAAAGAGATTGTATTAGATGTGGAGAGGCCTACACAATTCAGGAATCAAACAGTCATAGCACAATCACTGTCACCATCAGCTCACTTCCACTGCTCAGTTGCACAAGTACAAGAAATTAGATAACCCATGGTAATTAGTATGTTCTCATGCAAAAGATGACTCATGAAAAGATATGGAGTGATATTTTCACACCTTTTGTTCCCAAAGTACACTTTGATAACAAAGCTGACTTCATTAACAGGAAGCTGAACTCAGGGGAATGGTTCAGTTTGTCATCAGTGCAGTCCAGGGACTTTCATGTGAATTTAATTTTACTGTATATAATAAGCTTGAGAGGTCAAAGTGTGGTCAAGGGTAAAGATTCTCTTCTTGCTCCTGACCGACATTTGGATGATATAAGGGGGAATTCCTTGTCGGACACCTTACCTCTCTTTCCTGTTTGCCTCCGCATCGCACCTCACAGGGAAAAATCCTTGACTTTCCCTGTGAGGCTGTTCTGTCTGAACTTCAGGGCGTTTCCCATCGAGGCCGCAGAGGCCTGTCTGTCAAAAACACAATCACCAGCAGAAACTCACTGTTATCCCCACTGACCAAACTGCCTTCACATTTTCTGTGGCTTCCCCAGATGATATGCGGAATTGGAAGCATCTTTTTGAGCAACCTTGATATCAGCCAGCCAACTGTCTTTCATATCAACCTGAGAAATTCTGTGTAGAGAACAATGTTGTGTTATTAGCGCTGGCTAATGATTTGTTTAGGGGTTTTTGAAACATCGGCTTGTCTTGTGGTTGTTTTAAGGTCACTATTGTGTAAGATCTCGGGGAACTGACACCTGAGGGTTTTTTTTGCATTAAGTGCCGTTTCTGATTTGTTTCGATGTGATAACGATGTGATTTTGAAATGCTGTACTTTAGGCTACTTGGTGTAACTTGTAAGCACTGCCTGGCCCCATATCTGTGTAATAATAAAGGCTTTGAGAAGCAAAACGTTTCTGGCTTTGTTCTGCTTTATTAGGAACAAGTTCCAATGTCACACAATCCACAGACAATAAAAGATTTGCTCATGAGGTTAGTCATCTTTTTTCAAGTCTATATTATTATAAAACTCTCAACACAGTGTACTCACAAAACAGATGAAATCTGTTATGTAAATGTGCAAAGAACTTGTATTAAATTATCCCTGTACATGTGAAGACACCCAGAAATTAAGGCTTCAGCAAGCTTTATGGGAGTGAAAGTTAAAGTGCATAAAAGGTTAAAATTGTTCACAAATAAAAAAAAGGCTGGTATGGATAAGACCAAATGTTAAGAAAATAAATATAAACTATTACTGATCTGAAGTATTTGTCTATAGACAAGAACTGAGAAAGAAATCCAGTTATTTTCACATTCACATGGATACAGTCTGCTGCTTTTATTTTGCATAATTACCTTTACCAGCTATTAAAGCTTTTCAACTGGAAATCTATTGCTTTGAGTACGAAACACTGACCATCTGTAGGCCTTAAAACTACCTGTAGGAAGTTTAGTTTTTACCTTTTACAGCCGTGTTTCAAACGTACAGCAGGTGAGTGTTTGATACAAATAAGATGAAGCAAATACTTCATCCTCTACTGTTTTTATAGAGGATAAATGATTTGTTTCTATGGCAACGTGACTCTTAACTCTGTGTCCCAGTGTGTCATTCTGTCAGGTCCGGAGGCTGGAGCGTCTTCATCAGTTTTTGTGCTACAGGCAGGAACTCCAGCTCCCAGCATGCCTTGTGGAAATCCCTCATATCTGCATTTTCTATCCACTTCAGAGCCTCCTCTTCATCTAAGGAATAAATGAGGATGAGAGGGGGTGGTGTGAGGTTTCAGGCTCATTTTCAGCTCTTTACAGTGACAGTGTTTTGTGTTCAGGCAACTCCCAGATGTGACCATGGAGGTATCATGTTTGTGGTAGTGTGATTATATGTGTTCCTCCCTTCCCCCCAAGGGCCAGTGATGTGAGTAAGAGCATGTTTTCTCCAGCATGTCTCCCTCCCCTGTTATGTAAGGATCAGTAATAACACCAACCTGAGTACGTAATGAGGACCTCCAGCAGGGACTCTGTCTCCTGTGTATCCAAGAGCTTCTCTGAACCTCCGCTGATCAGGTTCCACAATGCCTGACAAACCTGGCCCGCCAGCTGCCAGTCACCTGGTCCCAAGTCTCTCAGACAGTCCACCAGCCTGGTCACACACACACACACACACGGACGCACACAGACAGGACACACATCATATGACTCAAGGGAGCAGGATTCACATGACTGGCAGGTTTGTGAGCATTAGCTCCACTTCATTGGACCTACATCTGAAAGAGGACTCTGTGTGTGTCTGTGTGTGTGTGTGTTACTTTTAGAAGTGATAAGCCTGCATATAGACAAAAGATAAGTTCACAAAATCTGTTCCTCTTTGAGTTTCCATGTGTTAAAAATTGACAAATTAAACTGACAAATCAGTTTAACTTTGTATAACTACTGTGAACAAATAACATCAAGGCTGAGATGATTAGTATCATCTTGTTCGTGCCAGTGGAGATATTGTGCTCATTTTTGTCAAAATGAAGACCACATTTCCCCCCCAAAAAACCCTGTTTACTCTCTCTTGCAAAGAGGATGCTACTTTTGCCAAAACTTCAGAAGCTGTAGCTCAGTTAACTCTTACAGGAACAGTTTGGCATTTTGGTAAAATACACTTACTTGTTTTTCTTGTCAAGAGGTAGATGAGAAGATTGATACTAACTTAGTGCAACGGCTGTGAGAGACACAACCACCTGTAAAACCACAATGTTGTGTTTTTTCTTTTTTCTTTTTTACTAATGAAACAAGACATAACATGTAATGAGCTCTAGAGGAGCAGGAGGCTGGTCTAGCTGTTCCAGTCTTTGTGTTAAGCTAAGCTAACTGATTTCTGGTTCCTGTTGTTGTACACACAGACTTGCAGGGAGAGTTGTTCTAAGTACATGTGGAAATGAAGATGACCGCACATGAAGCTCCTACGTACATTCGACCACACTCTTTCTTAAGGGTGTGGTTAAAATATAATAAAATCATTGATCTTCTCATCTGACTTATGTGTCTCCCCTGACAAACTATTCCTTTGACAAACAGAATCCTTCTCCTTCTTCTTTGCCTCACTCTTTATGGCCTACAGCTGTTCCCCCGGTTTAGCTGCAAAATCTGCTCCACTGGCACAAAATGTAGGATTAAACGATCAGTTATTTGATTTTTTTACTTCTATATGCAGCTAGTTATGAGCACCAGAATGCTCGTAACTACACCGAACTTTTTAAGTCATCATATTTATCAACAGAATGTATCCAAGCACAGTAGATCTGCTTTTTCAGAAACTTTTATATATTTAGTGGTAAGTCTGTGTATTGTCTGCAAGTACAATAAACATTTGTATTGTGTATACACACGCACACACACAGACAAATGAACAAACTCTTAATCTCTAAGTGGATTTGTCCTTACTTGGCAGCAGCCGCCTCAAGTGAGAGACTGACCCGGTTGGGAGGGTCCAGAGCCAGGTTGGTGAGGACCCCGCAGGCTGAGAAACACATCTCAGTGCTTTTTGAGTCGAGCAGGGTCACTGCAAACTGGTGCACTGAGAGAGAGAAAGAAGACGGAGGTGTGATTGAGTGGACGAGGACAAAGCGGGGCAAAGATAAGAGGACCGCTATTGCCGGAGGGAGCAGGCATGTTTATGCTGACTGTAGCCGGCCTTGTAGATAAGTTCAGCCCAAACATGACACAACAGTATGCAGGAGGTGCGTACTGCACTGTTCGGTGACTAAGTACTCAGCTTTCTGTAAAGTTATGTACTTGGAAGATACAGTTTGACCTTTACATGTGCGTTCTTCCATTTATTTATGCTTTTGATTATAACATGGCCATTTCGCCTGCAAGAGTAAAATAACATGACATGAGTGTAGTGCCATGCTGGAGTTTTGTGTGTGTGCCTGTTTGTGTTAGTGTCCACCACATACCTTTGTTTTGAATAATAAAGTCCCGCACATCCTTGGACTGTGACAAGTTTCCGTACACACGGGTGGCCTCTAGCATGGCATCCATGCTGCAGCTGAGCACCAGCTTCAACATTACTGAGGTGAAAAGACAGAGTGAGAGGAGAAAAGAGAGGAGTGAGGGAGTAAAAGGGGCGGGGGGAGGGGGGCATTGATTTTATCTTCATTTCTACATTAAAATCTTTCACTCCTTCTTTATCTTACGGTTTGAGATGGTGAGTCGACTGTGTCTGATTGCAGAGCTCTCTTCCTGGTAGAATGACAAGTTGTTGATGGTCGCGGCCACATTCACCAGCAGCTCCTCGCTCTCTTGCACAGATCTCAACTCTGTGTTAAAAGGAAAGAAAATAATCACGAGTACGAGAAACATTTAATTAGTATAGATTTCTTTTTACAAAGACCTTGAAGAGGATGTTTTGTCTTTTTCCCTGAAAATCTTCCTGTATAAAATGCAGCCAACAGAGGGAGCATCCACACTGCACAGCCAACAGGATCAGGCCTTAATGCTCCTGAAAAATGACTGCTAACTGTTCATTTATGTGAAGTGACCCTCATTCTGGTGACTTGTCTCAATGTGACGCCAGAGATTGGAATTGGAAGTTTTTTATTGCCTTGTAAAGGGCACATGTTCACTCAGAGCATTGCTTCCTTTTATGTTGAAGAAGATAAAAGTAACAGTAGATTATTAATCCTTGGCACAACTGCAACATGTACTGTGTGAAGTGGGTGTTAGTTTCATATTTTCAAGTGCAGTGCAGATGTAAATAGATGTACATAATTTACAAATAGAAAGAACAATTATAGAACAATTTAAATAAGATGCAGAAATACAGTGAGCCCCATGGGTTTTCGGCCTTTTTGCATATTACAGCTCCACCACACTGATGTGACAGTGTGACATTATCACAGAAGTGGCTGTTATCTGTGGTTAATTTTGACCTCATATAGCCGGTTTGATCATGAGCTGCACACAAAGGTCAGCGTGACCCAATCCAAGCAGCCTGTGACACTGCGAGCAGCTTGGAAACCGAGTCTGTTCCTGATATAGCAGCAGATGTCGTGTGCTCGGTCGTAAATCGCGGATATTGCGGTTGCGCTGTCAACCGGCGCCTGTGTCACACAGAATTTTTGTTTCTGGGTCTGACTGGAAATGCCTCTTTGTTGTGCCCCCCCCCCCCCCCACCCCCCACCCCCTCTTCAAAGCTGCGTAATGTAAAGCAGCGCAGCCTGTCATGAACTTGATCAAAACAGTTCATCGATCACCCAAGCCCTCTCTTTCATCCTCTGCTGAGATTTTGTTTTCTGTCTCCAGCTGTCGCACCAACTCCTCACTCGCCCTTCGATCGCTCATTTCATGTTTCTGTCTTCACTTACTCAATTTACTTCTCGTCTTACTCACTGGCTTCACTCACAAACTCCTCTATTTTTCAAAATTTGACCATTTTTTTACACTAGTCTGACCTCTGCGTTGTTTATTTCGTTCTCTCTCTGCCAACTGCCATGAAGCATGTAGGTGTATAGGAGGCGGCAGAGAAATTGAGAGTTTCACACCCACCTGCGTATCAGTTCAACCTGTCCTGAAACCATCTAACCACATGGGAGAGTTGCACATACGCACAAACCAAGTCGGCTGTGAGATGTGACAGAACATCCTGCTCGTGCAGTTGAGTGCTTCGCTCTGTCAGACTTGAAAAAACAGGTAAACCAAAAGAGGATGTGCTGCATATTGAACAGAAAGCACTGAGAGGAAAGCGAGCGATGGAAGGAGCAGACAAATGAGGAGTGTGTTTTCGACCAAAGTCATGTCTTGTTCCCAGCACAAGGGAAGTGGTTGGGTACCCAGCAGATGCTTACTGTACTTACAAAGCACTAAACAGCTATTTTTAAACTTAACAGAACTCCAGATTGCCACACACTGCTTCCTTTGTGTGACAGAGATACAATATGGACAAAAAGGACAAATGTTAGAGTATAACAGCTGCTTTTTTGCCCTTTAATAAAGTGCCTGACTTAAGGAGGATGTGATGTGAGTTCCTCCTGCTCTCTGCTCACCCAGCGTCTCCATCAGAAGCTGAATGAAGGTCGTGTTGCTTGCCAGGGCCGGACCCACAGCCGGGTGGATGCACATGTTCGCCAGCACCCTGACCAGCTTCACCAGCACGTCGTCATCCTCCCTTGCGCTCACGGGAGGTTTGCTGGAGGAGGGGGCGCCTGTCTGTCTTCTCTGGTAGCTGTCATACAGTCGGAGGAGCGTGTCCACGCAGCCCTCGCACCGGTAGAGCTCCTGCCGGGCCTCCTCGCCTTTGGCCGTGAGGTTCCCGAGGGTGAAAAGGAGGCGCACGACGAGGTCCTGTGGGAGATCAGTGGTCGATTTGCTTATACTTTTCAAGCTTCTGAGTGAAAGCAAACCACACAAAAATTTGTTTGCAGGTTTCTTCCTATTGTACAATTGGTTGAAAGGTCAGACTGTCTTCACCTCATAGCTTCAAACAGTTTGAATTGATCAACATTTCCTCCTTTAATTTAGTCAGTGGAAGATGTGGTATGTATGTAGGTAGTAAATATTATGAGCTTTTTGTACTAGTTCCTGGTTTCATGTTGATCAGCTTAAACAGTATTTTAGGGTGTAACTAATAATTTGTTTCATGACTGATGAATCTGCCAGTTATTTTCTTTATCAACCGATTAGTTGTTTTATTTGAAAAATCTCAGTGTAGAGAAAATTGCCCAGTATATTTTCTAGAATCCAAGTTTGCATCTTCAAATGTCTTGTTGTGTTTGGATTAGCAGTCCAGAGATACTCTATTTTCACATTTATAAAACAGAGAACATCCTCCCTTTTTCATGTTTGGCGTTTTAACCAGGGCAATAATCAATAATCAGATCAACTGCCGATTCATTTTCTTTGATCAACTTAGAAGTCTCAGCAGTAGAGGTTGCTTGTTTTTGACAAGAAAATTAAAAGGTAGTCAACATTAAATCCTGTGAGACTGTGTTTAAGATTTGAAGATAAGCAACAACTTCACCTGCAGCACAGTGAACCTGCCCAAGTAGCACTATTGTCAGTGTCAGTCATTTCCCCCAGAGGCTTCAGAGCAGTGTGTAAACATGTTTGGATGTACCTACACCCAGTCTTTTCAATGCATTACCGCACACATACTGAGAAAAAAGGCGACACATAACACCCTGTGTGTCACACTAGTATCCTGACTTTTCTTAGCAAATAATGTGAGGAGCAGGTGAGGCAGGAACACACTCAATTCTTCCATAAATGTGCAGTGACACTGGTATGAGGACAGGACAGGCTGTCCTGGGACTCACTGCTCATCACATGCTTTACTGTCCTGTGTGTGTGTGTGTGTGTGTGTGTATTTGAGGGCGTGGGTATGTGTTTTTTAAGTACACACATCAGTCAAGTCCCCCCTCCTCCCGCCCTCTTTTCTATCTCTCCTCCCATCCACCTCTGCATCACCTCTACTTTGCTCAAGCTCACCTCCTTTATTTTTTTCTTTTTCTCCTCCCTCTCTCCTCCCCTTTCCTTGACTTACTCAGCCCCTCCTGGGATGATTAAATGTCAAAAAACACACACACACACACACATACATAGCAGAGCAGAGACAGAAACACGAACGCTACGAGCAGATGGACACAATGTCCCATAAATGTGCTTGGACTTGATGTACATAAACAACTTGCTCTGAAGGTAAACATGCTTAGTGGAGTCACATCACCAACACTAGAAAAGCGTGTCTTCTCTCTAATACACACACAAGCACAAACACAGAGGAGGCTCGTGGACTCACCTGTTTTTGGTGATGTTTGCTCAGCAGTTCTAAAAATAGTCGGTAGCAGTCGGGGGTCTGGGCCAGGGCGAGGCGGCACTCCGAGTAAGAGGAGAGTTTACTGAGGGAGAGTGGGGACAACAAATGCCACCGACCATTAAACTCGCTGACTGCTCTGCTCTGCTGACTAAATATGGAGATATTAGCTCAACACTGCTAATGGATAAGTAGGCCTGGGCTGGTATCTAATTTTAATGTTTTCATCATCTTGGGTAAAGAATATTACCTCAGTATTTATTTTATCAGCACTAAACCCTGTTAAAATTGTTTCGCCTTATATTTTGCATTGAGAGAGATTTTATTACGCAGTAAAGTACTAAAATAATCTATTTATACATTATCAGTGAGCTTCAAACACTGAAAATGTTCTTGTGCCAGAGCAGGAGGCTGGAGATGTAGAGAGAGAACGTGAAGATGAGGACTCAGAGCATCATTTGTGCCACTGCACTGAGATCAGAGGGGACTGAGTCTGTAGTAAGTGGCCTGCTGCCGGAGAAGGGTCATTGGGACGTGGGTAACATTGGTTTTACAGTGAACAATTGTCCCATATACCTCTGTTAGAAGGTCTAGAGTACAGCTGGCATGTATTGTGCGGCATTTGTTCTGTTGTATCCTTCATCATTAGAGTGAGTTTTGTGATTAGGGTAGATGCACCCAAGCTCACGTCAGATATCCATCTGGTTCAGTTACAGCACAAAACCCTTCAAGCTTTGTGTTTAACGCCACCTCCTCAATATAATATGTGTTATTTTTCCTGCAAAGTCTAAAATTATCTTATAGACAGAAAGCATTTTTTTCAAGAACCATATTTACAGTAGTATTTCAGTTTTAACACAGTTTTAACCCATGTTAATGATCAGTTGGTACTGTAACTAAGTGTCCTTTCCTCTGAGAATGATTTGGGTGACCAAGTTCAAGTTATCAGCTCTACTTTTCCTTTATTTGCTCAGTGGGAATTTACTGTAAAGGGAGAGTGATTACTGGAGAAAGAGGAAAAAAACAGAGGGTGAGGAGTGAATGATGGTCTGTTTTGATTCAGCTCGTTACAGGTTGTGATGGTTTACATTAGTGAGCTGAGGAGAGAGGCAGGAAGAAGTAGGGAAGGAATTATCCACCAAAGACAATTCTGACTCCAAACCGCAACTGGGTTGAGATACTGAGTCAAATTATTACAACCATCTGGGAGTGCATGTGTGATTACCTGTATATTCGGGAAATGTTGGTGCAGATGTCCTGGTCTTTGCAGTGGTGACGCAGCACCAGACAGAGCTCTGACAGGACAGAGAAGGATACAAAGAGTGGACGGGAATCGGGATGATCGGCGAGGTTCCTCAGGGTCGCGGTCAGCTGCCCGGGGGTCAGATAGAAGGAGACACAAAGGGAGGGAGAGGGGCGAGAGTGTGGGTTAGTGAGCAGAGGTCTGCACACATAGTACCTTAAGGGTCCATATTTAGGCCAGTATTGTGTGTCAGTGTTATGTTGTGGCTAGCACACTATGTCGGTCATATGCTCATTAAGGCTGGCTGCTGGCCTGTACAGGACGTCATGCAGCAGAGCGACCGGAAACTATTCAGCATGGGCATAAATCATTCTATCACAAGAAGGAAACAGAAATTTCCAACACACACAGCAGCACTGAAAGTTCTGGAAAGTCATGGTCTGCTTATTTCCCTCCTCTAACTGCATAATGAGTTGTGTTAGATATCAAATGAAGCGCTGGCTCAAGACGCTTGCTTGGACCAACTTGTGTGGTTAGCGCAATCATTTTCTGAAGAGTGAAGCAGGGTGTGTTTTGGACTGAAATGCAACAGCCAGCAAAGAACATTATGCTCTTGTAGCAGCTTACATACCAGACATAAACAAAAATATTTTTGTCTAAAAGTGTGGAAATCTGAAGCAGCCAACAAATACACGAAGAAGAACATTTAACAGTTTGTTCCTTTGAACACTTTTTTTTTAGTTGCTGTTCACCAGATATCAAATGATTCATAAGCCTGTCACACCTGTACAAGGATGTGCCCTGCCATAGTGAAGTGGGTCTCATCCAGTGTGTGAAGCCTCTGGATGAGTTTCTGAGCCACGCTGACACAGTTCTTGTCCAGCAGGAGCCTGAGGATTGCACTGTTTCCTGAGAGAAATTTCAGAGTCCCGACGCAGTACAAGAGAGCTTCTCCAGATGTAGACACATCCTCGTTGCTCAGTACGCCCAGCAACGAGTCTAGACGCAGATAAATAAATAACATCCATTGTTAGAATTCATATTGTGTACACCGGATGGGATATTGGCTGTTTGTAATGACAGGGTTCTGGGGCTCTCGAAAAAAATGCACCAAGTAGAAGCAGACAGATAAGAGTTAACCAACGAGGAAAAACATAAAATTTCATACAGAATAGGAAACCACTGAACTAAATCATCCTGACCTATAATAGAGTTGTTCTGGAAGAGGATGTCGTTGCTTTCGCTGCGGCTGATCTGGAAGATGAGCTTACAGATGTTGAGCAGGTTGTTTCCACTGACACACAGCTGGAAAGAGAAATGGAAACAAAACAAACCAAAAACCCTTCTCACAACTTTTGTATTAAGCACTTAAGTGAGATGGATGCCTTCGTGATAGAGACATAGCAGCGGACATGCAGACACACACACATGCGGACGACTCACAGCGAGGCAGAGCTTGGCGATGTGCAGGTTGAGCTGGGCAGAGTTGAGGTCGATGAGGTGGAACAGCGCTCGAAGGATCCCAG
Organism: Lates japonicus; assembly: GCA_033238685.1. Taxonomy (NCBI): domain Eukaryota; kingdom Metazoa; phylum Chordata; class Actinopteri; family Centropomidae; genus Lates; species Lates japonicus. Next base: position 951,489 of record BRZM01000008.1, read on the forward strand.
ACCTCCTCTTACAACGTCGGCCGAGCATGTCCGCTTCTGCCAAGGTGCCACGGAGGCCGTCGCACAAATCACACAGACGGTCCACCGAGGCCTCGGAGCTGCCTGGCATCGCAGGAAAAACAGATATTGCAAAAGATTTGAAAAAAAGAAAAAGAAAAAAGAAAGGTCAGGTTTAGGGCAACGTGTCAAACATTCACAGAGAAAGCAAACATCCCAAAATGAAAACACTCACTTGTGTGTGTTGGCAAGTGTGCATCCAAATGTGTAAATACACGAGTGATAGCTTGTGCATGTTGCGGTGTGTATGCGTAATACGTTTGGGATCTGCTACATGGTTTGCATTTATTATTTGCATGAGGAGAACTTGAAGTTAAATTTTCAACATCAATAATACATTGGTCAGCAGTAAAATAACATTCCCTTCCTTCTCTATGAGGCAGCTTTGAGTTTCAATGGTCAAATGCAAGGAAACAATTCTGCAACAGGCAGCCACAATCTTGACGCAGAGGAAGGGAGAGGGTGGAGTCTCTTCCTTGTTTTTGAGGTAAAATAAATGTTTTGCCTGCATAAATAACAGGGCTTGGGCCATTTCTAAAAAAGGTTGGCCGCAGTCTCACACTCAACTCTTCGTTGCGATTTCCCACTGAATCTGAAAGGTGTTTTATGCATGAGCCAGAAGGCACTTGGTACGATAAATATTTAATATTTATCTTTCAAATGAATTTTCCATTAAATTTGTAGAGTGTTAAAATATTTACAGCGATAGATTTCACTTCATGGGTGCCAGACTGCAGTTTCAGGCTAAGACGACTTTGTATGGATGCCAAACATAACACTGTGTTTTGTTTGCTTTTCTTCAGTGGTTGAAATGACAGTGCTTTTTCAGTCTGGGAGACTTCATGTATGACTATCTGCTTGTGCTAAATAATCCATTTCTCTGCCTTCTGCTTGAAATGAAATCTAATAACGGAAGAAGAAGAAATGAAACACTAATAACAGAAGCGTACCTCTACCAGAACCCATAGGGAAAATGTGATATTTTGGGTGGAGAGGGTGACAGACACTACGTATTCTTTTGGTCACAAGAGTGTATTTGGTCAAGACTGACGTCTGTCACGTGTTTGCACTTTGTTATCAAGGTTCCTCATTTCACCGTCCACATTACCTGCAGCCACAGTCTCCAGCTCTTGGAGAAGAGGACCAATCTTGTTATTCCACATCAATGACTCTGCATCCTCCTCTTTGCTCGTGGTGTCGTCTCCGTCCCCCATCTCTGAAAAATGTGCAGAGAGAACTGCAGTTAGCCAATTACCACCTCCATACTGGGGCGGTGAACATGAGCGGCGAGCACGGTTCAGAAGTTCACTGTCTTAAAATAAAACAGCAGGAAGTTTGATGCCACAATGAAAGGTCACCATCCACCAGTCAAACTTCCTCTGATTTGTCTCTGCGCCGATGTGAAATAGTCTGCATGTGGGCATGTGAGGTGTGTGTGTGTGTGTGCGTGCATGTGTGATGAAAACATGTGTGTCTGTGCACGCAAATGTCTGCAATCTCTCACACACCATATACCTTTTTTTTTGCTCAACATTTGCATACCCCCTTGCTTGGTGTGATGCAGGAAGCTGCGGTTGCCCAAATCAACAGCTCTCTCAGCTATTGGCTGGCTGCCTCTCGTGGTAGAAATTAGGCCCTTAGCAACAACACCCCAATCAAAGTTTGACAAAGTCTTCTTCAGTTACAGAGAGAGGTGTGTCTACTGTATGCATGCCCAGGACTATATACTGTGGTATTACACTTAGCCATGAGTACATTAATTTGGCTTCAGGTATCTTAGAAAATAAGTTATACTTGAAGTAAAATCTCTTGAGTGGATAAACGGTATGTTACACTGAGTAAAGTTGCAGCTACATTTTTATTTCTACGTACTTTACAAAATGTGTCATTTCTGTTATGTATGCACGGCTTTGTTAAAAAAAATATTGCAGTAAGGTTCATTCAGTATATGTGGACAAACCTGTTCTCCGTCCTGTTGTGCAGTCTGTGGGTCTAAGTCCTGAGTCAACACCAGGCTGCTTTATTCTACTGTTGGTACAAAGAACACAAAGAGAGTGGTTACATCACATTTTGGAAACGAGATGTGCCTTGTTTTGTTAAATTTCATTGACTTTAGGAGTTTTGGCTCATTTGGATATTAAGATAATGGTAAAAACCTAAACTGAGAGGTGCACAAAATATTTAAATGATGAATTGTTGTGTCAAAGACTCGTCTGTCAGCAAGCTTTTACGTGTATGTTCATCGAGTGCCACTAGGTGTCCCTGTTGCAGCAGAGGTTGAGACTTGTGTGCAGGTGCTGTCATCTGTAAGGTGTGTATGTATGCACTGTATGCACACATATTAAAATACACAAGTGTGAGTATATGTGTTAGTGTGTTTGTGTGTGTATGACCGCTTGTACGTTTCCGTGTACGTGTGTGACTCTGTGTGTCTGTACTTGTGTGTGTGTGTGTGTGTGCCATTGTGCATCTGAAGCTGCAATCCCCAACAGACAGGAACTAAGATCTTAGCTTTGTGGGCAGTTTGGTTAAAGCTGTTCACGGTTTGTCAATGTGAGCTGTTTCAACAGCCTTACTGCCGGCGAGTGCTGTGTTGCAGCTTGCCCTCTGCATATGACTGTTGAACCATAATCTCTACGTGTCACCGTCATGTCTGCACTCACACACAAAGAAGAATGGCTCAATGCTTCAATAAGTCCTGTGAAACATGACAGGTAGTGTGCCTTACGACTAATTACTGTGTGACCAGCTGTGAAAATAATTAGTAATAAATAGAGATAAACAAACGCAGCATGTTGAGTCACCCTAATCACCTCTGTAACTGCAAGATTTACTTCTCAAATCCTACAAAGAAGCATGAATCAACCAAGTGTAATCACTGTTATGTTATCAGGGCTGTCTGAAGCTTCTCGAGTGACATTAGCACAAAAGACTGACTCTCATAATGGAATATTTCTTTGAGCTTTTACACTCAACTGAGCTTATATTTCATGGTCTTGCTGACAGGTATGAGACAGAAAATGACCCCAGCTGTTCCACTGGAGCATCACCAAAAGGTGCTGCTTGATGACACTAGCATCAGTATACAGTATGTGGCTGTTACTATAAGAGTGCACTTTCACTTTGAAGGAGATTTAGTGATTGGTGTGAGCTGGCACACAGGGCATATGCAGCAGGGAGTGCTGGCCGAGGCATGTTGCAGTGAATGTCAGAGAGGGGGCTTTGGCTCTGTATGATAGGATTAAGAGCCTGATAATAAGGCCTCTTTGTGTGATACTGCATTCTCTGAGACATGACCTCATCCCTGTCTTAGGCCTGGCCAGTGCACTGCAGTCACAACACACGCTGCTGCCAGCCTTGCCCAGATGGGCACCCAAATCTAATAGAGAGCCATTTGGAGCTATAAAGCTCCGGCTTATTGGAGGAAAAGAACCTAGTGGATGTCTAATCTCCCCTATCTTTATATCTCATCCAACTCATCATATTAATCTGTCATGCTGCGTCTATTTCCACTTGCAGTTAGTGTACTTCTGGTTTAACTATCTGTGATTTTCACTGTCTGTCTCTGCTTAATGCACCTTTTATGTTCATTGCAACACTAAGAAGCAGTGCTTCAAAAACCCTGATCCCTCAGTAATCAAGAGCAGGAAGTCTTTTAACTTATCCTCTTTAATCATAAACTGACCACAGTCTGATCTCACGGGACCTCTCTTTGTCAGCAACAAGTTACACAAACATTGCGTGTTAACTTGGCTTGTGTGTGGGGGGGATGTGCTGTGGGCGATAGCCCAGATTTCCTGTAAAAGTGTTTTACGGTCTGTCCCCCCTCTATAGCCTCAGCTGCCCCACCCAATCGATAGGCGGATGGATTGTAACGACGGCCCCCGACCTCACGCCCAGAGTTATGCCCCTCGTGCTGACACACAGCTGATGAGGTCGGCAGAAAAAAGCAGAGCTTTTGGCCTCTCTGCACTGTGAAGGTGTAAAAGCTGACACGTGATAGTAATGACAGATAGAGGCAGTTTCATTGGGAATGAAGCTCACCAAGAAGCTGGATTTAACTGTGACTGAAATATAGTGTACAGTAAAGTATATGAGGGTTTAAAAAGGGGTCGAGTGTCTCAAGTTGAAGAATTTGTTCTATCTATGAGTTAGTGCATTGCTGTTCAAACTGAATCAAGTAAATTTACCGGTTTGAAAACTTTCTGATTTGTGGGTAATAAACTGTAGTGTGATTAAAAGAACAATCCAAGTTTTTGACCATAGAGATTTTTGTTAACATTTGGATCAGGAGTTGGGCATTTAAGCACAAAACAAAACTATGATATCAGCCTTCCTGAAATATTCTGTCATAATTTTCTCTTCCCAGCAGTTTGAATGCGTAATGGACCAAAACAGGAACACAAAAAGACATTAGAAACTCTATGACTTTGACATACAGGGGGCATTGCAAAGAGGGAAGCAAGAAAGCAAGAAGGAGGTGGAGGAGGATTTAATGAAAGGCAAAAACGGGAGGCACAAACTCCATCTGGTAATGGCTATGCAGCCTTTGTGTGCCAATAAATCTTCAACTCATTGTCGGACTGTCACTTCAGTCAAAAAGAGGGTGGAGGAGGAGAGGGTGGGAGAGAAGAGAGAGGGAAATATCTTGCAAGTCAAACAGACAGACAGGCAGCGTACCTTTCACTTGCTGCTCTGTGTGGGCCAGGTTTGCGGGGACCACCATAGACCTTGGTGTGGTCTGTAGCGGGCAAGCGTTTAGCTGACAGCTGCTTTTGTCCTGGGCCTGGGTTTACTCTCTCTGTCGCTAAACACGTAGAAAAGATGTGGCATTATTTACAGGTTTCTGCTGCATGCTGCATTAACATTTCTACTTATTTCACTGTGCTAAAAGCACAAGTGTCCATTCATACACACACTGCACAAGTAAAATACACTGTATGTGTGCAGCTAAAAGAAACGAGTCAAACTCCATTATATGTGTCATTGCTGTAAATAGCAGAGCAGTTTTGTAGGAAAAGGTTTGAGAGAGAGAGTAGTCATTTTCCACTCAAAACAGCAGCACTAAATTACGTTTTTCATCCAGCCCAACCACAGAGAATGTAAATCAGGTATAATGTCAGCATTTGAATGGGTCTATTCATTTCCATCTGAGAAAACTGCTTTAGCGCTAGTGTCTGCACAGAAGATTTAGAGTGATGCAACAGCTGAAATAAATTGTGTGCTGTTTCTTTTCTCACTTTTTACCTGTTAAACAAATGCCCCCTCTGTTATTAGCATTTTACTGTGAGCACAAGATGAATGATTACCTAACTACAATCATACATTCAGTAGCTATAGACTGTAGACCATATTTTCTCCATTGGTTCAGACTTGCATCAATAATTTTTTTCCTGCCTTACCATCTGTGTGTCCCTCTACAGGAGGCAATGTGGTGAGAGATCCAGCCCTGAGGAGGCGCGCCCGTGCCCCTGCCAGCCCCTTCTTCACTTCCAGTGGGTCAGCAGGAGGTTTGGGAAAGGCTTTGAATGCATCCTCAGCATCACAGGGGACTGGAAACTTTGGCTTCTAGTGCATAAACATATCAGTGGCACGATGGTGTGGACAGTGAGCCAGGGCTTTGATCCACCAATGAAAAATACTTACGTCCACAAAGAGATCCCATTACTATCATTACACATTTATTCTTATCTTTCATTTCATATATTAATATTATAATCTCATTTACCAAAACCAGATAAGCTTTCATCTTGGTTATAAACACACCAATACTGATGCTAAGCTGGCATACAGAGGCGTACACACACCTTATCCCATTTACTGCTTTTTTCATTGCATTTGAGTTCAGTCTTCATGGTAATATTCAGAATATTAGATGCATAAACATATCCTAGTGTATTACAAATAATACCTTTATCTGGATATAAATTTCTACTAGTTACAATAAATAGTGTGCGCTTGAGCATGAGGGAGCTTACGTGGTCCAGTGGAGAGAGGCGAGTGCCTGAACCTGGCCTTGAATCAGGAGCATCAAAATTTTGAGTATGAAGACTGAAACATAACAAAAAAAAAAAAAGGCTGATTATTTTTTCACATTATATGTGAACCTTTCAGACTGACAGGATTTAAGCTGAGCTTGTGACTAACCTAAAGGTAGATGGAGGTCTGCTGCCACAATCTGCACGAACAGAGCTCTTTCCAAAAAGCTGCCTGTGTCCATCTCTGGGAGTAAATGGTCGCTGGGTGGATTGAACTCTCAGGGATTGTCTGGCTTCGCTGACAATCTCTGCACTCGTTTTCGTCAAAGCACTGCGCCGTGGAATGAAGGGGCTGCAAATCTCATGTTTCCTCTCCATCGAGGCCATTTAGGCCTGTGTGACATTTGCCAAGACAGACTGCAAATGACTTCAGTGGTTTGACTTCATTATGCGAGTGGTTATAGGGTGTATCACTAATGGGAAACAAAAAATTTTGATAATGCTAGAACAGAAAATGAACAGTAGGTGTGAAAGGCTTCTGAGGGTGCTATGAAAAATATCCATTATCCAAATCCTTCACTTTAAATGTAGCAACACCAAAATGTAAAATCACTCCATGACATGAAGTCCTACATTCAATCTTAAATAAAAATATGGAAGTACTATCAACAAAATATCAAAAGTAAAAGTATTCATTGAAGAGCAGAATAACCTGAAGGTGTTAGACATTACATGGCTAGATTTGGAGCTGCAGCTAATTTGATGATGTTCTGTCAGTCAGTTTTCTAGATTAATTGATTCATCTTTTGGTTTGTAAAACAACAGAAAATAGTGGACAGCATTTATCACAGTTTCAAAACCCAAAGATATACAGAGAAAGGCAGCAAATATTCCCATTTAAAAAGGAGCTGGAACAAACAGAAAACAGAGTTTAACTGATTAATGAATTATCAAAATATTTGTCAATTAATTTTATGTTGATCAATGAATAGATTCATTGACTTTCAATTTATTTTACCTACTCTCTATATCATTGGCTAGTTTAAGCTATAACAGTGCATCATATTTTACAGCATAATCATAAGTTGTTTTTTGTGTTAAATCTTAAAAGGATGTAATTGTCGGTGGAGCTACAACAATCCCAAATGTACATAAATTGATGTTTTACTTGTCATAAATTATCGTATTTGAGCCTTGGACCACTGGTTGAATCAAACAAGTGATTTGAAAATGTGAAATTGGGTTATTTGAAATTATAATAGGCATTTTTCAATATTTTCTGATATTTTATTGACAGAACAATTACCTGATCAATTGCCAGAAAAAGAGGATCAATCATTAGTTGCAGCCCTAACTATCAGATGATTAGCACAGTAAAGATAGACAATATTTCTCCCTGGAATGTAGTGGAGTATAAGTATCGAGTAGCATAAAATGAGGGTTTAAAAATAAGTGAAGTAAGTGCTTTAAAATTGTAAATGTAGCCTTCTCAGTCAGTCACCACTGATGACTGGATAGTATTTCTTTTTCCATCCATTGGTCACAGGCTACCTGATGGGGTACTAAATAGAGAGCAACCATGTGATAGTCAAAATGTAATTTTTCTAAGACTGAAAAAGTGCAGCCCCTTACTATGAAGTTAGGGTGCAAAAACTGACCATAATGGTTGGATTTACAATGGTTAAAATATGATAAAATCTAAAATATAATGCTTTGGGTTTGTCTTCTTAAAGACGTGAATGAAGAGCAGTCCCTCTGCGGGTTCACGCTCCGTCTCCATGGTGACCAAATGCCGCGGTGATAGCTTGGACAACAAACCCAGGAACAAAATAACCTTTTAGAAAACGAGCTTAAGTGTTTATTATTAACTGGGTCTAAGAACGGTTAATAACTCCTGCTCTGTAGTGAGCGTATCCAACTTTTACAGGACCAGACGGAGAAGAGCTGAGGACCAGAAGGGCAGGTATGAATGAAATCCTATCCACTGTAGTTAAACGAATATCTTGAATTAACTAGAAAACTTACCGTAAACCCCGGTAAAATCCTCTACAGGAAACAGTTTGGGATAGTTACCACTCCAGTTCCTGAAGTCGCCTTCCTCAGACGACATAGAAAAAAAAATATGACACCTGAAATCTGTGGGAAATTGTGAAGTTTTCCAGCTTGCAGCAAACTAGCCTGAGGAGAACACGTGCACGAGCAGCGGAAGGCTCGCGCGTGACGGTGACGCGCGTTTACCAGTTGAGGAGGTAATTTTAGGATGCAAACTTTCAGAAAAAGAACCCAGTATTACTTTTTGTTGTTGATTTAAGACGTGTTACTAATCGTCTTTATATATATATAGGCAGTGTATGTGATGGATAATTTAGTTAAATGACATTTGAATTCATTTAAATGATTTGACAGGAGGTTGAAAAAGATGGAGCCTGTCTTAAGTATTTTTTATTTAATGTAGGTCACTGATAATCTGATGGAACAGTCCTTGTCCTGGACTGAAGTACACTGACAGATTTGACATTAAAAGAAAGAGGGTATTTAAAACTACACAAATGTGAACAGTTTCACAATATAAATGACATATTTCCATTGTAGTCCTTGGTGTAAAGATAAAGATGATTAATAAAAGATTAATAAAATCAAATTAAACAAACAAAAATAAACTACATATAATTACATACAAATTGTAATTACAATGGTAAACTTACATCTCCTAGTTTCTCATAAGACTTTCTTTGACCATCCGAATAGAATTACCCTTCACCTTAATTCCTAGACTAATCCTGGGCACTGCAATGTGTTAAAAAAGATAATTTATATTTATATTTATAAATAATTTTATTGCTGTATTAAACCATGACCTTATGCCCAAATACAAGCCCATTACCACAAAAATTCTTATCATGTTTGAAGGACTGCAACTGTTTTTGGTAAACTATAAAGACAAAATGCTGAATGCTCAGATACACATATGATACTTAATAATGTGCCTCCCACACTTAAAAGCATTCACTGATCCGAAAAAAGTCATCAAAGTAATAAAATAAAAGATACAAAAACCATAAATAAATACAGATCAGTGAGCAGTAAAGTCAATTTTTTCAAGTGACCCTCACTTTTTATTGCACCATATATATTTATCTTACAATACTGAAAAGTTTCTCATTAGAGTGACTATATTTTCTTGATATTAGAGAAAACATGTCAAGATTTTTTTTTTTTTTTACATAAATTGATAAAGCTGATTAACAAAGGTCACAAATAAGTACCACACTGGAGTAGGAAACAAACAGCTTGAATAAAAAGAGACAAATTTAGCTCATTTAAAAGTAATTGCTCATCATTACATTGCTGTTCAGTAGCAGCTTGAAACCTAGTGCAACTGTCAGCAAGAGTCATCAGTGAAGCAGAGAGATTACAAATGACTTCACAGAGAAACAGTGAGAGATATCAAGCAAAGAGTATCTTGAATTGTTTTAATGACCCTACACTTCAAGGTCTCTGGTGTTCTGAGTACTTTTTTTCCTATTACTTTCTGACTGCCATTCAGATATATACAGTCAGAGTAGTTCTGTTGTTGTTATGGATATACTATGACGGGGGCAGCGATCATAGCTGTAGTCTGCTCTCACCTCTCCTCTGTTTCCTGTTAAAAACCAGGTCTCTCTCCATAATCCTGTAAGCCAGATACCATGTTCTCTTGACATAACGACTCCCTATGACACAGAACAACATGTGTGGGAAACGAGTACAGTATAAGCTAAATAAAACTTCATTTCAGCTTTATTGAATGTTACAAAAGTATTTATCCCGGGTAAATACTGGCTGAAAATGTGATTCAACAAAAGATACAGAGCAAAGTTTATCACTAAGAATAAATTATACTCTCTCATATTAGCAGTATACACAAAATTATGATCATCTACAATATGACAAAGGACAGAATTTTTGTTGTCAGCTCAGCATTCTGATTTGTCCGCCATTTTGCAGTAGTTACACAAAGTATGACGTTTCAAAAAACGAGTGGACACAAGATGGCCGCAGACTTACACTATGTTCATCAGCGAGTTGCACTCAGTAGTTGTGGTCCACTGCAAGTTGGTCTTTGATGCAACATTCCTGCTCCACATGAAAGACCAATAGTTGGCTGCCCCCACTGACACATACTGTAGCTGTACAGGAGAGAAGACCTCCAGCTTTTACTTCCTCTGTCCTTTCGATTTACACAAGCCATCCCTGCTCTCCTCAAGCTTCATGTACTGCAACTCAAGCGTCAGTGCAGAAAAGTAGGTAGAATTTGGTCGAAAATTCATGGATAAACTCAGAGTTCAGGAGGAGTACATGATGCAGAAGTTCATTCATTCAACTCACGCTTCGCTCTGGGTCTCTTTAACCCATCTAGATGGGCCGACCACTTTAAACACCAATCAGGTCTGTCTGGATTTGCACATTCGTCCACTCGTAAACCTTTTCCCCCTGGCTTTTTATTTTTTACACTGTGAAATATACATCTGAACAATCTTGTGAGTCTGTGGTTGGATTTAAATAGCCTTACATGCTTCAGTCTCTTGGATACAGTGAACCTGATTGGCCAGGAGTGCATGCCGGGCATGCCCAATCACAGGGCATCACCATGGAGCTTACCAGCCAATAGGAGGAGGAAGATGGTCTGTGTGATTTCATTGTCACTAAGGGGGAGGGGGGGGACATACTGCCAGGACAGTTGGCACTAACATGCTAAGCAGTGGACTCTATTATAGTCAGAGTGTATATGTTTGAGATAACCTGTGGAGCCAGATCAAGAGTGTTGCAGAGGAGAGAAAAGCACAAGGCGGGTCTTAAAGATGAATCTCCTCTCATCAGGAGCTACACAGTCCCATGCACACGAGCTCATAGTACACCCACGTCACTATTATCGTTGCTCCTCACGTCACAGGAATGAATGGGTTGATTTGTGAGAGCCATCGTCCTGCTTGAAGGTGGTGTGTCTCCCTGGCAACCAGCTCCATCTCTGGCCAGAAGCTTAGACTGACAGGGTGCACTCAGCTCACAGGACAGGGGCTTCTTTACTCGATCGCCTTGCAGTCCTGGTTTGACCTCTTCCAGAGAGTTGCTTCCGATTCTCTCACTCTGTCCTTCTGCCCTCATCCTTTCTTTTAACCTATCTTCCCCCTGCAGTAGAGTTTTCTGTCCTTCCTATCCTTTATATTACGGTTTTCTAATCTTTATGCTTTACAGTAGTCCTTTAACCCAACCTTAGAAGCATGGCACATTGCATTTCACTATACACATTACTTGTGTACATGACAAACAAACCTTTGATTCCTTGAATCCTTCATCCCTCTGTTTATTATGTAGGACTGCAATTCACATTTATTTCCGTTATACTATTAAATGATGGTAAATACTGAGAAATGCTCAGCATATTCTCCAGAGCCCACACTCATGTAATCAAATTACTTAATGTTGTTATATATATTGTATAAAATTCTATCTTAAAAGACAAAACACCCATTTCATAATTACGCGTCGTTTCCGCATAGCTGTGTGTATCTGTGCAAGGGAACCGGAAGTCTATTCATTCCCATGGTAACCTCCTTGATCTCCAATGTATTTGGGAACTCCTCTATCCTCTAGCCTCTAACGCGTTGAAAAATGTTCAGCAGTGTGCCACAGGGAGTTAGCATAAGAACGAATTAGCAAACGTTTTTACGACATATTTAGCTAACATTGGTAGCATGCTAGCAGTGTAACAGAGTGCACGAGTAGTGGTTCATACCATTTTGACAAAACATTTCACAAAACTGGCAACACACCTGGCAAACGAACCTCCTTACTGTCATAACGCCTCGTATAAGGCTGGTCGGCAAAAAATAGACGAACTTAGCGACTAGGTTGGCTCTTCTATCCATCCGTAATGACGTGCATTTCCTTGCATTGAACACTAGGGTGTGTACTCCGTATATTATACAGAATTTCGTACACGAAGCTAAACTGTGGAATCTACGCAGGAGTCGGTGTTACAAATTGGTATTGGTATTGGTTAGCATGCAAACTTCAGTTGAAGAAAGCAAGTGATAGAAAAAGAAGCAAAACAAGCGTTAACATTGGCTTACTTTCCACCACTGGAGACAGCTTTTGTGGAGTAAAGGAAAGACGTTTGATGCTCGCAACAGTTCTTCTAGACTGGTAAGTAAAACAGCTGTTAATGCTAACGTTAGCAAGCTTTTGATATCTTGAACATGAAAATAGTACTTAGTAAAATTCTTTCCATTCCAGATCTCCACGTCAACCAAGAAAACTCAATTCACTGATGACAGCCATGAGAGATGACAGAAAACGCCACTGAATTTCCAGTAAGTGGATTTTAAGCTGATAATTACTTGTCAGACCATTTGGTATCTGTGTTTTGTCAGTTGCAAAAATTCAATGCATTGAAAAGTAACTCTTCAGGAAAGCAAAAATGTTTTAAGTATTATTTCATAGTGACTTTTTACTTTATTATATACAGTGTGTGCAATTTATTTTTAAAAAACAAAATGAATTGTTCATTGACTCATAAGGCCACAAAACTCCTGCAGATGTCTTATCTCCTCATGCCTCCTTTTTTCAACATATAGCCATTTTATAACTCTTAAGTCAGCTTTTCCAGCAATGACACAATAAAGCGCCTGTGTAGAGTAAAGTTTTTATGAGCCAGCAGGTTGACGCTAGAACATGACAGATATCAGCAGTAAGCCGCTCTTGGGTTTTGCTCTTAGTCAGCAGTCTGCTTGTTTCTGACAGACATGCGTTTGTGTGTGCTCTGACATGAAATATCAAACTCCTAACTTTTCAGCACTGTTGCATGTAAAATATTATAGATTCAGCTTTTGTCTAAGACGAAATAGTTTGTTCTAAGGAAGTTTGTAATAAGGAGGGTTGTCTCATACAGGAAGGACAGGAAAGAACAATGTGTATTCTGCATATTTTGTGCAGATAAAAAGATGACACAGTAACTTCTCTTTTTTGACAGCAAGCACTTTTTTCACTTGATCGGTGGTGGCTGTCAGTTTAATTAGAGATGTAAGGCAAAAAGAAATCACTTAATATTGTACAGTCAGTACATTTTATCCCTGCAATCATTTTCCTCTGCTGTAGTTTTTCTAAAATGTCAGGCAGTCCACATTTATGTCGTGAGGTTGAAGTGCCCCTCCACTCTGTTCAGGCAGAGGCAGAGGTGGGCAGAAAGCCAGACTCTCCTGCTGTAAAGACTGAGAGTGAGCTGACACTGTACACAGACATTTAAATAAAGCAGACATGCCAGGCAGACAGTCGCCGTCTTATCATCTCTCTTTGTGAGCTTGGAAATAAAACGCCTCGCACGCACACACACATATTACGCATAGATGAGCTTTTTAAGAGCCTCACCCAGGCAGTAAGAACACACACACAGACGCTTCGACATATGGGTATGCAGGTGTACAAGACAGCAAAAGAAAAAAAGAAAATAGAAGATGAAGTTGTAATTCAATAACAACTAAGGGATTATCCTTACTACCCCTCTCCATTGCCTATTCATTAGTACAACAAAGATTATCCCATAAAATCTTTTTCATTTACTTTTATCAACATCTGTGTGTTTGTGTTTGTGTTTGTTTGGATGGAGTTTAAAGCTTAAGGAAGGCAGATGAAATTAATAGTTAAACTCTGCAATCTGTACTCGGTGTTCATTATGACAGAATAACACAAAAGGGTTAAATGATCACCAAAGATTTCACTTAAATCTAGAAAAATTTGTAGACTATCTCTTTTCTGACTTTTGGAGGAAAATCTGTTCCCTCCTGTTTCCAGTCTTTGCGCCAAGCTAAGCTAGCCAGCTGCTACCTGTAGCTTTATCTCACAAACAATAAAGTGATATTAGTCTTCTCATCTAACTTGTAGAGAATAAGCAAATACGCACATTTCCCCAAAATGTTGAACTGAATCCAGCATTTTTATCTCAAAGAGGAGTCAAATTTGATGTAGGCCCAGAGAGAGACTGGCTTTTGTTTCCCCCCTGAGATTGCCATCACCCTGACATATCCCAGTGAGGCGTATCCATCTCGTTTTGAATGCTAATCAAAATGCAGGCGACTCAGCCCTATCTTGATGGAGCTTATGTCTGTTTCTATGAATAGATATGTGTGTGCACTGACCTGTCTGCGCGCTTCAACCATGTTCCTCCCCTGCATCGTTCCTCTCAGCACTTTTTCACCAAGGCCATCTGACCACACATAAACATCATCAAGTACACTTACCCACTGACTCACTCATTACAGGCCTTATATTTGTCAGTGTTTCTGAAACTGTGAAGCAATGACAGATGAAATGCTAATGCATGCATTGTTGTCCTACATCAGAATTGTTCTCCTCCCCCTTCATGTTGATTCAAAAAGATCCTGTTTAGAAAGTGAACTTGAACATCTGTGCTCAGTGCTCTCACAATAGGCTTTTCTCAGCAAGTACACATGGGGGCTGGTGAAGGCCATCCATGCCTGCCTTGCTCTTTTCCAGGCTTTAGTGTGTTTATCAGGGTCACACTTTTTTAAGTGCCTGTGAGTGTCTTTTTGCGTGCGTGCAACAATAACCAACCTTCTCCTTTTTCTTGAATGTCTTTTGCCCATTTCTGTTACACAACCAATGACGTAATCAAGCTGTTTTATTCATGGCCATTCATCATAGTACAGGAAAAATAGTTTCTGATATGCTGTTTTCACACTGGTCTTTTGTCACACATAAATTGCTTTGATGATGTTAGATGAAGATTAACTAAATTTTTACCTTAAACTGCTCAACGGAGAAAATAGTCTTAGTTTGTAAATAAATGTTTTATCTATAAAATTGTGAGTGATGCTCATCATAATTCCCCACTTGCCAAGTGGGGCTTCTTCATATCTCTTGATGAATATATTCATTTTATTATCATACACGACACATAAAAGCATCAAATTTTCACAACTGAAAGGCTGAAATTGGACAATGTTTGGTATTTTTGCTTTAAAAAAAAGATTATATATTTTTCTATTAATAAGCTAATCAGATAATTCACAACTTGTTCCAACTCTACAGTACAATTTTCTACATTTATTATGGGCCAAAGGCAACTGAGGTCTCTGTTTGAAGCAGCTGTTTTTGTCATGAAAGGCTCAAACCAGAACAGGATGTGCTGTCCAGTTGATTCACCTAGATTACTATGAATCTTCACTGACATATCACTTATTTCCTCTTTTAGACATCTCTCTAAAATTCGATAATAATGTTCGAGAAATCAACCTGTGAGCTGCACTGTGCATGCTTGGTCGTTACTGCTGCAACTGTGTAATGCTGGAAAAATATTAGACACATAGGTACATCAGCACCTTAGGGCGATAACAACCAATATAGAGCTGTCTTTCAAAGTGTACTTATGCATGCTGATGGGGTTTGTAACTCTGCTCATCGCATGGGAAAACATCCCCGTTGACCCCTGCTGTACTCGCATGCGCGCACACACACACACACACACACACACACACACACACACACAGAAAGGCCGAGCCAAGTGGAACACAAAACAGGAAAAAATACAGGACACAGCTATTCCCTGGCTCACATCGAGCATTCCCATACAAACCACATGTGTCGAGCCCAAACCGCATTTTTTAAACCAACGGTAAACATCAAGTAAAACTCTTGACCAATCCCACATGGGTGACCTTCTGTATCCACTGCATGTAATTGTGCAGGGCAGTTTATGGAGCTCTGTAGTAACCTGCACTATATTAACTGCCCCACGCGCTCTATATCACCATCACTGGTGAGGTCCTCTTGTCCTGCTGTCACCCCCTCCCCCAGACCTCATCTCCTTTGTTCCACCATGAGGATCAACCGTCCCTCTTGGGTGATATCTGCCAGTTAATGACCACACCATCATAACTGTCCTTCTACCAGCATTACAGCAAAACCTCCTTTTGTTCTCTCGGTTTTCTCCCTCTGTATTTCTCTCTTTCCTTAATCCTGTCCTGATCTCCCAGCGATTAATGGTGATGGACTTCTCTGTGTCTGCACTCACTTGCACGCAGCCCTACACACAAACAAATTAAACACACTCTCCAGATCAAACATTTTTATCAGTTCTCTGAATGAGACACAACTTCATCAGCATTCATTCATAACTATAAATATTCACAAACATATAAACAACAAAGGATTGGAGGTGTTTTTGTGTTCATGTGCAGGTTTGCATATTTTGTTCTCATGCAACAGGGAGGGGGCTCTGCAGTCTTAATAAACAAAGTCAGAGGCCAAAGCCACAAGTACATGGACTCACACACATGCAGATGCACACACAAACATATAAACACACAACTCTACACGTCACAGCCAGAACACACACTCATAAACACATATGTAACACAGATGGGGAAGAGGCGTTTAAGAGAAGGTTGGAGGAATTATTCACTGTCACACAAGTATAAACACATAAACACAGACAATGCACACAAGAGCATGCTGTCACACATATGCTGAGGACAAAGAGATGTGGGGACACAAGATGGACCCGACACAAAATGCAAATTAAAGTCATTAGTGATCATTTCTCAAAGCATCTTGTCCTCCATTGCCACATTTGACCAGACTGATAAGAGCCAGGCAGTGTCTGGTCTGTAAAGTGGTGTGCTGGTCTCATGTGGTGTGTTAGCAATAGCCATGTTTGTGTAAATTTATATTAGTGTCAGATCCATGCAGGTTATTGCCTCTTGAACCATTTGGACATTTTTGGGAGCTTTTAGGAAACATTAATGATAAATAAGAATCTACGATGTTAGATTTATGTTCCGCTGGATGCTGACTTCAGCTCCCTATTGGCCCATTCTTTATGGTAGATTAGCTCGTCTTTGTCTCACCGGCCAACACGCCATCACCACCATTACTTAACGTGTGGAGAAAACAGGGGAAGAGGGAGGGAAAGATAGAGACAGGGAGTAATGAAGCTATGTATGTGCTTTCCCTGGTGGTTTTAATGGTGAGTGCAGTCCATAATTCACTCCTGAGCACAAATGAATGCACACTCATACATGTGCGTGCATGTGCACACACACACATATGCCCAGAGCAATACTTTTGACTCTCTCTTTGAGTCTTTGTGTGTGTCCTACCCTCCATTTAGGCCAGTGCAAAGAAGATATATGGATGTGTGGAACAGAATGACCTTGACATTCTGTGTGTGTGTGGATGGGGGTGGATGAGTGTCTATACTGACTGTGCACCAAATAGACCCATCTATGAATCATTATTATAGAACACCAGTACATCAGTCTCAAAAAATAACAACAACAACAAATCATACACTGACATACCTGAAACAGCAATTTAAATAGCTAATCATCTTGAACTGATATTTAGAAAATTACTGTAAAATATCTTGCGATACATACGTATATATGTATACGTATATGTATATATATATATATATATAGAGAGAGAGAGAGAGAGAGAGAGAGAGAGAGAATTTTACTGATGTAAATTCACAAAAAAATTAGAAGTAATCAAATTATCTAAAACCAGCTGACACACAGTAAACCTGGGTTTTGGGACCTGTGGAGGTCTGCAGTCATTTGACAAATGCTATAATTTCACAACAGTTCTACACATAGGAACTTTGAGGACAGTATTTCCAAAACATCAAGATTACAACCACTCATTGTGTCGTGTATTTACTATACAAATCTGTGCCCAGCACCTAATGAAGTTTTAACACTTTAACACAATTCTGCCTCTGTCTAATCTGACTTTGAGACATGTTTTCTCCTCTCTGTCTGCAGAGAAATTAAGCTCATGAGGAGGTTCACACAGAGGACAAAAGTTCTGCTGTTTTAGTCAATGGAAGCAAACCAAGAAGAGAGGTAATGTGTTAAATCAACATGGGTTAGTCATTAATCTAAAGTAATGAACATGCATTCTGCAAGATAACACAGCTCCATGTAGGTCAGTGGTGGATGATGCAAGACACAGTGTGACACATAGACACTTCTCACTGTGTCTTCATCCCCCCACACGACGTGACATCACGTGACGTGACTTTTCATGAAGAATCGTTTGCCATAAAAAGACAGCCCGGTAGATTACAGTATAGTATATTGCGCCCTATGACCCAGTGCACACATGTAATGCAGTCACATGCAGCCACATGCTACAGCGGGAGGTAATGCTCTCACCCCCTAGAGGGTGGTGGGGGATGGGAACATGATGGGGGTTAGTGGGCTTATACAGCAAATGGATTGAGAGCAAGCTGAGCACGATGTCCCCTCAGATGGGGAAATAACACAGCCTAGGTGTGTGTGTGTGTGTGAAAGCGTGAGGGAGGGATGAACTCTGTATCTACTGGCCTCATATAAAGAAGGAGATGAGCGTTGGACAGGCAGCTTTTCTGTTTCCTGCATGATTATTCCACCTCATCTCCCTCTCTACACCTAGCCCAGCATCAGCCTCTTCCTTTCTCTGTGTGGGGCTGTTATTGAAGAAAAGTGGGGTTGACAGCAGAGAAATAGGTGAGAAAATATACAGAAAATTATATAGGAAAACAATGTGAGAGTGAATGGAGGGAAGGTGAGAAAAGGTAGGCTTATCATATGTATCTCAGATTACATCACTCGCTCAAACCTTTCACAAGTCCAAAACAAATCAATGTGATAAATGAAAAGCATCAATCAACACAATGATTTGCCCTCTTCTAACAGTCCACTCCTGCACTCTCGGTGTGTGAGGTTATCCAGTTCAACCCCATCAATGGTCAAACCTCCATTGATTGGGATGGAAAGAACAAAATCATTTTGAATCCATGGCAATACTTCACCAAGGTTGATAACAACAAAGAGCTACCTCAACCTCTGCTGCTTTTTCTTTTTTCTAAACCTCTTAGCTTCTTTTCCCCGTCCTCATCCTCTAAGCTTCAGGTGCAGGTGATGATTTAATTCACACTTGTTTTCTTGATCTTTTCACGTTTCTCCTCAAAGTGTGTGTGTGTGGAGTGAAAGAGTGTGAGAGGCTCACGCTCTGCAGCATCCATATGTGATTGTTTCTTCTCTCCCGTCTTCACCTTTAGATATCAGGGTGTTTGATGTGGAAGAGAGGTGGAAAACTACAGAGAGATCAGAGAGGGATTCAACAAAACAAGATAAAGAAAAAGATGAAATAGGAGGAGAGTAGTGCATTGTATTGCAATAGAGGCATCATCCACTTACACAGCGCTGAAGAATTCTTTTTGATATTTGATGCATTGCCACCATGAGACAGATGAAAACGCCTACCCCTAAAATATTGCTTCCTGTATGAAACTAATTTATGAAAGTAAAACTCAATTTGGAAAGAGATTTTAGTCACTTCAAGACCTCCACCTGCCAAAGGAAAAAACAGACTGATATTCTCAAAGCACTCAACCTTGATTTGTTGCAGCATGTGGGTTTTTAAAGAATCACACTTAAAAAAGAAAAAGAGTCAGAATCACCTAAATCTGTTTTTGATGGTAGCAAAAAAATAACCCTGTCTGGTTTCTTTTATCACTGCCAAACATAAATCCATATCCCTCTTGATTATTAATATGTATTTCAACTTAAATATTATCATTAGTGATAATATTAATAATTATCTGTATCTAATTATCTTGTTTCATATCAGGGTTAGTATTGAACAGGTGACGTGATTCATGGTCAGCGCCATAAACGTCTATAGCTTTTTCTGGGACTTAAAATAAATTGGATCTCAGCCTTTAGCAGTTCAGTTTGAAGTATGACATTTTCTCAGTTGCCAACATGTTTCCTAACCTCTGTTTTTGTTAAACTCAGATATGTATTTGTTATGTCAAATATACTTTCACTGAAGCACTGTCATGCAATCTTCAGAAAGTTAGTTTACTTGAACCATCTTGATTTTGTATAATTTCAAACCAATTCCAGAGAACACAAAACACAGTGAACCCACAAGAACACATAATTAACATAGTGATGCTCACAAACAACTAGACAAACAATCAAATGAAAAAGAAGGACTCTAGACTTGGTATGGATGTCTAGAAAAACAACGAAGGACCAAATTTTCCTTAGATCATCAGAGGCAAATGCAAACTAAGAGAATAACAGAAGTCAGTGAAGATGAAAGAAAAGGAGGGGGGTGACACCATAGACCAAGGTGATGCTGCCGTCCTTGTAAGAGCTGCTAGTCTCTCTCTGATGTTGTGTGGGTGTGGTGTTAGTATTTGTTCTTTAGTGCAACCAAAGGGTCCCTGAAAACGAAGGACAAACATAGGAGACAAGACTCAGTTGTTCCTTTACACTACTGTGCATATTTGACTACAACACTTATACTGTTGTAGATATTATAATTTGAAAGTGAGCCAGTTTCAGCACCCTGCCGCCTCTGACCCCCTCTCTCTCACTCTGCTTCTCACTTCCTCTCCCATCTCTATTTCTGTCATTTCATTGCACCTCACCTCTGCTTCACTTTTCTCACCAACATTGCGGATCACATCCTCACACATTCAAACTTGTAATGTGCCCATATGGATGCACGTACTGTAAATCTCAAAGGAAAAGGAAGAGAAGGAATGGAAAGGCCTGTGATTTTGTAGGTTTAATTCCTCTGTAGAGATGTTCCCACATTTAAGCAAGCAATATTTGTAAATACATGGTGATTTTTATCTGTTGGTACATGCCTGTTGTATGTGTGTGTGTGTGTGTGAATCTGTAATTACAAAAGGACTGTGCAGTGTGAAGCAATCTGTCGTCCCACCACAGGCTGTGAGTCTGAGCTATAATCTGCCTTGATGACGCTGATCACAGCCTGTGAATGGAGGTGCTGCGGGACAATGCTCAGCCGCTCTGTGCCAGTGTGCCATTACAGAGATGACATCATTCCACTGCAGCACTTAGCGCGCGCATGCACACACTCACACACTCAAACACACACATACACACACAGAAGTATCATGCTCAGGTCTCATGTCGTTCCAGTGTCATGGATCCGTCCTCGAGCGGCCAGCACCAATTACCGTGTGTATGTCTGTGCGTGTATTCGTGGATCTGTGCGCGGAGCAGGAGTTCAGATAAGGTATAGAGATCAGTTCAAGAGGGGAGCTATAGAGATTAAGATCCATCAATGGAGCAGTGTCAATGCTAGGGGGACGAGGAGACCACTAATGGCCATATCTCAACAAATCCATCACTTCTCCATCTTGTTTACACTTTGAACCCCACACCACATATTGATGACTCATTACCCAGCTCAGTCCGTGTGCGTGCATGATATCGAGTGTCTCCATCTGTGTGTGTATGTAGTGAGTAAAGACGGATTAACAAGCACAGATAGATAGATGGGTAAATAGATAAATAGTGGAAAAATATAACAGTTCTGAAGGGTGTGAAGGCCTGGCATAAGAGCACACATCCATCCTGCATGTCACCCATTACTCTGTGTTTACTTTGTTTTATCTTCATGTCAGGACCAACTTGTCGTCCAACCTGTCATTATGACTAATAGCACAGGAGGCCAGAAGCCACAGTGACTCCTCACCCTCCAGTCTGGCCAGGTATTAGTCTCTATTTGCTTCTTCAAATGGCAAAGTTATTAATACTTAAGCCTTTGTTATG
Source organism: Lates japonicus (assembly GCA_033238685.1). Classification (NCBI taxonomy): domain Eukaryota; kingdom Metazoa; phylum Chordata; class Actinopteri; family Centropomidae; genus Lates; species Lates japonicus. The sequence continues at coordinate 973,165 of BRZM01000008.1, forward strand.
GTCCAAACTGAGTTTGTTGGATGAGCCATCTGTCCGCATTCAACAGTCAGGTTGGTCATACCTATTATAAATGGATAAACCCAAAGGTGGGGCAAGAAACTGTCCATCAGTGCATGGTCTGGGATTAGAAGACAGAATTTAGTCATAGGTCATGAGGTATGAGAGAGGATTAGATGTGAATGTATTAAATGGTATTATAATGATTAATATGGCAGTATACTAGCTTAGGGATTCAGTTTTTATGTTTTTTCTTCACTCTTAAGGTTTTTATTGAATGTTCTTAAATTTAATGTATTGTCATTTAGAGGCCAGACGGCCAAAAGGCCACCTCTGTGGACGATAAAATAGTATTCTGTGTATTCTGTTGTATTCTGTGATGAAGCTGCAGACTTGGAGTTTCTAGAAAGTATGTTTTTGTGTGTGGTGACACTGTTTCCTCAGGTTAGAGAAACAATTGATCAATCAGAGCTCAGTAGGCAGCGTTACAAATGAGGAGTCATCTACATTCCTAGCTACTTACCTAGAACCAGTCATGAAAAACTGTGACAGAAAAACAACTTTGACATTGACACAGCTGTGTGTGTCAACTGAAAATCATGTATGCTGGATGCATAAATCACTCTCTACTGATGATGATGATGATGATGATGATAGTTAGAGCAAAACACCCCCCCCCCCCAAAGAAAAAACAAAACAAAAACCCAAGCAATTAGCCTTAGTTCCACACAAAAGACTGCATATTCTTTATATATGCTATGTACGGTTGGTTGCATCAGTTGTGTTTTTGACTAAACCTTTGGAAAACAAAGCATTTCACTGTACACTGAACAGTTGCAGAGGCTCTCTAGTCTTCTTGCCATACCTATTTCAAAAGGGTTTCAAGGCTTTTACTGCAAGCTTGTTATGTACCTGGAGTGCTGACTCATGATATTACATCCTGTATGGATGTAAATATACACAAAGACACACGTGTGTATGGAAGGACTCACATGGCACTGTACACACACCACTCCCTCTCAGGTATAATTACATCCGAATCTGACTCTGAGTAATTTAACCACGCTATTGTTTAAATGGACTGCCTATGTCTCAGTGACTATTATCCCAATCTGCACGCTCACAGCCCACATGGAAACATGTAACCTAATACACTCGTACACCAACATATTACTGTCATGTGAAAATTGTAGCTAGCTCCTGATAGGTTACACAGTTTGGACAAATGAGGACACTGATGATATACAACGTAAACCACAAATGTATACATATCCTCAGAAAATACATGAACACACCCAGTAATTCTTTCACATGAAGAACAATGCTCAGTTATATCATGCATGTCTTAATGTCTGGGGGTGGTGTACAGTGTGCTCTGAGTACAGTTTAATTGCCTCCTGTATTAAAATGAAGATGACATTTACAAAATAGGAGCCCACTGACATGGAACAAGGCAGAGGCGAATAGAAAACCTGAAAATGTGGGTGGGAGATGAAGACGGTTGGCAAACAAATAGACACAGTCAGTTACTTATGACAAGACACGAAACCAACCAACGAGACAACTGGGCAGAGGAGAATAGACTGGTACTCTCTTTGCTGCATATAAGGACATTAGCACATGTACACAGCACGCTTTGGAATGCTCTAATTTTAACCAAAACATTTAGTTTTCACTCAATTAAAAGCTAAAAATAATGCTCATCCTGATGCCAGGGTAAGGATGATGCACATAATTTGGCTCAAAATGACTCCTCTTGAAGCTAGATGCAGCTGCCCTAAAATAAGTTGAGAAAAAACAGAAAAAGAGACGAGTTCAGAGGAGTTTCCAGTCATTCAGTAACCTCACTGACCTCGCACAGACTGGTGTGACTGCAGCCAGGCCAGACATTCATTCAGTCAGGTGACCAGCTGACTGGGAACTGCTATTGAAATGTGGCTTTGGTATTTGTAGTTGTGGTGAGCCTGCTCTCTCAGTCATAAAGCATGTTTGAATATTTTGAGTTTGCAGTCAACCCTAAGTTTGGCACTGGCTGTTCAGAGCAGCACAGTGGACTTTTTTTCTCCTCCAGTTCTTTCATCCTCTCTAAAATGTCTCCTCTTCATGAGGGAATGCTTGAAGATACCAGGCAAACAGAAATGACTTTCTGTTTGTTTGAGGCTCTTTTGTATATTTGAGCACAGATGAAAAGGCCACATTGGTAGACCAAAAGTACCTGATGCATGACCTGGGTTTGGTAATGATGACAAACACTGTGGTTATAAAAGTACCATACTGTATATGACAACAAAGCTTGGGTTTCACAATTCATTCAGACTGGTTTCAACCTTGATAAAGACTGAGAAATTGAGGCATCTCTGGAGTGCTGTGAATGTACTTTGAAGATCTCAAGTGTTTCTGTGATTGTACGTTCAGAGTATGAAGCACTTAGCCGCATGGAATGTGGATGGTGGTAGTGACTAAAACTGAATCTGCATTATTCCCTGCAGCTTTGGTATTAACTTTCACGGTATAAAATTTGGTAGCATATCATTGCCTGTTGATGTCCGTACTTACATTATGAAAGACAGTTAAGATTGTGAGATTCAGAAGTCATAAGGGAAATATGCTTACTTAAATAGGTTTAAATGATTTAGTATTTTTTCTGTGTCTTCTATTTGTATATATATTTTTTGTATTACAGTGACAGCTGTGGGGTGCACCTGCAGCTAGTGCACTCATCTCTGTAAAGGTCAGATAGCAGAAAGAGATTTAACATTTGGTAGATGTCCGACCTACAAAATGCCACAAATATAACCGGGCCTTATAGAATGGCATTATGATTTTAAATCCCATAAGTGGTTCTTACTTCAGAGACAGATTGGATTAATCAGATTAATTAACTAAGAAGCCTAACTTTCATTAACACTGTTTAGAACACATGTTAATACAGCCATAAATTCTGCAGTCTGAAGATTTCTTTAAAATGGTCTTAAGAATGTTTCAGTTTTATGGTTGACTCTCTGTTCAACTAATCCTTAAGCTACACTTATGCACACACAGAAAGACACACTCAGAAACTGACAGGTTAACCTGGAATAATCTTTTTATAGCTAGACCTCTGGCAAGGAGGAAAGTGGTCTATTGGTTGTTCTGAATGGGGGGGTGGGCAAGAAGGGGAATAAGGAGAAGACTGTCAGCAGAGCAACCCAGGCCAGGGTCTGTGTTAATATTTGGTGCAGAGGCCTGGGGGAAGTTTCAGACATGCAAGTAAATGCTTTGTAGAGAAACTTGACAACACCCCATTTCTTACTGTTCCCCCTCTCCTGTTGCCTTTATGTTTCGCAACAGCCTAGGAAAAGTACCCAGCCCAGTATCAGGTATCAGGGGGTTGCTGTACGTCTGCTCTCGTTTAATGCCGCCTTACACAAAACAAACATTGTGCAAGAGGACTTCCAGGAACTTCAGAGGAACACAGAGTTATTTTGCTGTTTAGATCCCCCCAGACTGACACGAGAAAGATTTATCTTCTGGAGGGAGAGTGAGGTTAAATTTGTTCATGCGCAAGCGCTCAGAAACACACGCCGTTTTGGAAAACAGTTGGCAAGTTGACTTGTGAATTAACAGCATATGTAAGGGAGACGAGCTGTAACATTTTCCTTGCCGTGCTGAAAATTCCTCTTGTGGCAGTATGAGCTGTTAACAGCGGCCCTGTGCTTCCACAGCACTCGTGAAATTTATATACTTCTACTGCTTTCATATTGTTACAGCAGTAAAATGACAAGGACACAGAAAGGGTGTGGAGCCTCACCAAGCTTTATTTACATGCGCACCATTTCTTATACAAACTAGATTACAATTCAAAATGGAATACACAGGAAAAATACCCACTAACATCAAGTCGAGAAGAAGCAAGATTAATAAAGGGCAAAGTTCAAAGGGCAAAGTTCAGAGGGCATATGGATGGGAGCTGGCCTGGGCCTCTTAACAAGGATGGAAAAGGTTCAAGAGAAGATAATGAAAAGGAAAGGTCTGAGAGGTGATTAAGGTATCTAGTGGTATGTCTCTTCTAATGTTTTTTTTTTTTTTTGCTTTTCTTAGCATTAAATTTGCACGTGTTGTGCTGCAGGTGTGTGTGTTGAGCACAAGAAGAGATAATCTGTGCCTGAATGAAGCAGTAGCACTGAGTGACTGTGTGGAAGGCCTGCTCCACTATGACTAAGTGTAAACTATCTCCTCGAAAAGCCAAAACATTTTAAACTGAATGTACAAAATGTTAGCAACGTTTTTCCTGCGATTGAGATCCCCTTTGCAGTTTATCAGGAATCAATAACCCCCTCTTTAAATAGAAAGGATTAGAGTGTTCCCTGGATTCACCTTGTCAGTCTTCTTCACAGGAGGATTAAAGTAATATTTAGTACAGTCAGTGTAGATAAATTCAAATGTTTAGCAGTTCAGGTGATGGCTCAGGATTCTCCCTGCCAAAAAGAACGGTGATAATGCTCTGGAAATATGACGAGATGTAAGGAATTCCAGCTCATTGTCGTTGATGACGCTTCGACTGTGTCAAGTTCATAACTAACGGCTCAATGAGAGCACCAGGACGTGAGCCTGCCGCGCTCCACGTGGAATAAAACAAGTGTGAAGCTGAGGAACGTCCGTTAAGGAGGCATCTCCTGTGTCTGTATTGATGTACGCACTCGGAAGGTGGATGGTTGCAGTGCTGCTCTGTAAGCTCTGATTTTAAAAATTGAAACAGAGTGTGCGTATGAGTGCCAAAGACACAGGGTTCCTTCTCTGTATTACAATTTCTGTTGAGGGACGGCACCATTGGCAGGGTCTGGGGGAGATGGGGAGGGGGCACAGCTATGTCATGCACTAAACCTCAGATAGCACAGTAGATCATTCTAGCCAACCATGCACACACACTGCTCTCCCTTGGCCTCAAAATAATATATACACATCTGTACACTATTATACACAGCGGGGCATACACTTCATGTCATTACCCCAGACAGAGAAGGGTTACCAGGGTCTCCAGAGGATGCTACAACAATGGTGCATTCCACCATTTTCAAAATCTGGTTCATCAGTTAAAATCGCTGGTAACAGTGTTCCCTCCTACCCGGCGCTAACGTTGTTCATTATTTCTTCAACTTTACCTTCAGAGGTATCACAAAATCCAAGGGTCAAGTACTACATGAGTATATAAAGACATACAGCTAGTATATATATGCATAAATACGTACATGCATACAGTCGGCTGTGCTGTATGCACCATGAGGGATAGTGAGGGATTACACATCCTCGTGAGATTAATTCAACAGAAATACACGCCACAGATAAACACATACACACGCACACGTACTCGGGAGATACAGGAAGTCACTCTGCAGGAGCACCAGGCGTGTCCATGAGAGGATGTGTGTATGCGTGTGTCACGAGTCCGACAAGAGGAGAAAAAGCTATGACAGCAAAACCAAAAATCAAACAGACCGCGTGAAGTCTTAATCCTGATGCTTATCTCACTTCCTCCTCTTCATCTTGACGGCCCAAAAGTTCACAGGTTACAAGTTCACAAACACAAAGCATTACTGTTTTTTTTTTTTATCAAGAAATGTTAAAATACCATTAGAATGTGACTTGATGTTACTTCAACGGGAAGCCTCCCTTTTCCCCCCTGAGTGATTCTAAATATGCATAACAAGCCCCACAAGCTCATGACAAGAAAACAGCAGAGCTTAACACAGATCCCTGGTATTATTTTTCTTCTACCTATGTGTATGTAAAATATATATATGTATATGTGTGTGTGGATGGGTGTGTGTGTGTGTGCATGTGCGTGTTGTGATTTGGCTGCCAGCATATCCTACTGTTTGTTTCAAGTAATTTGGCAATATACAGAGATAGCTTATTGTTTTACTCGAGAAACAAATGGCTTCTAGAGGAATGAGCCTAAAACCCTGCTCCCCCCCATCGTCTCTACAGGTTCAAGCCGTGCTACAAGTGGCTGCAGCTTTGGGCTTCTGCAGGTCATGGGTAATAACAGAAAGAAAAAACAAACAAAAAAACAAAACAAAACAAAAAAAAAACGAACAAACTAAATGCACGGCTTGCTCTCAGGACAGGATTCAACACTGTTTACATAGCACCTGTTATGGTGTGGAAATGTTCACAACCCTAGGACACAGGTAATAATTTTGGCTACATCATATGCTGTGATAAACGACCTCAACAGAACTCACCAGAAGCTAAGAAAACTAAGAAAAGACAGACAATATCTTCCCCCCCTTCCTTCTTGAACTTTTCACTGCCCTGCACTGTACAAATAGACATGACGGAGATTTTCTTCCTAGTCTTTTTTTCATTTTTTTACAATTTGATATACACAACAAAGAAAACATATTTTGTAGTATTCAGCTAATTGTAATATAACCCTCAGTACTGTATGCTGCAGTTAAGTTAAATTTAAGCAATTTATAAGAACAAAACAGGAAGTGCATGGCATTATACTAAGAAATTTTAACTTCTAAGGTTGAAATCTTGCAAACTTGGGCAAAGTGTAGGTTTTGTCTGTGTGTTTGCATGTACTGAGTGCGCGGCTGCTCAGTGAGTAAGATACTCTGTTTCCATCTTTTCATTTTATCAATACACCACCTTTTTGTACAGACATGTATGATGCAGAAACAATTATGATAAAACAGAAAATCCAAAATAACAAATACTGAACATTTAAAATCACTAAGTGAGAACAGAGGGATTTTTTTTCAACATAACACATTCCAGGGAACCACTGGATCAGATTTACACCACGTCACTTCTTGATTTTTTTTTTTTTTTTTTTTCACTTTACGCTTTTGTCTTTTTTTTTCTCTCTTGTCTTCAATGGGAACAACTGCACCGTGCACTCCTTCCATCTTTGCTTGATATTTAGTCCTTGTATTCCACCTGAAGCCCCTTCTGATAAGCAGAGTCTCTTTGATATCAACAGACTGGGTGTCAAAGGAAAATTGCATAATTCTAAGATTTGTGAGTTTGTTGTGATTGTTTGACGTAGCTTGCTTTCTTTTTTTGTTGTTGTTTCACAGGAGGCTTTGAGGGCTTATGTGCAGCATCTCTAGAGTGTCGAATCGTTCATGGTTCACCAGTGTGGGAGCGAAGGTAAAGCTCTCGAGAGGAAGTCTTCTTCTGTAAACACAGGGTTTTTATTTTTACGTTGTGCTGATGGCAGGTTTGGCAAAAAGGATGTTGTGTGTCTGATCTTCTCTTGCACTATGTGGTTCAGACCTGGAGAGAGAGAGATTAGACAATTATGTCTGAGTATATGTGCTGTATTTTTCTGGTCTAAATTCAAACATTTAAGGGACGCATCTATCAACTCTGGTGAAATACTGACCTTATTAAGTGGATCAGGTGTTCACTAAAAGTCACCAATCCAATCTTATGTTAGTGTACACATATTTTAATATCTCCACAGAGACCCTTACAGATTTAGCATTTTGGAAAAAAAAAAAGCACTTGTATCGGTATTGGAATCTGTATTCAAGACATGATGCACAACTTTTCTCAAGTTTCACATGATTTACCCATATACTCACACACTCAAATGTACATACCTGCTCTGCTCCTTCCTGGCCTGATCCTCTCAGCCAGGTACCCAGCTCTGAGAGGTCTGCTTGGTGCTAGTGAAGTTGCCGACTCCGTTCATGTTGGCCAGAGAGTCAAAGTTAAAGTCCAGGCCATCTGCATCCATCAGCTCGTTCCTGATGATGGAGTCCATGTCACACTCCAGGCTGCCATTGAACATGTCCAAGTCCAGATCTGTGGGGAAACGGTCCTGACAGATCCCACCACTGCTGTTAATTGTTCCATTCAGGAAGATCGAGGTGTCGATCTGCATGGAGGAAGACCCATTTCCTCCCAAGGGTGAGAGCAGTAGCTGCTGCTTGGCATTAGCCAAAGTATTAGCGTCATTGGCTAGGTTCAGGCCTCCGTTTAAAGACCTCAGGGAGCTCTGGTTGTGGTTGTTACTTTGCAGCATCTCCCCTTGGCTGCCCTGAAGTCCTCCTGTGGTCCCAAAGGTCATTACAGGATCATTACGTAGCATGAGACCACGGCGGGAATTCTGGGAAATGACAGCAGCGGCGCTGGCCTGTGACATCAGCGGGTCAGACTGGGTCATCATGACATCGCTGTGGCTGTGGCTGTCAGAGTTGAGCAGGTCTTGTAGTGTCTGGCTGCCAAAGCGAGACATGCTGATGCTGGAGAAGGAGGTTTGCTTGTTCTCCTGGATGGTCTGCATGGGGGACGGACGCAGAGAGGAACCTGTTGTGTGGGGGCCGAAGATGGAGTTACTGTAGCCATTAGCTCCACTGTTAGATGAAGAGTTGGAGGATGGAGAGGAGGTGGAGGAAGGTGAGCCTAGCCCATTGGCTTTGGACCCAAAATTGAACCCTGAGGAACCATTTGGAGCGGTCTGGCTGGGAGTGGTTGGCACCAGGTTGATGTTATCCAGCAACTCATCCATCAGGTCATCTGTGAGTCCATCATTCAGGTTCATTGTACCTGCCAGGTCTGCCAGACGGGGCAGCTCGGTTGGCACAGCTTTCCCGTTGGTCGTGGCGTTGCCAGGAGACAGTGCTCTGCCAGGACTGGAGTAGAACATAGGCGAGAGAGGGGGCTCGTCATCGGGTACCTCATCTAGCTCAGGATTAGCCAGAATGGGTGAGAGGCGACCGCTCAGAGTGCTGGCGTTGGAGTTAGTTCTGGAGCGGAAGTCTGTCCAGGCATCCAGCTCCTCGCTGCTGCGTGACGTCGGGCTTCCCGGCCATTTAGAAAGACCTGAAGGACTGTCTCCACCGCCATCACCAGCTGCTGCAGCTGCAGCCTGCAGGGCTGCCTTCTTCTTGGCAGCACGGCCACGGGCAGACTTGGTGTACTTGTTGCTGTTGTCCATGGAGACTGCACGTCGGCGAGGAGCCTTGCCGCCCTTTCCTCCCTCTGGATTGATCATCCACCAGGAGCTCTTCCCTGTTCCTTCGTTCTGGACGCGAATGAAACGGCTGTGGAGGGAAAGGTTGTGCCGAATGGAGTTCTGTAACACAAGAGAGAAAGAGGGGAGATTGTGGTGAGCGATGTGTGCAAAATGCCTTTGAAACAATTACTCAAACAATGACTGTCATCAATATTGATCTGTTATATTCTTTCTTTCCTGTTGCCAATGAAACATTCAATGAATACGTCTCATTAAGTCCAACAACACTGATCCATAAACCACCCACTACCACTGATTCTGCAGCAATGTAAACTGCAGAATTGCTGTTGGTGACTAGACACACAAACAAGGCAAAAAGCCTATTGTTTCAATTGTTCATCCACTAAATATAGACAGGAGCACATTAACGTGCAGAAGCACTTAGTGCTGATGTCTGCATTGTTCCCACTGTAGCTTTTGTCTTGTGAGTATAAAAGAGAAAAGAGCGACAGTGGTCTATAATCAAGCGTCTTCTAAATTATGAATGACACATACAAAGAGCCTTGTTGCATAAGGAGCGCATTCTGTTTTAGATTATGTGTGTTTGTGCATGCCTGTGTGTGAGTCTTGGCTGGTGTGTATTGATCAACCGTGAGCTCCTTCCTTGTGTGAGCCCAAAAGGCTCATTGTGGGGGAACTAGTGCACATGACAGCCCCCCGGTAATGATCAAGAGTTTTGCTCACAACGGAGAGATCTATGTACACATTAAAGGCCAAAGCTGTGATATAACAGCCCTGTTGAATCACTTGTTGACTCAATGTTGGCTTTGTTTACACACAGTTATCAGATGGACAGTCGCTCATATTTTACACTCATTCAACAGTTTCACATGTATCTTAGCTCCACTAGCACTGTGGCTGTTGTAGGTGTCAGTCGACCACTTCGGTCAAAATTTTAAATATCTCAAAAACTACTGGATGGACTAGCATGAAGTTTTAGATGAGAATGAAGCCTACTGACTTTGGTGATAACCAACTTTTCCTCCAGCACAATCATGAGGTTGACATTTGCGGTTTGAGCAAAATGTCTTGCATGGATTGCCACAAAATTTGATACAAATATGTTCACCTCAGGATGAACTGTAATAACCTTGATTATCCTCTGATTTTTTTCAAACTCCTTTGTTCTTTGGTATGGTTTCTTTGGTTCAGGATGAAATCCGTGCAAAACTAATGACATTCCAGTTAGCCTCAGCTGTACTTTGTGTTTAATGCTAATTAGCAAATGTTAGCATGCTAGCACACTAAATGAATGGTTAACATTGTACCTGCTAAACATTAGAATGTTAACACTGTCATTTTGAGCAAATTAGCATTCAACTCAAACCACCACTGTGGCTGTGTGCCTCACAGTGCTGCTAGCATGGCTGTAGACTTGGCTGTAGCATGGCTGTAATGAGCAAAGGGATTGCTTAAGAACCGAATTTCCACACACAAATCATACTTTTGAATAGGAGTCATGTGAATATGTCATGTTTAGACAGCTACATTAGGATTGGCTTGTCTTGACGATGGATTGGATCATCAGGGAACCATCAGAGATTTCAGTTTGATGTCACTAAATTGGGATATATTTAAAACACAAGAAAATACACAAAAGCCAAGAAACCATATTATTGTTTCATGGAACTACAGCACTATTTAAACAAGAGTAGGTCTTGTAATGTTTATAGTTGCATGTAATAAGATTTTCCATTTGCACAATAGAAAAGATACCCATAATATGTTTACACTGTAGAGATGTCATTTCATTTCTGTCTCTGCTCTTTTTCACTAATTGATTAGTGCAGGTTAAATGAAGGATTATATGATGTGAGCTCTGGCTTTGCAGTTATGCAAGTCTGAAAATTCCAACTTGATCAGTAAATTACACCCATGCACATGTCCATCTGGACAACCCCCCTTCACACACAGACACTCACACAAACACACACTCCAACGAAGACATAACTTCATGGTTCTTATATGACAGCATAATGAAGACACACAAATGTTGAAACAAATATGCATATGTACAATTACATTCTCAAATACCACTTCAGAGTAATGGGACTTAGCTATAAACTGCATTTGGAGAAAAGCATTCTATTCTGGAAATTTATGACATATGGTCATGACCTCTTGGAATCCATTTTTGTCTCCACTTTCTTCTTTTGCTTCCTCTTCTTGTGCCCCACAACCCACTGAAGACCTTGTTGAATTCATTATTTTGCCTTAGTCTCCTTCTCTTTCCATACCCCCTCCCCTCTTCCGCAGTTTCTGTTGTTTCACAAACACATAGCTCTTATGGGCCCTGAGGGACTCTGGGGCTATGCTATATCCTCCCATATAAACAACCCAACCGCCATCCACAACATGCACGCATTTTTCCTTCTCTGTTTTCCTGCTATGTATATTTTTACTCCCCTAAAACAGAACAGTCTTCTAGGTTCAAACCAGTGAGGGCCAAAATTTTCTCGTTTTTGTGGGAATCACAATATTGTTTTCCACGAAACAGTCCCGTCTCTCCTGGGCAACAGTTTACAGACAATTTGGTCTGGATTGTTATTCTGGTCAAAAGCAGTTCAGTCAGAGAGGAGAAAGAGCGGGCTTAAGTTACATTTCTGAATGCTACGTTGGCAGAGTCAAAAAGTTTGATCTCTGGGGCCAAACTGAACCTCTGACCTTATGTGAGTGTGTGTTTTATGGTAGTAATATGAATTTTTAGCCTCTTGAGTCTTTTGCAAATGCAAAAAGTTGTTTCTGCAGGACTTTGTGCTTTTCGTGCCCTCTGCTGTGCATTAGTAAATCTATAAAGAGTTGTATGTAATCGTGAATGGAGTGTGTATGTGAATGCATGTTTCCCAAGTGTGTGGTTGTGTGTGTGTACGTGTGTGTAGTCTGTGAAATGAGGTAAGATGAGAAGAGATACCATGGAGACCAGTGTTTATCCTCTGCCAGCATCTCTTGAGGCATGACGTAATGCTTCTTTATTACAGAACATTTTACAAACACACACACACACACACACACACACACACACACACACACACACGTAGCTAAATGTTTCCAGCTGCCAGGGAGATGTAAATAATGGCAGAGGATAGACTTTGTAAAGGAAAAAAGAGAGAACTTCTGTTGGGATGGATGAGAGCAAAATGAATGGAATATGAGTTTCCTTCTGCTGCTGCTGTAAACATTTACCTGCCAGCACCTGACACTTCATCAATCCTTCTCCCTCGCTTCTTCCTACACTCCCTTTATCCCGGCAACCACCCCGCTCCCTCCTCCAACAAAGCCACTTGTCTAATGTTTCTTTTTCCGTGCCACTGCTCGTATCCTTCAAATGTCAGGTGAGATAATTCTGACTCGATGTGATGGAGCAGCAATAAAAGGAAACGGGACATCTGCAGCCGAGGCACGGGCAGTGATAAAAAGAAAAAAAATTGGGTGGCAAAAAGTGTGAGTGAGCGATGGTGAGAAAGAGGGTGAGAGGAGGATGATTGCAAGATGAAAGAGTGAAAAATGTGTGAACTATATATCAGTATTACTTGTGATGTATGTATAGTGTGTGTGTGTAGTAGTAGTGGCAGATCTTTCAACTTACTTCCTTGTGAACCCTTAGCTGTTTATCCCTGGTATTCTTGATAATTCAAGATATTTTCTGGGAACACAAATTTTCCAAATGTCATTTTTTTAAAAATGAACAACATTTCATTCCTCTCCACTATATTGGGATAGAGCAGATGGAATGTATACCCCGCGTGGGTTTGTGTGTGTACATGGCACATCTCAGCGTGAGTGGGATACTGGATGCTTACTGCTGCAGCTCCTCTGGGGTATTCCCAAAGCCCATTAATAAAAACAGCTCACTGAGACAGCAGCTCTGATTCATAACTCCTACTATGCAGCCACGAGAGCTAAATAACACACATACACTACTAGAGCTTACAGCAACAGCCTTCCAAGGGATAATTATGCTGTCGACACTGCCCAGCTAATTTTAGAGATTTTTTTTTTTTGAGTTTTCTTTCTCTTTTGGCCTCATATTTCCCTCCATTTTTCTGTTTTGTACCCTCCTCCTCCTTTTCTCTCATGAGTCTGTTTACCTCTGGGGCTTTAATTAACACATCTAAGCCTTGTATCACAATGTAGACAAGTAGGTTAGTGAGCTAACTTTGGATTCAACCTTGCCTTATTTTTTAACAAATGTCTCTCCTTTAAAGGAACAGTTTGACATTGTTTTGGGGGAAAAAATCTTTCTTGCTTTCTTGCTGAGAGTTAAATGAGGAGATTTATGCCACCTTTATATCTTCTGGGGAAATATGAAGCTACACCAGCAGCTAATTATCTTAGCTGAGCTTAAAGATTGGGCAGGTTGGCCCACTTACGTGATCAAAAAGGATTTCTTAGCAATATCAAGAAACCTTGAATAAAACATATTGTTTTATATTAGTCCAGTGGAACTTCATTAATAGACAATCTCAGACTCAGGTGACACTGTTTTAATACTCTGTTTTATTTACAGTGTATTACTTCACTACTTCATTACTCTTGAATACTCAGTTCCTCGTGATAGAGTGATACAAAGTTAGTCATCCATTTTGGCTGGTAGTTTGCACATCAGTTGTTTTATGAAATTAATTTTATTTTCTGCTGTTTGAATTGTAGTGTATTTCCATTCTGCATCTTATACCTCATTGAATTGTATCACTTTCTGCTGCTGAAAACCTCACCACTGAGCTGATCTATCATATCTGATATCACACAAAGGGATCTGTTTGCTGCGTCTGTGACTGGTTGGATATTATTAGGTTCACTGCCGCTGGTCTAAAAAACTAGAAAATGCCAGGTCAGAGAGTCAGCTGTTCATGAGACTGGTTATCCAGGTTCACCAGTGTTACATTTTTGAAGCCATCTAACTCAAAGTAGCCTGCCATAGCTGAACTTAGTTTTGTGAGACAAGCCCCAGCTGTATGTGTGTGTGTGTGTGCACCAGCTGCAGCCAGAGCTCAGGAACACAGAGGCCTTTTTGTCCGACAGCAACATGTGGGAACAATTAATCACTGTCAGCAACCACGCTAGGAATCTCTCTCTCCTTTCTCTCATTATTTAGATTTTTGAAGGTGCGTAGGTGGGAACTCATATGTTTGCATTTATGTAAATCTGGATGTGGTAGGTGTTGTGTACAGAATTTTAAGGAGGTGTTTTAAGGAGATTTTAGGTCTGCTCTGAGGGAATTAGATCAATTTATTTCTGTAAATGTATACAAATTAACACCCACAAGGTCATTCAGAAGCAAATTCCTCTGATTGGCCCAGATGATTTTAAGAATGCTTTCTAATTGGCTGTAGCTGTGCTAGTTCCAGCAGTGGTGATTGGTGGATGGAAATTGGTTTGCGTAGCCAGGCAGTGCAGAGAAGGGAGGGTCTACACAGTGTTGCAAGTGTATTTCATCACCCAGCTACAGCACACATCTGAACTCAAATGTATGAAATGGGTGAGTTTCACTTTGTCAGATTCCTGTACTCAGTGTGTGAACGTGTAAGAAACATTTTACTGGTCAGCCCAACCCCGACACAAACTTCCCTGCCTTTAGGAGTAAGGAAATACACATCAAAAACACACACTTGAACACAAAACTCAGCACACACGCACTCATAGCTCTTCATGCTGCAGGAAAGCGTTAGGTCTGAGGGTTAGAGTGTCACAGAGCCGGGATACAGCACTGAGTCAAAGGTCAGAGTGCTTAGAGGTTGCAGCTCTCACCTCATACACCCTAGCCCCTCCCCTTTAACCCTGTTTCCACTGCTGTGATTGGACAAACTCTGTGACCTGAGCCTCACACCTCTGGTGTGCTTAACCACCCACTGTCATCATGTGTATGTGTGAGCGAGTCCTGGCCAAACATAACCACACTTTATCAGCCATTATGTAAACCAGCACTAATCTGAGTCTAATGTCAACAGTGACCGCTGCTGGGTCAAGCTGACAACATTGATTACCATTTAAACCGTGGGACTGACAATGGGCTGTGGTTAAAATAATGCTCGTCTTCTCCTGAAGTGCTCTTTCCTTGGAGAATGCAAATAAGGTTAACTTGGTAGTGTCCTAGCAAATGAACAACAAATAAATGATGACAATAAAATGTTCTAAAAGAAGAACAATTCTGGCAGATTAACATTTATTGATTTGAACTACTACTCTTAAATAAAACAAGAAACAAACAAGAGCCTAATATCACTTAACAAAGACAGACACATAAAAAAAGAGCTTATGGTATTTTTAGCTGCAAATGCATAATGACCAACAAAATTGTGAAAATTTATTGAATGTTGATTTATGTAGTCTTTTAAATACTTAACCGTTAATATTTAATGGCACATATCGGCTCATAAAGTACAAAAAATAAGATACACTTGTGGACTTTTTGTGATGCGGGGAATTTACACTGAGTGAATTGAATATTTGGTTTTTGTATCAATGTCGTCATCAAAGACTGTGACAATAATTGTGGCAGCAGGTGTATACTGTATATAAAACATAAATTCATACAGAGACGAGCTGCATTTGTGCGTTTCGTCGCCGTGAGCAGTAAAAGTGTTGCGAGGCAATCTGAGGTAGAGGCGTAGCCGACATGCAGGTCTTTGACTCGTACGAGGCGGTTTATAAATAAACAGCCTGGCTGGTCGACGCTAACTCTGCAGAGAGAGGATTTTTATTTATACTGTGACCCTACACAAACACACACACACATATACACATACACAGACTATACAAGACAAGCTGCGTACACACTCAAACGCACACACATTTGGTCTGGGTTCCAGCGGCCCTGAGCTCTGGACTGCAGACAGAACATTCCATTCTCCTCAATCATACGTGCGTTTCCCGGCCAGCGGCTGGATGTCTCTCTCTCCTAGCTTGTGTGTGTTTAAGTTGTATTTAGTGTGTGGTGAGCGTGTCTGTATGTTAGTGTGTGTGCGTGCTTGGCAGAAGGAATCCTGATACACCTCATTCTGCTTAAATTTCTGCTCTGACTCCCCCTTTGCTTCTCTTTTTGTGAATAGATTAAGGTTTTCATGGGATCGCACACACGCACACATACAGACACACTTACACGTCAAATCAATTTAGGAAATAGATATTCGTGTTTGGTCATGATAAGAGTCTCATATCCAATCTGCAATACCTTATTGAGACTGACAAATCCATCATTATGCTGTAAACAGCAATATCAAGTTCCTCTTAGAATTAAATTGGTGTTTAAGTGAACACTCATACACACACACAAACATGCACATACTGCTTTCCAAGAGTTGTGACCTTGTTAAATCATGAAAAGGCCTGCTCTTGTCATCACAGAGACCTCACAACTGCAATGTCAACCTGTCTCTCTTTCTGTCTTTCCCATCTGTCTCCCTTTCCCCCTCTCTTCTCTCTTTCTTTGCCTGGATCTAGTGAGTCCACTGTTGTGTAAGGCCACATGCTCAAACAACTCCGTGTTTACTTTTTCATTTCCTCCAATCAGTTAGCCTGAGGTGGGGGAGTTGGCCGACCCATCCCACCTCAAAGAGCCAATCAGTGCGGGCTGGAGCGAAGGCACGGTTAGTCACGTTATCCCAGGAAGGCCTCACTGGGTCAGTGTGACTTGATCAGTGCTAGACTGTCACCTCAGTACCTATAGAGCATGTGGCTCATGGTCATGGTGGAAAGTTAAACACACACACACATGCACACACACTGGAAGGAGGATCAGGGATATGAAAAGCAAGAAGCAGATAGCGATACTAGACCGCCTCATGACTTAGATCTGGAAAAAACAGCAACAAAAAAATCTAATTTCTGTCTTCGATGCAAAAAACTTGCGGGCTTATAAGGCCAGCACATTGAGTGTGCGTTCACAAGTACACCATTTGTTACAACTCTGTACAGGACGTGTATGCTTTGCTTCGGGACGACACAGGACATCCCTGCTGGGTTTTATCAACCGGAGTTCCAGGACACGGCGTCCTTAAGCTTTGGAGCTTGTGCCTGCCAAGAACATTCACGCACACATACACACACACACACACACACACGAGTACACTGACAACAGAAACATCTCAGTGAAGACAAAGATGACTTATTCAGACACATGCTGATTTAGTTTGCACAACAGGTCAAATATTCTGTCGTGATATATTTAATATAGCAAGAGCAATCGTTTGGACCATTCCGGTCATCTGGAAATTCAATTGAGAAACTCTTTACGGACACAACAACCAAATTCAGATGTCTGGTTTTAGCTATCAAGCCAGTTAAATACCTGCCAAATTTATGTACTTAGTCACATTGATCCTGTAAAATCCTGTGAATTTGTAACATTGTCCACAAAGGGCTACACTGTAATTGCAGTGAAAACAGGGGTGAGCAAGAAGCAATTTTATTATACAGCCCAGATACTCTAACTATAAATGAACTATAGTTTTTATTTAGAACTAATTAAGGTGTTGGCACAATGACCAACCTCATGAGCTTCTTTTAAAATGCCACTTTAATCTGTCAAATTCTTTTGATGTGTTTAAAAAAAAAAAAAGACACTATGAACCATCTGCCAGTCCATAAATTCAACCAGAGGTAATATAAGTTAAATGTATCTGGTGATAAACAGCTAATATAATAATTCATTCGCTGTGTGAAATGAATGTTGTTTGGGTTTGTCTGTGGGTTTGGGTTGACAGATCCTCTGCCCCGGCACGATGACGATGGCGCGATTACTCGCGGCCTGCCCTTTTTAAGAACTTGAACTATTTCAACATCTGACATCTAAAAATAGAGAGGGACCAGAGGGCAAGCCTGCTAGCGACGATTATCGTATTTATCCTGGTGTATGAGTGCGCTGATGACAGACGCACTCTAATACACGCAACAACCACACACACACACGGTGGTGTGGTGGTATGAAGTATACAGAGACAAGGGTAAAAAAGACAGGCCGACCACCAATTGATCCCACTGGTATGCATTACAGAGCTTTTGTATGTGAACAGGTGATTAATGAGACCTTCAAACTATGTAGGCATGTGTGTGTGTGTGTGTGAGAGAGATAGAGATTGAGAGACACTGAGAGTGAGATAGGGAGACTGAGCTAGATAAAGAGTATAAAGATAGAGAAAAAGAGGGCACCCTTAGTGTTAAGACGAGCCCGGGTGACTACATGATTAATTACATCTCTGTGTGATACGAGAAGTGCCGAGGAGTGGAGGGATATAGGGAGAAGGGGGAAGGGCAGAATCATTCATAATTATCAGGAAGGGGAATGTTGCTATTCCTGTGGGAAGATACGGAGAGAGCGACAAAGAATACGCTTGGGAAATGAGCCTGCCATCTACACCTCAGTCCTCAGACCTATTCCAAGGGCAGCAGAGTAGCGAAGAGGGGAGATTTATTTTTGGCATCCAGGGTTTGAAAGTAAAAGTCCTGTTCATTTTCTGCACGTACAATGTCAGGTGACTGGTGGTTGGAGCACTTCCAAGGCTTGACGGAGCATGAAAATCTCCTGGTTAAGCCAATGAACAGTTGTGGTGAAAGAAAAAGCAAAAAAAAAAGCTCATTCACAGGTTGAGCTTTGTTTGATTCTAGCCTGATAAACAGAATAAATTTGCTTTTCATTTAACTGACATTGTATTTATGTTAAGTAATTTCTTGCTGGGTGAGGGATT
Organism: Lates japonicus; assembly: GCA_033238685.1. NCBI lineage: Eukaryota > Metazoa > Chordata > Actinopteri > Centropomidae > Lates > Lates japonicus. The sequence continues at coordinate 991,858 of BRZM01000008.1, forward strand.
TAATTTTTTTGTCTTGTTCTCACCAGTCAGTAGTGATTGATGTATCTGTCTCGCTGACATAACTTTCAGTCGACATGGAAGCTGCAATAGCGTTCGCGAGGAGCAGTTAACTTACAAGTTTTTCCACATTGATCAGTGTTGATCTCATAGGTACTTAGTTAGCTACGCAGGAAGATGATATCTTTGTTCTTACTCCCGCCTACAAAGTTCCGATTGGCTGATTGTTTCTCCGACCAGTTAAAATAGTTGTCGGTGGTTTCAACAGCAGATATATTTACTAATTTAATCTTTGATTCTGGCTCAACTGTGAAACTGTTATGTGGTATTTTATTCTTGACTCTTCAAAGCAGCCGTCACTGAGGCTCATGGGTACTGTAGTATTTAGAGCTAGCTGATGTGCAAAACCATTGCTCAAAACTGAGAGTACCACTCTTTTATAGAGCACTATTTGTAAAAGGTTTAGGAGGAATAACTAATGTCTTTATTAATGGTAAATAAATAATTTACACTGCTGTATTTATTTCAGTGGAGGAAGAAAAAGCAGAAGAAGAAGAAGAGAGGGCCAGGTCAGGGGAGAAAGGAGTGGAGGGACAGAGGGAGGAAGTGAGGGTGTGGAGCAGGACATGCTGTTTTTATGTGTGAATCTTGGGTGAGGGGTTGACTGAGGTTTATCACCTCCCTTAACACCACTGTGCCTTGTGTGCCTACTTCTATTTCCACTGAGGACCGGCTCGTGTTCTGCACCGAACAAAATGGAAGCCTTCAGGTGAACTGAGGACACCGGTTTAGTTATGAATTACACTGGATAGCTGAAATGTAGATTTTTGGAAGATCTGTGCTACCTCAGATTTTTCTATAAAAATGCAGGTTTCAGACTAAATTACAAAGCAGAGCTGCCACACCTGCAACAGAGAGATGTATCCCATCCAACTGTAACAGAGAATGTAGCTATTTCTTAGTAACCAAAATCAATCTCTGGTATCTTGTCACTGGCTGTTAATCTTCTGTTCACACAGAAAATGACAAATCTATTTCTCCTGACTGTTATCTCTCCTTTTAGATCAGATCTTCTTGCTTTACTGATTTTTCTCTTTTGTTTCTATTAATAGTGAAGCACTTTGTAACTTTGTTTTGAAATACACAATACAGTGTAGTGAGTTTGGCCTCCCTTTTCAAGGCCTAAAAATCCTTTAAATGAAACAGTCTGAAAAGAAAAACTTTTCACAGCTCATGTCCACACTAAAACCATAACCTGTGTCAAGCAGACACAAAGCAGATTTGCTTCATTTTAAGGGGTCATACGTGAAAAACGTTCGGAATCACTGCGTTAAATAATCTCCAGGGGGTCAAATTCAAAAGATTACCTTGTGCTGACGTGGAGCCGCCAGTGTGTAATACTGCCTATTGCAGTACAGGGGTTAATATTAGGCATGATGTCTGGGTTAATGGCAGCTGTAAGTGAATTAAAGCCAATAAAACGTCCTTCAAGTTATGTAACACAAACGTGCGTGTGTCCTGCAGCATATGTTTGTGTTGCCTTTCTCCCAAACTGCCTCACTGTCTCCCGTGCTCCATGCACTGCACAAAAACGACTCGCAACACATGGGCCAGCTGCCAGCATGACAGTATTTACTGGTTACTCTGTTTATTCAAGTGTTCATTGCCTTTTCTGTGTTTCTTCTCAGGTGTTTGCTGTTTTCAAAACCAGTGTGCGCTTGTGTTAAAACTGTATGTACATTCACAACAAAGTCAGACACACACTCACTTAACTCCAGATGACACTTTCCCTCTGTGCATGTCAGTATGTCCATGTGCCTTTTATCATTACTCTTGTCTGCCTGATCTGCCTTTGCTCTGCTGTGTGTGTGTGACATTGAGGTGTTCTGCCGCTTTGATCCGGTGTTTCCACAACACGGCCTGCATAATGCCTCGGGGGATGTATCCAAGTTACACCCACAGGACATAGTTTGGGTAGAAGAAGGGTCCACTCATTTTCTATCTGTTGACACATGTGGTTTAATAACCTCTCAAACCTTCAATTAACTCTGCTGAAGGTGAGCTATGATCTCATTGAGACAGATTACTGTGATAATAGTATTACACATAATCATGTTGGCTAACTCAACAGTAGGCTAGAAATGTAGTTTGAGTTCGATTGTTTGGAACCAGTCACGCGTTGTGTCTTGTTTGCATGTGTGTATTCATGTGTGTGTGTGTGTGTGTGTTTTGAGTTTTGGGGCAGCAGTGGAGTTCACATCTGGTCCAGATTAGTGTCGGGGGCCCTGCTGGTGTTCATGGGGCACCTCACTCTAATGGTGCTAAAAACAGATACAGTACACACTCTGACACTCACACAGACACTGACACAGGCACACACACACACACACACACACACACACACCAGACCACAGGCCACTGATTTTTACCATATGATGTACCATGACACACACTTAAAGCATAATTCCGGTTTATTACAAGTTTTCATTTCATTTTTTCATTTTCATTTCTTAGTTATGGCTGTCTTTCATTGCTGTCATTCACTCAAGTTAACTGCTGAGATCTGGGAACAGGGTGACATTGCTAAAAAGACATCTGACATGGCAAGAAACATGAGCAGTCAGGCAATCAGACTGTCTCTTAACCAATCCTCAGGTTAGCCAAACTTATTCTGAAGAGAAAACAAAGGCAAATCGTGAAATTTTTAGCAAAACTGTTCCACTGTAAACATCCATCTCAGTTTACAGACAGACACCTACTGTGCATGAGGAAGTATGTTGGATGCACTCTCTATCTGTTTTACCTCCAAATAAATAGTCTAAATTTAGCTAACCTTTGTTTACAACCTGTCCTATCACCCGGTGGTTTGTGTGTCTGCATTGTCTGGCTTTAAAGCAGCAGCACCACCAGATAATTTTCCCATAACACACAGAAGCCAAAAGTCAGAATTACAAGAATGAGTGTAAACCAAAACCTAAGGTGCTGGTCATATAAACTCATAATGGTGAATTGTGCTAATGTTTTGACCAGTTTGACCTCTGACCCTGCTGGTTTCATACTGAACAAGTGAGAGACACTTATTAAGAAAACTGGACTTGGTTTTCCTTTGAGCCTGTCTCTGTTTCTCTCTGGCTCAGAATCTATGGGTCAGTTTAACTTGCCCGACTTGATCTGCCCAGGTATTTCAGCTTGACTGTGACTCTGTGTGTGTGTGTGTGTGTGTGTGTGTGTGTGTGTGTGTGTGTGTGTGTGTGCTTCCCACTCTCTGCTGCTGTCAGCACTTCCAGGCCTGTCGGCTCTCTTCCTCCTACACACCAGCTGAGCAGCTGGGAAGAAGGACGGAGGTGGTGGTGGAGGTTTTTGGACTCACACACACTGACACGCAGGGTATATGTTTTAGCACAGGGCGAGACCTTAACCTTTGCAAGGAAAACACCCAATGGCTGACACACACACAAACACACATACTGTTAAAACACACACTAACTGCACAAACACACAACTTGGGAGGGTTTTCTCCCAGCAACAGCGAGCCTCTTCCTCAGCCCCCCTTGACCCCGCCCCTCTGAGGAGTCACATGACTTCCTGCCCTGAGACAAAAGGACAGAGAGCAGCAGTTTGTCTTCACTCTCCACTCTTCCCCTCTTATCTTGCCCTGGGTTTGACCATTTCTGCACATGCATTTCATAGTTTGTCTCAGTTCTGCTGCGATTTCACAGACACTTTGTCAGTAACAACTACTTCACCAGAGGATGTTTCCTGGAGACAGAGCTACCAGACATCAGGTTTTTCTAACAGTAATGTAAAATAATTCATGAACTACAACTGAAATCATGACAGCTGAAGCACAACTTGTCATTGCATCACTTCCTGTGAACCTGATTTTGCTCAGTGTTAAAAGAACGGGATCCTTTGAAATCCCGGTTTATGGAGCAAAGCTATTGTTTCATGACCGCATAACCCAGTTCACCGGTCTGTGTGTGTGTGTGTGTGCGTGTGTCGAATATGATTATGCCTGATTACATGTGTGCATCACTGCATGGGAGCTTGTATATGCGTGCGTGTGTGTGTGTGTGTGCATGAGCGAACCTGAGCGCCCTAGCTTTTGTTTATACAGGTCTATGTATGTGTGTGGAGCACGTTTCTGTTAAGCTTATTAATCATGGCCAGAGGAGATGATGATGACGTAGTCATGGTACCAAATGCGACTCTGCTGTGTCAGCTCAAAACTGCACGTCCGCCTCGCTTTAATTCAGCCATTGTTGTATATGTCTGCATGTTTTTTTTTTCTCTATTTATTGGCTCTCTGCTCACAATTTGTAACTTTTCATCACCATGTCTTACCATGTCTCCCATCATTTCACTCTCAATGTAAACTGAAGCTGCATTTTAGAGGCTTTTTTCTGCACAATTTATTCACAGTTTCTTTTCAAACCAGACACTTAAAAACCTTAAAAACTGTATTGAATGAAGCATTAAATCTCAATCTCTTGGATTCAGTGAAACAGCAAGTGAATTAAAACTAAACCCTGACTTCATCTGTATGTGTGTGTGCGCGCGTGTGGTTGTTTGAGACAGGACACGAACTCTAAACAGAGACTTAAAACCACAGACGTAGGAGGGTGCGCTGAGCAGTACATAACAGCAGCCTGCGTTCTTTTGTGCTTCTTGGCTGTTTTTCTACTTCTACAACTCCCTGTTAAAGAACAGAGAAGTCCAGTTTTTAGACTGTTTGTATTATACTTCTGCTTTTTTAGATTATTTACTGCAAAAATCACACTGTCTCCCCCTGTTTGTTGTTGTTGTTGTTTTCAATCTGTCTGCACATTCCATTAGGCCTTTCTGGTGTGCAAGGTTTTTTCTGCAAAAACAGACAAAGCAAAAAGGTGGCAATAGTCCTTGTGGCAACTGTGCTGCCAGGATACTTGATTCTCCTCAGCTATGCTACTCTTTTTATGGCATTTTGTCTTGATTAAAAAGCACACAGAGAGGAGTGACAGAAAGTCTGGGGGAGAGAGAGGACATGCTGGAAAGGTTATGAGACTGCAATGAATTTTCAAATATGCATCGTTGTCCAAAGGGACCCACCACTCCTTCTCCATTTCTTGTTCGCCCACTCTTCAGCTTTCTTCCTGTTCAGAATGTACAATCACCAAGTTGCCAAGTTGGTACTTTTATGAAACAAGCAATGAAGCAAATGAAACTTGTTTTTAATCTTAATACACGGGAAGTTATCATTATTTTTCATTGCCTGGCTGAACCCCGCACACCTTCTCACTGCTTAAAGTGAACCTCAGTGCCATGGTGACTCTTCTGGAATTTCATTAGCAGGGTCCAAGCACACTGTATATTGTTATGAGGTCTCTGTATTTATTTTGGGCCTGAGTGCAGGGTGAACCTAAATACCCCCGTGCTATATGGGGTTTTTTGGGGGTATGGGCATTGGGGGCCCCATTTTAGCCAGAGCAGAGAGGGTTCAGTGGGGACATAAGAGGCCCTCCTCTCCTTTCCCTCATCCTTCTCTTTGTCCTGGCTCTCTCAGGCGCTCACAGCTTAGAGCTCTGCTTCATACATGACAATACGCACACACAAACACACTTACTAACGTTCACAGGTCAGCCTGGTATTTCCTTACACCCACCAGCAAACTGTACACACACAGTCAGGTGAACAGTGGCCCCTAATGAGTCGCAGAGTGTCCCTACCACCATCATCACCGCGTCACCTCATCACCCTCCCTCCAGTCGAGCTCTTTTCCCCACATGCAGCACTCTATATCTATATTACCTCCTATTAATAGACCACTGCCAACCGCCCAGCTACCCCTTCTGTCTTCTGTGTGTGTGCATGGTGTGTATTTGTGCATGTGTAGCCACCACAAGTAGTTTCCTTTATTCAACCACTGCTGTGTTTAAGTATGTGTTTTTTTGTTTGTTTTAAAGGTTCCTTATTTCGAGATGGACTTGCGTGCATGTGTGCTGGCATGACAGGAAACAACAGTGTCACGGAAGCAGGTAATCGCCTCATCTACACCGCGGCTGACAGCATTACCCAGCAAGTAACACAGTGACATCGGTGCACTTCTCCTGACCTCACCTGAGGAAAAAAAAGAAAAAAAGAAAGAAAACTACAGAGCATGCCTAAGTACATGTCTGCATGTAAACTGTTTCTTTGTGACTTCTTCCCGACTTAACTGAGTTTGGGGGAGGGTTAAGAGGGATGGATGGAGATGGAAGGGGGGGTTAGAGGGACAGAGGGGTGTAGCTGGGGCCTGATCTCTTTAATCTACTGTACAGACTCATGAATGAGTCTCTGTCGTCTGGTTTGAACCCTCCTCCCGTTCCTCATTTTTTTCTCCTTTTCTCATTATTTGTCTGTCCTCTCCCTTACAGCTCCCCCTTTGTGATTATTTTTCCTCCCATTTTGTCGTTTTTCCTCTCGCTCTGACATTCTCTCATTGAGCATTTCTGTATTTTTCTGTCATCTCCCACTCTTTTCTCTCCCTCTCTGAGAGGTCCTTTCTAAGTCAACTCTCTGCACAAAAGCTGTATGGTGGTACTAGCTGGCTATAGGCCAAAACTCTGCTTTCTGGCGCTCTCCCCCTCTCCTTGTGTTGCGTTAGCAGCGATCACTCAATCCCCCTCCCTTTCCCCAACTCTCATCTTACCACATCTCTTTCCCTCCTCTACTTTCTTTCCTCTGTGGAGGCAGAGTGGGTACAAAGTGCAAGATCTTGAATGCTCAGATGCTCGCTCTCACATACATGTGCACATTGCGAGGTGAGAGTGGAGCTGTAGGGCTCAGCACTTCTGAAAGGGGTGTGTCTGATAATCCTTTGGAGGTTGTGTGTGAGGGCCTTGTAAACCAGAGAGGGGAAAAAAGGGAAGAAGAAAGGAAGAGTGGGGAGGGAAAAAAGGGGGAGAAACAGAGCACTGACAGGCTTTTCAGACCAGTAGGCCTCTTTCTGATAGTAAGCCCAAAGCCATAGCTTCCACATGCAAAAAAAACAAAAAAACAAAACACATGAATGCACACACATGTTCACACATCACACTGACCTTAGTGTGTGTGAATCTTTCATGGAGCGCTCCTCTGAAAACCTCACCTCAAAGCTGATTGACAGCACTGTGACCCAAGCACACACACTTGCACAAGTAATGAAAGACTTGCCCATGAAGGCCTGTCACGCAACAAGTTGACGTAGATTCAGGCAGCAAATCTATGAGGAGGTAACGTTAAAGAGGAGGACGACAGTAAGACAAAAACCAACCAAGGAATAAGTGTCCAATGTGCAATGTCAGTGCAAAATCGAACTTGTGACTTTTACAACTCTGAACTCACATGCTGAACTCGCCCCCGCCACCATGGCGTGGCACGTGCAGTCAGCAGCCGTAGGCCTCAAACTGACTAAAATAACCAGGGGAAAAGGGAAGTTAGTTGGTCAGTCTGTTGCCCGCTCGCCTGATCACAAGATTGAGGAGGAAGAGCTGAACATACTATAGCTCCCTTATGTTGTAACATAGGTTAAAAACAACCGTCTCTATGATGTGTGTGACATCTGAAATATATTAAGTAAAACAGTCTGTGCCATTTCTGTTGTGTATGATGTACATCTGCACTACATCACTGTCAGTGAAAGTCTGCCTTCTAATTTCTCATTGTGGTGCATAACGGACCAGACTGTGTTTAAGTTTCATAGTGTGGTCACACCCTATTATATATATATATATTACATGCTTCATTGGGTGTGTGCATTACTATTACTGTTGCCGCATAGTGCAGCTTATATTCCAAACTCTCAAGGATCTATGGAGAAGCTAGACATTAAAGGAATAATTCATTTTGGGAAAGGGGAAGTTTTGCGTTAGAAGAGGAGGCTGATACCACTGTCATGTCTGTTTGTTCAATGTAAAGCTGGAGATAGGAGACAATTAGCTTAGCTTAACATAAAGACTGGAAACAAAGGGAAATAGCTAGCCTGGCTCTGCTCAAAAGTAACAAAATCCATAAACCAGTGCCTGTAAAATTCACTAATTAACATGACACATCTTGTTTGTTTACTTACTACAAAAACTGAAGTACAAAAACGATTTGTGGGTTAATGGGAGGTTGAGTGCTAGACTCCAGGAAGTCACCTCCAAGAAATAGCCCAGTGCATAACCCCCTATTGGACCTCATAGTTGTTTGGACACTTAGTTTCTGGTGATTGTTAGTGGTGCTTACAGGTGTATTTTGTTACTTTTTGCACAGAGCCAGAGTCATTTCCACCTGCTTCCAGTCAAGCTAGTTGCCCTTTGCTGCTTCATATTGACATGAAAGTCGTATCAGTCTTGTCATCTAACTCTGTGCAAGAAAGTGAATGAATACATTTCCCCAATATGTTAAACTATTATGGAAGGCATATAGCAAAGACCAAAGACTAGAGTATAATCAATGGAGATCCGCACAAACATGGCAACATAGACATGACTATCATAGACGTTTCCAGGTATGCTTATGCGTCAAGTGATGACATCACTGGGCCAACCAGCATGGCACTTCTTGATGGTACCAAACCAGACATGCGTTCCATCGTCTGCATTATCAGACTCTGAGTAAGCTTGTCCACTATGTGTGGGTGTGTGTGTGCATGTGTGTATGTGTGAATGTGTATGCATATGCATCTTTTGTTGTTTTTAGCTTAGTTTTCCCAGAGTACCCTGGAGTAAAAAGCCTGTCGTCCGTCTGGTGCGCTATTCCACACTAAGTGGGTCAGCGGCTGGCTGAGTAAGAGGGTAAAGTCAGGCTAAAGTCACCCAGTGAGTGTGTGTGTGTGCACTCATGATTGTGGGTGGGTGGGGACGAGTCGCCTACATCCACCATAATAAGTTCAAAGCTAGGGCAGAGTGAGGAGAAGACAGACACAAGAGAGACGAGATTTAAAAAAAGGAAATAGAGAAAACCAGACGGGCAGGAATGTACTTCATGTGGGCAGGGCTACATCTAAAATGCACGGAGTGCTACTGTACAAAATGATGGGTTCCTAATAAAAGAAAATGCAGGCGGGCATATAAAGGGGCGAGATGTGTAGATAGAAAGACAGGCAGACATGGAGAGGGAGGGCTGCAGAGAACACAAACTGCTGCGGGGTGCTTTTAATGTGAGGTATGCAGACAGACATGGGTGCAGAGGGAGTAGTAAAGTGAAGTGTACAAGACTTTATTTTGTCTGCTTTTCACAGTCTGCTTGTCTGGGTTAGACTACTATGGGCGACGCCTAGGGAGCACCACTTACGGGGTGCTTGAGTGTGTGTGTGTGGTGTGGTGGGGCACTTAGGGGTAGAGTAAGCACTGTAGAAGAATTTGGGTTAGCGTGAATTATTCACTGGTGTAGCAAGCAGGCATCTCCTCGGGCGGCGCGCTCGCCTTAAAAGCTGGAGTATGAGGCGTTGGGGTATAGCTGGGGCAGGAACGCTGCGTGTATCAGTGGGTTTACTGTGTCCACAAAGTCACAACCCAGCAGATTAGATAACCAGACGATCCTCGTCTAATTCATTTGTGGTTCACAACTCGGTGATGACGCCCTGTGACCAGCGTCTGTGTGAAGAGCCAGCAGTTGGGAAACCTAACACATGCAGGGTTTGAAATAGAGGAAAATCAAGCCAACCTCCCAATCTGCCTCCCTCTTCCATTCCACTCTCTATTCATGATACTCTCCCTTTCTCTCCGTCTCTCCCCACATTTAAACAGAGAGAAATAAATACCCTGCTCTGCTATATTTGCCAGCAGTTGTCTGTTTGGATAGTGCGTGTGTGTGTATGTGTGTTTGACTGACTAACACACTGTACTATTGCACTGTTGAGTGCAACAGGGCACTCCATGTTAAATCATTCCCTTCCCCCACCTGCACTCCTCTGCCCGCTTCCTTCTGCTCCCCCTTGCCTCCTCAACTTCCCTTCCTCTTTTAACCTCCCTGCTTTATTCACCCTCTCCTCTCTTGCCTCGAGTCTCTCTGGGTTTGAAAGTTGGAACGTGGCCAATTAACACAACAGCCGGTTCACCAAACTGAGGTGGTGGAGGAGGGGAACAGAGAGAGAGAGAGAGAGAGAGAGAAGGCTCACATCGCTACACACTGACCTACATACACTTCCACCCAGCTGATTGAATCCTACGTTGAGGCCTGCGGCCAATCACGAGTGGGGGTGGAGAGCCAGCCAGCCAATGGCGTTGGCTGCTCTCCGCGGAGCTCTTGCACTGTCTCCATACAGTTTTCAGTAATCATACAGGGTCAGAGAGAATGAGAGAGACAGAGAGAGAAAGGGTGAGCTTGACAGATGAGAGTCACAGAAAATGAGCGAAAGAAAGAGACAGAAGGGGGAGAGCGTGAGAGACAAAAAATAGAAAGGCAGTGCATGGAGGCAAAATGTGGCTCAGACAGACAAAAATAAAATGGTTGTTGCTTCCTTGTTTGCTCTCAGCCTCAGTGTCTTATGGTGCTACAACTACAGACAGATGAAGACTAATACTGGCTAATGCTAAAGAGTGGATTAGTGCCCCATATTTGTCCTTGCTCCTTTACCGGCCCAAGGCCCAGCTAGCCTTTTCTGAGCCTGAGAAGTCACCTCTTTGCTCTAATACTCCCCTCGCATCATTATGAGCCACCCAAAAATATCACGAGTGGCAGGATTTTTATTGCTGCTGTTTCCACAACACCTCATGACTCAAGGTTTTGATGATTTTCAGATTTTTCCCTGGACATGAACTTGGTTTTATGACTCGTACAAAAAGTTGCTGAAACCCTGTAATTAAAATTTTAAATCCTCAACAGTCAACCCTTTGAGGCTCTGTGGTTTTGATCCAACACCAGTGACATTTGCTTTTTTTTGCCACTTTGTGACTGCTTATACAGTAGCTGCTGAACCTTATAATCCCATTATAAAGAAGAGAGCTGCAGTAGATTTTTGTATCTGCACCCTGAGCTGAGCTTTGAAAAAAACACACATGCATGTGGACTTTGTGCCAAATAAAGCAATCAATAAAAGTGTACAAGATTTACTGTAGACGTCTGTGACATTGAGAAACACTGATCGCACTTGTCTAAACACAGACGAAGAGATACTGAGATAGCTTTCACCCTCAAAAACACACACACACCTAACTCCACACAACACACACACACCTTTGACAGCATGCTGCCACCACACAGAGGATGAGGGCATCCCTGGCAACAAGCGAAATGGAAAGTTCAACCTGCAGCCAGCTAACCACAGGCTGTAAGAGAAAAGCTTACATAAGCATTTATATTTACGTGCAACATAGGTTCTTTCCTATTCTACTCTATTTCTAAGGATCAACATAACACCATGCCATCGTTTTGCTGCGATGGCAAAAAAAGGGAAGGAAGGAAAAAGAGTCTGAAAAGCAAGACAATAAAAAAAAGCCTAGAAAAGCAAACTGGAGGAAAAAGAGGGGGAAGTGGGGAGGTGCAGAGAGGCAGCATGAGGCACACTAACCCATATTTAAAGAGATGGAGGCTTATACAGCTCCCACAACAGAGCCAACACTTTGGAAATGATGGATTATGAGAAGGAGAGAGAAGGCAAGAAGCTATGATACAGTGCCCAGGGACGAGATGGGATTTGAATCACTGGGTATGCAGAGACAAACACATTTAAACACGCACACACATGCAAACACAAAGTTACACCACATATACGACATATACCCCCCCCCCAAGACACACACACACACACACACACACACCAGTTGTGTATCTGGTTCGCACATCCTGGTGTGCACACTCATGCAAATACACACTGTACATTAATCAGACTAAAAGCTTTTCAACCACACTGTGATGTCACTGCACAGCGATAATCAACAACTATTCCCTGAGGATGCAGTGGTCAGCGCAGGTCTGTCTCACACTGGTGGTCTATACACGCCCCCCCTTCCACCGCCGCCTTCTTTTTCAGTGGTCAGCTGAGCCTATCAGGGGTGATGGGTCTTCATGAATAATGCACACATTGACTCAAGTGCTCATATGAAAATGGATTCCTGACCAATATTGACCCGTCTACTTGAAAAAAAAAAAGAAGAGCATCACTCAATCCGCTAAGCTCTCTCCAGAGTGAGGGGTCTAGGATAATTATACTGTATTGTGAGAGTGAAGTGAGAGGGGTTGAGGGGCTGGTGTGACCCTCCGGTCTGAACGTAGGGCCATTACAGAGCCCTCTCACTGTGAAACAAGTGGTGGGGCAACGGTGTTATACTGTGCAGGTAGCGTGTAAAGTAGGTATGTTTCAGAAGTCATGCTTGTTGGATCACCCCTTTGATATCGGAATTGGAAAGGCTGTGTCTGTGATTTTCCGCAACTTTTTGAAACAGATGGTCCGTCAACCCCGCCCACTTCATACAGTGGTGAATGGATGGAAGTGAGAAAGTTTGGCAAGATTTTGACCTTTCTGTCCATCTTCCTTTTTCCATTTGTCACACAACTATATCTGTCGCTTTCTTTAACATGAGTATCTTAATGGAGTCTGAAACTGTGCACTGTTACCCCCATGTGAAGGTTCAGTGTGTCTTGTCCTTTGTCTAACATGGCAGGTCTCCTGTCTCCAACCATGGCCGTAACACCTTTTAACACTTTTTCTTATAGATGTGTGTGTTTCGTACAAACTAGGTTGTTTTGGGCATGAACATATGATGTAAAAAATCTGCCAAGGCAAAATAATGCACTGTGTTTATCAGGAGGGCTGCTGCTGACGGTGAACTGCACTGAAAAACATTGCCCCTGTAGCTTGGAGGTTAAGATGGTTCAAGTCTGACCAAGGACTTCTGTTGTATCTCTCTTTTGTTCCCTGTCATCTCTCTACTGTTTGTAATGAAGGTTAGAAAAATACTTGATAAAAAAGCATTGTTACGTTCTAAGTGTAAAGAGGTTAGCCTTTGGTCAGCCCCGACAGTCAGCGGTACAAGAGAAAAGTTGTTTCAGAGTTAATTTTAATCCTCAAACACAGGGTGATTACCCTTCATGATTTGTTGCTACTTTTGCTCAGCCTGCCACATCAAATTCTCTGTGAGTTATTTCCCGACAACTCCCATAATGCCTTTTGACAATCAACAAAAAATGTGTCTAAACATGTCTTCACTATACTGTTATAATACAGATTGATTGTGATAAAGCAAAAAAATTTCAGAGATGGTCACATCAACATGTGTTTTGGCTGTTATGTGTTGTGTTCTACTTAAGTTCTTGATGCTGGAGAAGCTTGTATCTTTGCTTATTATAGAATGGATGTCACTGTATGTGTATGTTTCTGTTTCTCAGGATTAAAAAAAAAAAACACACCACTAAAAGATGAAATACTCCAAGAGACGTATATCAACAGTTGTGTTTGTAAAACGGCACTACAGTACTTTACTGTGGATTTCTTTTCCCCCTTCAATTACCCTCGGTTACAGGCGCCTATAGTGTGTAGATAGTAACAGTGTAACAGGGTGGGACAGCACATACTGTCTGCTTGCTTGACTCTCCAGCCAGATCACATGAGCTCCAACACTGTACGTTCCCCTCCCCCACCCACACCAATATGTTGAGGGAATGACAGAAGAAAAGGAGGGAAATGGAGGAGGAGGAGGAGGAGGAGGAGGAGAAGAGAAGCAGAGGGCGAGAGGCCTACTTTCGTCTTCTCAACTCTTGCTCGATCTCACTTTCAGTCTTCACATGTCGTGTTGACCTGAAGACCTCCTCCTCTGGATAGGAAAGACTGTGTGTGTGTGTGCGTGTGTGTACAGGGAAAGTGAGGATCACTCTGGGGGGGGGGGGGGGGATGTACAACAACAGCTGAGGCCAGGGCTTTCCCCTGCATTATTAGCCCAGCCCCCTCTGTGTACAGTGCTACACACACACGTGCCTATATATTCACAGTGAGCACAAAGCCTTCCCTATATCAGGGCCCCTTCACATTCAAATGCCTGGAGCAGAGCACGGAAATAAGAAATGTACACAAGAGAATGTCTCCCTGACTGCGTGTGCTGCTTGCAGCGTGGATTTATGTGTGTATATGTATGTCTTGTATGCATACTGGGGCATGCTTCTTTCCCTCCAAGTGTGCAGTGTGTGTTCACGTGTGTATTTGGCATGCTGTCCTTGCCGTGGAGCCATTTTGAGACCGTCCAGGTCTTGAGGTCACTGTCTCCGAGTATCTAGGTTACTCTCCTCCGCGGCACAGAGGGACTAAGTGATTGATGGACAGATGGCTCGCTGGTTGGGATGAAGGTCGCCGTGGGAACAGAGGGATGAGCTACAAGTAGAGAGGAACCACACATGCATACACCCATAATGCTTACAGACACACACCGCCACACAGGGTGAAGATGAAGGAAGGGCTGAAGAAGTGTGTGTATTATGAGTGTGTGTGTGTGTGTGTAAAACAGAGAGGAAGGCTCTGTGTCTGAGTAGAGCAGTGCCCAATGTGCCTTGGGGCTTTGGAGCGATTTCATGCCCCCATAAGCAATGAAATGCACAGACCCAGACACACACACATACACACTGCTGGGCATTCTCTCTGCCCAACTACCCTCTGCAGATAAAAAAAAAACAAAACATGGCACGTGCTGAGAGACGGCGAAGGACAGAAGAACAAAGATAAGCAAAGAGAGAAATCTGCTACAACATGCATGTACGAATGGTCGCAGCAGAGTGATATAAGTATTCATAAAGTATCCTCCTTTCGATGTTATTGGCTTAAGAATACATATCCAGTTTTACTGGGTCTCTGTGGAAAGTCTTCAATAATTATAGCAGTTTATGCCTTTTTAACCGTCGCACAGAAAAGCATGCACATGTTGTCTTCTGCACCCTTATACTCTTACAACTGCAAAGTCGCAGAGAGCTGTTCGGCACTGTTGGGGTTCGGTTGAGTGAAGTCAAGTTAATTTGTGCAACCCAGAATCAAATACAATGTTTAAAGGAGCAAATATAGTTGAAAATTAATTAATTAATTTTTTTTTCTCCTTATTTTTATGGGCTATCGGATTGCCCAAAATTTTTAGTTATTGAAAAAGTGTTTGAGCACGTACAGCTAAGACAGTCAAGATTATCTCTCAGACCCTAACTGACCCTTAAGGCCATGCAGATGTGGAAAGTATAAAACAAGCCAAGGACAGAACCCTTATCACTGGCCTGTGCCTTGCTCAGGGATATATCCACAGTGGCTGTTGAGTTTTTTTCATTTGTCCTTTTCATATACACCCAGCTGGTCCAAGGATATGACCTGGTAACCTTGGTCTCATATCCTCAGTGTACCATCTATGTTTTAGACCTGACCATTAAATGCAACACTCTTATGTTGAATTTCAGCAGAGCAGAATATGTGAGAGAAGGTGGACAAGGTTCACTGCTTTCAGTTCACCAGCTGCTGCAGAGTCAGACATAAGCTGTAGGCTTGTGGGTGAGAGGTCCTACAGAAACCTTTCTCTCTGGGTTACTGGGCCAGCAATCAAGTTCTGAACTTTCCCTTTGTCAGCTTAAGGTAGATATACCCCGGCCCACAACCCCGGAGTCGGATTTCACCAACTCCACAGTCTCAAGCTCGGCCTTAAAAGAGCTGAATTCATTTGAGAGATTCTTCTGTCAGCGATCCGACTCTCACGTCTTTTTCCCCAATCAAACAAGACTTGTCCAAAAACGATTTGGCTAAAGGTCAAGTCGGTTTGTGCGCCGTCAGCAAACACACAGCGACATGCTTATTAGATCGACCTGTATCTGCTGCTGCTGTGCTCCGCAGGCATATCTGCTGACCCTTATCACCCCCCCCCTCCCCCCTCTCCCACTTTCTCTCTTATAAAACCCAGGTGTGCAAACACAAAGGTTTACCTAGGTCTCATAAATGATAACAGAAAAAACGAGAGGGGAGAAATGAAAAGGAAGGAGGCCCCAGGTCTTCAGATCCACGGTAACCTCCTAATCTGGGTTGTGACTTGGCCTACTTTTTTTTTTTCATCCCAAGATGACAAGAGGCAGAAAATCTGGAAGCCTTTGCACAGATACAAAATCATTTATGGGCTCATCCTCTCTTAACTTGAAGATATGTTTATGGTGATAAGATCCCAATGGGGACTTCTATCTCAGTATCTACTTTGTAGTCATAAAGTCACAGGCAGGATTACTGATATGAGGCATTTAAAAATATGAAGGATTTAAGGCATCAGTTAGTTCTCAACAAGATTAGTCTACAACCAAACATTAACAACAAAATCAGAAGGATTCATCATCTGGAGACTATGAATCCATCCATCTAGTAGATAATTCACATGATAAGTGAGAAGTATAAGGCTTAAAAAGTATACGGCATGACCCAACCAAAAGATGGTGAGTGGTTGCAATAGATCATGGATCCAGTTTTCAACACAGAGTGCCCCAGAACAGATGGATCCCAGCTTTTAAAGAGCGAGTTGAGAGAGAGCATAATTGAAATTCTACCCCTTGCATGTTTTCTCTGGACCCAGCCTCTTGTGTAAGGAGGCAGAGAAAACACTAAAAACTGATATTTTCATATCTGATATGTGTGAAATGACAAACAAAAGCATTTAGATAGACAGAAATGAACACGTGAACACACAACACACACTCTTCGATGCAACTTCAGCTGCTGCCATCAGCCTCATCTTTCGGTTTCAGTGTTCAGTGGCTGGAGCAGGCTCAACAATGGTTTGCCTTCATCCCACAGTAACCCGCCTCCACACACACACATACACACACACAGACACACACACATAACCTCTGAAGACCAGGGCCATGGTTGTGACTTCATGAAGAGTGGGATTAGTGCTAAGAGGCTGAGTGTGTGTGGGACCTTGAGACCGAGTAACACAATGGACTCCAAACCGGCAGCTACACGCAAACATCTGAGTAGGCCTTGAAAGGCCAACACACACACACACACGTATTTTGTGCCGAGAAATGGCTGCGGGGACATTATGAGAACTATTATCCGGTGCCCAGAAAGAACTGAAAACATCATTCCCTTGTTCTAATGATGCGTTGAGGAGGCCCAGCGTGTCTACAGCAACACATCACGAGCCGTGTAATTCACACCAGAAACTGACACGCTTTGCATGTGTGACTCTTACCTATAGTATTTCACAGAGTCAAGAGAATCCTGTGTCCACATAGAAAAGCCTGTGGGTTGAACAGGTGGCTGGCCAGCCAGCTGCGTGATGGCACTCTCAGTCTTTGCTTATCAAATCTGGGGAGTGCCGTCTCTGTGGTTGGAGAGCTTCCACCTGGAACCTATACAGTATGTAAAACTACACACTGGCTACCCAAAATGTTAGATCACTTTGATCTTTATGCACAACATACCTACACTACTGGGATCAAGTTCAAATTTGTGAACACTTGTTGATTTCTCTTTTTTTTGGAGTAAACTAGAGCTGAAATCACTTTCTAAAGGAAATTAGACTGTAACAAATATTTGTTGGTTGGTGCCAACTTCCCAAATCTGATGGTTTTCAACTTTTGTCTGGTTTATAGGAATAATTGTGAACTGAATATATTTAAGTTTTGTACTGTTGGTCTGACAAAACAAGCAATTTGAAGACGTCACCTTTGGGCTCAGGGACATTACGATGGACATTTTTCACCATTTTCTCACAATTTGTACACTAAACGATTCATTGATCATACAACAAAATGTTCAGCAGATTATTTGATAATGTAAATAATCATTAGTTGCAGCTCTGATGTCCTTCTTTTCTTATTTTGGTGACATCTTTGATGCTCAAGAGTCATATTTTTAAGATACATTTCCCAGTAATCACCATCATTCAAGCTGCATGTCTAGTGCTGTGTCATCCTTATCCTAATAGGTGGTGCCCCTTGTCTGTTCTGCTCATGCTTAAGTATTTTGTTTTCTTTCTCAAACACCCTCTGGTTTCTGACAGAGAGAAAAATGCATCCCTTTTCTGTGCTTTTTCTAGGGGGAGACCTACCTAAATCCAAGGATTTACAGCAGCTGTGGTGGGCTAGTGGCTAAGATGCTGCCCATGTGACTGCAACGGTTCGATACTGGTTGAGGACCACCCTCTCTCTGCCTGCGTTCTCTGTATCTCCACCTTCAACTAAAGGTAAAATTGCCAAAAAAAAATAGCTTTAACTATTTGCATATAAGTTGAATATTTCTGGCAAGAGGAGTTAGTAGAGTCAAATGAAAAAGTGAAAATTTACAAAATGGTAAATTGATGAGACAAGACATTACCATCGCTTTTTTCATGCAACACAGAAGCTGAAAACTTAAATCTCTTAAATGAATCTACATAAGGAGACAGGTTAAAATACCACAGAGATAGGAAGTATCATTGTGTATAGATACATGATATTGGGACTTGGTTATTTCCAGCCACTTTGCTGTTGTTCCCTACATACACAATTGAGTGGGTTTTGAAAGGAAAGGAACTATTTCCACTTGTGGTTAAAGGAGAATGAAATGAAAGTAGTAGCACAGCTATCACTGGCTCAGACACTGACAAAATATCACACCACTCTGAGAGCTAATCATAATCACCTATGAGAAGTGTCTAAATCTATGACTCACTCACCTGCGAACACATGACACATGTTTGTACTGTTTGTACACACACACACACACACACACACACACAGGTGGGTTAGCTCAATTTAGATGTGGCTATGGCTTCCAAAACACTTAATCTAATATAATCCCTGTTTAATCTGCTGTCATCAATCTGGACTAACCCTGACTGAGAAGGAGGGGTATGAGTGGATCAAGGGTGAGAGAAGGGGGGAGGTGGGGAGTTGAACAGTGCACAGAAAGCAGATAATCTTGGTTTTAAGAGCGAGTGAGAGCAACACAGAAAGACTTGTGAAAGTGATTTCTCCTCCTCCATGATATATGTCAGCAGCACATCACTTTCACTCCCTCCCCCACTCCCTTCGTCTTCTGTCCCCAAGACACAGAAAGCTTTATTGGAGTAAATTAAATGTTAGTCGGGAACAGTAGCTCAGCCCCGGCCTTTGCAGACTCAGTGATGCCAGATAGATGGAGTGGTGTAATTGAAAGAGACACGCTCAGAACAAAACAAATTAAAATTTAAAAGCCAAGAGTTCGCGCTGGCGAGCAAAATTCAGAGATGATAACTTTAAATCAGCAGATGACTGCTGACTGAGTTCAGATGATGATGCGAGACAGAGGGAGATACACCTGTTTCTCCATCACCCAAAATACAAAAATCATTTATTATTTTAACTCCTGCCTCAAACAACGCATACACACAATTAATTACATATGAAAACTAGGCTGGACAACACACACAGACGGTGTGTTTATGATATGTTGGTGTGTGTGTGTGTGTGTGTGTGTGTGTGTGTGTGTGTGTGTGTGGTGGCAGAGGGAGTCGATTACAGAGGCGGAGGAGGCAGAGAGGGGCCCACTTCAGCAATGTGGTTATCGGAGAAACTGAAAAGCAAGGCCAGAATGGGAGGTATGTGCAGTCTGACTGTCTGTGTGTGTGTGTGTGTGTGTGTGTGTGTAGGACGGCGGGGGGAGGGGAGATACGTTCAGTGGGTCACTGTGTTATCAGCTGTCACCCAAACTGTGAGTTGTCCCCCCACCTGCTTGACATATTATCTGTTGCTATGGAGACAAACAAGTCACAACCCCTCCTCTCCTTCGCTCTGTTGACACAAGTATGCATGCCTTTATGCATACACGCATATGAGCATGCACACATAATAGTTGAGGGTACGGTAGTCATTAACTATACTCTACACTCTTAAAGGTGCTCCTTCTCTGCCCAGTGAAAACTGTTTGTGTTGCTGTATCCATACATAAATGGGTTAGATAACAATAGACAGAGGAGGAAGGAAATGAAGAAGAAAGGGGGCGTGTCCACTGTCATATTCCCACCAGACAGACAAATTTGGCCTTAAATGCTTACTTAAAGGAATAGTTTGTCATCTTGAGAAATATGCTTATTCGTTCTCTTGTCAAAAGTTGTGAAGATCAATACCACTCCCACGGCCGTATGGTAAATACAAGGCTTAGCTTAGCATAAAGACAACAGCAAGCCTCGCTCTGTTTTGTTTTGTTCATTAACATCTTGTTTGACTGGTCACCTGGCAACTGCTTCAAGCACAACCTCCCATAAAGCCGTGTGTCATTTTAACACTCAGCTGTTTGTACCGACTGAACAAACAGTTGCATATGAATTAGTGAGCTTTTTGTCACCTTTGGACAGAAGCAGGCTAGCTGTTTTCAGTCTTTATGCTAAGCTAACTTTACTGGCTGCTGACAGCACCTTCATATTTACTGTACACACATGAGAGTGAAATTGATTTTACAAGGAACCTTTATCAAGAAAGCATATAAGCATATTTCCCAAAACGTTGAACAATTTTTTAAAACATATTTTGTGTGATGCTCTTGAGTACTTGAGCACATACCATAGACACAATGCTAGCCTCTCTTCAGTCCCTTCACAACTAAAACTGCTCATGACTCATTAACTTATATACAGTAGTGCTGATGCATCAATGTAATGCTCAGCAAATTCACTTTCACTAAAATATCTGTATGGGCATGTGAAGAGTGGTCACAGATGCTTGTTTAATAAATACTGGTGCTTTTTTTTTTTTTTTACACTGATTGATATATACAGTTACCCAGACAAAAATACCACTTATGCAAACACTGTGTGCAGACGTTTAACACAGTTATGTTTTTTTTTTAACCCATAGGCATGTTTGTTTTACACATGTGTATTTACAGATAAATCTTATTTAGACAGAGCAAACTGGGCAAAGGGGGCATGTAATTACTGGTTTTCTACATGTTTTATTTATTTTTACAGTGACAGACAGACAGTGTGTCTTGGAGCGATATGTTCATAGTATGATTTTCCAGTCTGAAAGGTGTTACAAAACTGTAACTTTTCTGCTCCATATAATTGACTGATTCTGCTGGAGAAAACTGTTCTTTGCTTAACCTTTCTCCAGTGAGGTCAAAGGTCAGGGTTAACTACAGAGCATTACCAGTCTGAGCTGGTATGTTGTGTGCTGGTCCTGGATGTTAGAAGAGATTTCCACTACCCATATATCCCCTTTTTGTTTTGTGCATCTAGGGAATTTCTGTCATTATGATGCATTTCTTACCTGCCAGCACCAGCTCTTGATAAATTCTTGCAGCTTCAGCTGTGCTCTCTGCTGCAGTTATCAGGCTGAAACACTAGTTTCATGCACCAACAGTTGGAAAAGATGAGTGTAATCTGATGTTGTATAAACTGCTGAGCAATTGTTTTGCAGTGTGCGGGTGTTTTGATAGCAGGATCAGAAATGTTGGTGATTCAACAGGCTCTGGAAAGATACTGAAATGTGATAGTTCTTCAAGCTCTAGTCCTCAAGTTCAGTGAACAAGTTAAAATTAATCATCTGGGAAAGTTCCACTTTAGATTTGTTATGATGCTGGCCGTGGAAAAACACAGCATCAGCATAACCAGGCACCATTGCTAATAAACTGAATGTTACAAAATGTGATATTTTTCCAGAGGGATTATTTTGCTTACTGCTACAGTTTGAACTGAATAAAAGTGACTAATACAGTACCTAATATGCCTTATAGTACACAACAAGAAGAGAAATAATACTGTATGTTAAAAGGAAAAGTTTGCTTTTTTGTCCTCTTGCTGAGAGTGAAATTAGAAGATTGATACCAGACTCGCACATGTGCAAATATGAAGCTAATGCCAGCAGCCAGTTAGCTTAGCTTAGCTTAGCATAGACTGGAATCAGGGGGTAACAGCTAGCCTGGCTCTGTCCAAAGGTAACAAAATCTGCCTTCCAGTATCTCTAAAGCTCAGTACTTATGTTATATGGCATTTCTTTAAACTGTAAGAACTGAAAACTGAAATGTAAAAGGCTTTGGACAGAACTGGACTAGCTTTGTGCTACCCTAAACTAACAGTTTGTTGGTTGCTGCATATATTTACCATACAGGCATAAGACGGTATCAATCTCGAAAGCAAGTGGACATAACTGCAGAATAAACTATTTGTATGAATTATGTCCTGCAAGAGCACAATGTACATGAGGCAGCAGAGTTGACAGTTGCGGCACACATGCCAGTCTAAATCCAGCCCGCATCTTTAGCGTGTTATCAGCATGTGAGACACAAGTGTTTGTATATTAGATGTTATCAAGGACTGGGCATGTTCAGGCAGCTGGTTTCTGTTTTGCTGTGCGCATGTGTCTGTTTAAGATGAACAGACTGACATAAAAAACACAACATATAAATCCTGTGACCTGTCTGCCCCCAAGTATCATCATCATGTGATTAAAATCCGCCTTGAACTATGAGATTTCTATTCAGTGCAGCTGGGGCACATTCAGGTTTTAAAACTGCTCATTTAATTTACAATCTGCATATTTACACGACAACAAACAACAACAACAATGTGGCCATAAAGTCTCAACTGTCTCTAAAAAACGTTGCAGTGTTGCTATGATGGCCACAAAAAGACGAGGAGTGAAACGAGAGGAGAGGCCAAGATTTATCTCCATTCATTAGAGCCCACAACAGATTTCAAGAGTTGGGCTTCAGAGGAGCAGCAGCGAGGGAGCTACAGGGAGACGGCTTGTTTTTGCTTGTGTTTTACATTCAGACAAATGAGGGAGCTGGCAGGAAAATAATGAGGGATGGCATGAGAGAGAGAGTGTGGAGTGAAAAAGAGGAGTTCGAGTGATGAAAGAAAGGCAGAAACTGTGAAAGAGGGTTAGCCTTTAGCCGAGAACAGGCTCTTAAAAATTAATACAGTGATCTGAATTCATCCCGAGCGCATTGAATAATTGAGAAGTGTCTTTGAGGAGAACAGATCGTGCGGAGTCTGACATGGCTGGGGTGGCGAGGACAGAGAAAATGATGGGGAAACCAGTGAAAAACAAAAATTTGATTTTCTTTCTGTCTTGCCTGGTCTTTTGATGCCAATTTTTACAAAGGAGGAGAGTACATATTGTAGACACAGAAACACACAGGAGACCTCAAAACAGAACACCCAAATAGATTACTGTATCTGCATGCTACAAACAGTGGACTAATTATAAAAAAAAGAAAGTTTGATGAATAATGTGTCCACTTTCACAGACAGATGGACACATAGTCAGATATTGAAAAAGAGACAGAGGAACATACCTGCAGAATCTATCACATGGCCAAAAGTATGTGGACACACCTGTTCACATACTTCTAGTAATATCTGGTCTGAATGTAGTCGGATGTTTTACGAAGTGCTCTTCTTTGCTTTCTTGCAAAGAGTTAAATAAAAGCATTGATGCCACTTGCACAGTCAAAATGAAACCAACTCTACCAGTTAGCTTAGCATAGCACAAAGGCAGTAAACAAGGGGAATTAGCTAGCCTGGCTCTGTCCAAAAGTAACAATATCTGCCTACCAAACCTCTATATTGACACAGAATAAACAAATGAGGTATGGGATATTATATTATAGATAAGCGAGTTTTAGAGGTGCTGCTGGGCAGATTTTTTTTCGTTTGGACAGAGCCGGGCTATCTCTCTTACCTCCTGTCTCCAGTCTGTGTGCTAATCTATGCTACATGCTGGTGGAAGCTTTATATTTATTGTAGAGATATGAGAGTGGTATGGGTCATCTAACTCTCTACAAGCAAGCAAATGGGTGTATTTATATATTCATTTTAATATAAACTATTTAAATGAACTATTCATTTAAGGGTAATCTCATCACTACAGCATACAATGATATTTTAGATACTAATGTGCTTCAAAATTTGTGGTAACAGTTTGGAGACAACAACAACAACACGGCAAAGCCTGTGGGCCCACAAAGAGAGGTCCATATAGAAATGCTTTTCTTAGTTTGGTGCAGAAGGCCTTTACTAGCCTGCACAGATCCCTGATCTCAGTCCCATCCAGCACCTTTGGGATGAAGTGGGATGCTGAGTACAAGCCAAACATTACTACCCAACATCAGGGGTGACGTTATGAATGCTTTAGGGCTGAATGAGCCAAGTGGGTCCTGGAGAGTGAAGACTGTTATAGCAGCACATTAATGCCAGTGCTTTGGGAATAAGATGTTTAAAAATATGGGTGTAATATTCAGGTGTTCACACACTTTTTTGGCCATGTAGGGTAATTCTCTGATGTAAAATATAGATGCAACAAAGCTCCTCTGGCATCCAAAGAAAAAATGTGTTCATTGATTGGAAATGGATCTAGAACAGAGCCTGGGGGTTTTCCTCCACGCAGAGGTTGACTGCTCTGACACTGTTCAGACTTGGAGGGGTGCCTGGAGCTGGTGGGTTCCCATAACCCATCGCCCTTTTACCCTCACACACCCTCAAACCCCTCCATTGGGAATCACAGCCAGAGGGCAGTTGTAATACACCAATTTAGAGCAAAGCTTGTTAATTTACTCCCTCAGCTCCCCCTCCCCTCTCCCGCTTCTGCTGTCTTCACACCCCCACCCCCCAGACCCCCTCCACTCCCCTTTTTATTGCCTTTTTGCTTCAGTTCCTTCAGCTTGGCACGGTGCCAGCTCCATCTGAGAGGCCTCCTGGTTGTGCTCTGAGTACCTGAGCACACACACACAAATACACACAGACAGCCCCTGTTTCCCCCAGCTAATCTTTTTTGGTATTTTCTACAGTATTATAAGAATTTCCTTACCAGCCAGTCATCTCATGTAGAGCTCAGAAGTTTAAATTCCAGTCACTAGTAGCCTAGTCCTGCAATAATATTCATGGCTGACACCAGGATCTTATCGCGAGAGTTCATTTCACTCTGCACTGATGGACAGCCAATGAAAAGACTAATGTTGTCTTCTTTTTCTTTTTTTTTTTGTCAACCCTGTCCCACTCTGATAGGAACAATAAATAATTTCAGCCCCAAAGAATCAACACTTTCAGCTTGTGAGGCCATTAAAATGGTAATCAACACGCCTGGTGGGCTTATGAGGGACTGTTTTCCATACGCCTGCAGACAAAGTCAGACAGGGGAATGTGCGGAGTGTAGGGCGGTGGCCTTTGTGTATGTGTCTGTGTGTATTACGGTCGTGCCATGGCTGAACCTCTCACTCCTTTTGGATTCTCTGTTGAGTAAAAAAGTGTGTTCAACTCTTGTCAATTCGTGGTTTTTAGCTGAACACTAAGCACCTGCAAATAGACGTCAATTATAAGAGGACATTAAGACTAATGTGAGTGCTAAACAACAACCTCAAGTCCACAGTAAACACTTCCTGCTGCAACCCTATGAGTCTTAAAGATAAAGTAATCTAATTAATGAATTCTAATGAGTTAAACTAATTTTAGACCCCTGGGTAAATTAAGACCTGCAACAGAAACTCAGTCATGAACCCTGGTGATAAGCCTGAACATGACCAGGCAAATGTGCTGTATGTGTCTGTGCATGTCTGTCTGTGTGGGAATGTATGGCAGGTTTAAAAACACGCATGGAAACCTAAGTAGCCAACTTAATCTGAGGTAGAGAGAGCAGTATGTACCATATGTGTGTGTGAGTATGTGTGGCTGTTAAACCTTCATTCCCATAAATGAGAATATCAGATGTGCGTGTGTGTGCGTGTGTGTGCATGCGTATTTATGTGTATTGTCGCTGTGACATAACTAGGTCTTGGCCTGTGATGGGCAGCTGCTGGGAACATGGGGCCTGTTACAACAGGGTTAAGTAACACTAGAGCACAAGGTTCAGCGCAGCACACACCCACCCGAGTACTCGCACACAAATACACACAGGTGCACCTAATCTTTCGATTATTTAAAGGCACACAAATGAAAGGCGCACACACACACTCAGAGAGTTACAGGCATGTTTACAGGTGCTATTTTGAGATGCAGCCCATCACTCCCCCCACCCCCGCCTTACCAAAGCTTCTCTTAGCACACATTTCAGCAGCTCTGACCCAGACCTACCCCTCCAGGACACAACTTCATAACTCTTACTACTCTAACAGTACATGAGTACTGTGGTGTTTTCCCAGTGAGAGAGTTTAGCCGAGGTCATCCATATCCTCTACTACTTCGTAGATGACAACCTAAACAACAGTCACATTCAATACATATATTCCATTTGTTGTGTGAAACATCTCTGCTCTTCTCTTAGGTTAATGTTTTAGTATCAGAAATACTAATATGTATGATTTTAGTCTCTAGTCTCTCCTGCTTAAAGACAGTCTCAAGTGATAAAAGCTTTCCTAGTTATGCTTGGCTGTCTCAACCTACTTTTACCAGGGCTAATGGTTAACTGACAGAGATATGAAGCAGAATGACGTAAGTGGGAACCTGGGAGAGAAACCCCCTGGGATTACTGGGATTTGCTCAGCAAATCTCCTCAACAAAGGTGCCCTGGCTGCATGAAACTGTAGGTGTTCAAGCCCAGCTGTGTGTGGAGGTGAAACCTAAGAGTCTCTGAGAATGAAACGGAGAGGCTCTGAAAAAGTCCCTGTACAGAGGTAGTCCTCTGAACACCTGGCTCTGCAGGCTGTCTTTGGTTTCATGGGCTTTTTTACTAAAACCTGGCTGCAGCCTGTGACATGTTCAGGCCTTAACTGCGGAGGAACCTGCTCGTCAGATTGGAGCTGTAAAGATGTATCATCCTAGAGAAAGGTCTCTGTTGATGAACTTCGAGACGAAGAACTAAAAAAGCACAGGCTGTGAGCTGCAGCCAACATTTATTGACAGACCATGTGTAATACTAAACCACCGACAGCTTGGCCCTCATGCCCAAAATTCCAGGAGTAACAGCTCTGCATGGTGACAGCGAACCCGGCCTTGACTTGGGGCTACACACACACAACCTCCCTCTTTGCTCCTTACTGGACCATATCATATAGCAAAACTTGAGAAGCCCTGACAAAATATGGCCTATATGCTCCACACCCCATGAGAACTGGTCCCTCAGATTCTGATGGGTGTTAATCTCTGCTCTCTGACCTTCTGCGCCTCCCTCCTACTATGTCTCCTATCCGTGGGCCCAGTATGTCTTTATGTCTTTAAGGGTAAAGAAGCTTTACCCTTAACAGCTCTCCCAAACTCACGGCAACCCAGCGGTTATGTAATTCCCCCATGGCAGGATCAGCAACCTTGGCAGTTGCCTACCTGACCCAAGAGACTGATACATGCCTGCCAAGGTTTACATAACAAATGGCAAACAGGGCAATGCCTCTGTGGTTACAGTAGAAATTTAGCTTCTAAATATAAAAGCAAAAAACATAAAGTGATAGAGCCATAAAGTCATAATATCACTGCTTACAACCACAAAAAGACTAAATGAGTTTTCATAGTAGAGGAGAGGTCTTCTCAGGATTCCCATTCTCCCACATGACATTACTGTTTTGTTTACATTCAGCACCTTGTTCCATCAATGGATTAGCTGCTGTTCAGTGCTAAACTGTCTTATGTAATTGTATCATTCTCTGACAGTCTTAAACTGGAGGGGGGGGGGGGGGGGGGGGCTCACTCGAAATAGGCTACTGTGTTTCCAGAAAAACCGGTTACAACGTTTCTGTTTGCTCTAATTCCAGACATGTGACTATGGCTGTGGCCTCCGAGGAGTATTATGCACATAACTCATCAGAAACGTCAAACCAAAAAAAAAAAAAAAAAAAAAAAAAAGACAAAGGACATTCATCTGATGCAAATTCAAACTCAAACTCCTCCACCTTATTTATCTATTAAATGTCTGGGAATAAATGCAAGATATTATGCTTTGGTCAATTTAAAAGATAATTATGTGTGTGTGTGTGTGTGTGTGGGGGGGGGGGGGGGTTCACTAAACCTCACACAGTTTCAAGAGATTAATGATCTTAAATGCCCACTGATGTGATTTTTCTCCTCATTTTCACTACGTTTTCAGGCTGATCTGTAATTTCCATTAGAATGATAATGAGAGGTATAATGGGTGCCAGACTTCCCAAATAGTGGCTCGTAAAAATACGCCCGCGCTGGCATAATTGTGTGTGTGTGTGTGTGTGTGTGTACGTCAGTGGGTTTACAAGCCACATGCTTTTTGTTTTTGTTTTGATGGAGGAAGGAGGGGGGCTGGGTGGCTGAGTGAGTGGGGAAGACTCTTACCTTCCATCCTGCAGAGCTGTTGCTGTCGCCTTTGTCTTTGAAGTAAGGGATGGATCTCACCATCCAGTCATAAATTTGGGACAGTGTCAGTCTCTTGTCCGGCGCGCTCTCAATGGCTTTGGTTATCAGGTCGGCGTAGGAGAGATTCCCCCAGGCGTTGCGGCGAGATGATGCTTTCCTCGGGGTCTGCTGGGCGGCCAGGCTGCTCGGGGTGAGCGCGCCAGAGGTGGCCGTCGGGGAGTGCGTGGAGAGCGGGGAGCCTCCGCTCTCCTGGCCGGGTGAGGAGAGCGCTCCGTCGGCGACGGGGCTGTTGCTGCTCTGGTCCTCTATCGCCACACCGGAGCCATTGACACTGATGGCCGTCGGGGTGGCACTGTCCTCTTCATCATCCTCCTCCTCGGGGATAATATCAGTGTCATTGCTCTCCGGTTTCACCGCGTTCGAGTCCGGACGTGGCAGCGGCCAGGTGCAAGATCGGGGCCGCTTCTGGGGCTCGAAGTCCGGGTCGATGACCACGTCCAAGTCCGGGAGTGGGTCGGCTAGCGGAGCCTCAGCCATTATCTCCCGCTCGAGTCACAATCTTGTCCCCGTTGCCAGGTAATAAAGTTATAAGACAAGAAATGAGGAGCTGTCAAAGTCGCGTCCCATGAATGCGCGCTCCCGTCCTTTGTTGCTATTCCACACCAGCGAAGTCCCAACAGGGCCAAGAGCAACTTAGTTATTAACGCCTGTTGAGGACATAAAGAAAGAATAAACAAGCCCAAAACACTCGGTTAGAGCCAAGTTACAATGCAGCCTACCCTACAAAAGATATGCAATAGGCTACTCCTGCTGTGTAGTTTAACACATTTCCGCGACTGAAGCTACAATAAACTCCTTAGAAATAACAAAAAGGGTTAAATGAAGCTGTTGCCTCACTGAGCTCGACTACATTCATAATAAAACACCACTTGCTCATCAATCGGAGCTCTACGCAAAAATTCCCGTCCTGGTGCAAGGATCTGAATCCACCTACTGGAAATCAATGAAGGAGAAAGTGCTCAAACCTCATCACTCTGGGAATAAAAACCCGCCTCTGAACACTTTAAATGAAATACCTTGCACGGCCAGTCACTTGCGCTCCGTGGCACCACAGTAAAACCCCGAAGAAACTAGATCCCGGATTGTCCACGGCCACTTCCCGATGCCATCTTGACTCTTTTTCTCTTTCACTCCTCAAGCGCGCTCAGCGATATAGAGACAGATAGGATGTATGCAGGGCAAGTCAGTGTCGATGTGGAATAAGACTGCCACCTCACTCTGGGTTACTACTGTATCTCGATTTGCTCTCCACTCAGCAATGCACACACTCACACACACACACGTACACACACATACACAGACACACGTACACACACACACACACACACACACACACACACGCATGCAAGTCGATCAAGGGCCGGCCCCCTGGATCCTGTGCATGGGATCGCCTTTTAAAGAGACACTACAGTCCTATAGGACGGAGCAGTCTGAGCTCAGGTGGAGGCTGGGACACGTCTTGACATGTTACTGATGGGCACAGAAATAAAGGGACACAACAGAAAAAGAAAAGAGAAGCATTACAGTGGCAGAGAGGGATGATAAAAAAAAAGGGGTGTTTACATGCCCCATTTCAGTCTGCAGGATAATAGAATAACTGGTATTGCACGTGTGCTACAGGTTTCCACTTTGTTAGAATTCATTAAATTAGATTTTTAAAAAGGCAGTTTAGGGCTGCAACTTATAATAAAGTCCATTACTGATTAACTGGTTATTAATTGGTCCATATATTTTCTGAAAATAATAATTATGATATGAATAAATGGTCACTAGAGTTTCCCAGAGGCCAAGTTGACATATTCAAATCACTTGTTTTGAATGCCAGACAGTCCAAAATTCAACAATATTTAGTTTAAAATCATATAAGGCAATGAAAACTAGCAGATACTCACATTTGAGAAGCAGAAACCAGTGAATTTTGGACATTTTGTTATCAAAATTCACCTCTAAAGCAGTAAATAAAAAATAGTTACAGTGTTAGAACTGAAATTATGATTTCAAAAAGACCTATAGTCATCATCAGAAGTATACTACAGTAATGTACACATTAGTCCCTGCAGAAATATTGTTGAAATGTTACAGTCATACCATGAAAAACAAAACACAGTATTAATGTAAACCTACACTTATTACAAGATTTTATTAAATATTACAAAACATCATGAGGAGTATTCACATGATCAGCAGGATGAAGAATATGCTAACAGTCTCACAATATCATGTGTGATTTTGTCAATTTGTACAGTATTTGTGTGTATTTAGCTTAATGCTATAAGAAGCTTTATGTCATAGGCTATTATTTTGATAGGCTACTTACTGACGGTGCTTCACAATAAAAGCATTTGAAACATAACATCACGTATACTGTGATTTCGATCATCCTCTTGTTGCATCAGTGTGAAGGCTGATTGTGCCTTTAATCACTGAGCCAGGCTGTCAATCACGCCTGTCAGAGCGCGCGGGCCACGCCCCCCCCCCAATCCAGGTTGACGTCATCCCGTTTATTAGCCAGAGATAAGAGGAGAAAAATCCTAGATGGTTCTCCATCCTGCAAGTGATGCTCTGGACCTTGTCCCTCCTCCCCCACCTCTCCTCCTCCTCCTCCTCCACCTTGACTGGATCAAAACAGCCTCGACCACGTCTTCTTTGTTCCACCGAGGACTGCCTGCCTGCCTTGCGCGCGCTTGTCGTTTCTGTGCAGGAATGCGCGTTCACAACTGACCATAACAAGATATACCTTTGATATTACTGAATGAATTTATCATGAGTCAGTGTTATTGTGTTTTTTGTGTTTTGACACATCACAATAATATGTTAGTATTATTGGATATTATACTTTATTATATTATACGTTTATTAAGGGTGAGTGCATTTCTTCCTCTACAGTTTATTTAGTGCTAAAAATATAACTGTGAATACTTTTGCATTTGTGTTTGTGGGGCTCTCTATGTTTAACTGACCACTAATTCACATTTAATCAGGCAGACAACACACACACGGACACACACATTTACAACAGCAGTCTGGAGTTTGTACAGTATGGGATTACAGGGCATAGTCAGTCTACACACACACACACACACACATTGTGTGATGGTTTTGTTTCCTTCACGTCAAAGAGAATACCTGATGCAGCAGTTTGGTTCCTGCAGAGAACTATAGAGTTAACTGCTCACTGGATGTACAGGGAGAGGTTAGGATGTCTGAGTGTGTGTATGCAGGAACACTGTCAGTCAGAGATAAAGCTTGTTTGTTTTTTATCCTAGTTGAATAAATTCTCACTTATTTTCTGAATATCAAATGAATTTTTTGTGTATGTATGTATTTTGCGATCGGTGATGATCAAATCAGTCATTTATTTAAACATCTCAAGACAAAGTCTTGATGTGAACACACTGTTTGGATGTTGTCGTGTCTGTTTGCATAGACCACAACAATGACATTTATCTACTTTTTACCTAGGTATAGAATTGCCTCTGCAGATTGGAATAGTAGATTAATACAGTGTATATATGTATATTTGCCAGCTGTTCAGTCATATTTGATCAGATGTGTTGACTTATGTCATGTAGAACAAAATAAGCACCATACCTGTACATTACAATACCTGGCTGGAGTGTCTCTGGCATTTGGCCAATTAACTGTGCTCCAATATAAGCCAGGTTCATGTTTCGTGTCCCATTTGAAGGATAGTGTCACACAAGGGCACATTATGCACACAAGCAAACAAACTCACACAAATCATTTGTATTTTTGTGCCTTGTGTTCTTTGCGTGGTACAATTCTTAATCCTAAAGTCTTACAACCTTATAATATAATTTTAGAACATTTTGCATTTTATCCAAGTCACCTAAATGTAATGAAAAAGCAGAAAAGTATCAAGACACCACACAGGTATAATATTCCTGTATTCCAGACAAAAGGTGAACTGTTTTCCCTTTGTCAACATGGGGCATCAAGACTGTGGTCCAGAGAGGATGGAGACTATGACCACCCCTCTAAGCCAGCGTGGATCATCCAATTAAGACAATCACAAAGCACGGCAGCCATCTCTGTTTGTGTCTGATGTTTCGCTCAAACAGTGTAATGCTCTGATTGGATTAGGGGCCTCGGCATAAGGCGTGATTGATTTTTCTTTAATTGAGAGTTATGGTGGGATAGACGTGTGGCCTTGCCACTGACTCAAGCACTTTTTAATGACACACATCATGTGCCTGTATCCGTGCGCACACCCACACACCTGCACACACACAGAATGGCTACAGAGCCATTTACTGTGCCTTGATTCTAATGAGATTATACATTTACTCTGGGGATTTTGTACTTGTTCCATAATACTGGCTGCTTGGACACAAACACAGTATCTTATATAATGGTCTTGGTTAAGACACTGTAGGTGCTGCTTGCTGCTCTGACAGTGGTTGTCAGGGCGGGCTCGTCCAGGCTGGAGTGGTGCACTAGGATGACCTCATCCTTAGATGGACGCAATAACAAACCTTGTAGCAATTGGTTGCCCTCTGCTGCCACCTACTGGCACACAGGATGGAGTTGCAAAATGAACTTAAAATCTCTGTCTTCTCTTTTATTATAACTGAAATATAGACGAGAGACAAGAGAGGTGTTTATATGTTGTCTGACAAAATCAGGTTACCCTTTATCATTTAATCTGTATTACAGCTTTTTTAATGTTTTGGTCATTTGGAAGACAAGATGTTAGTTTTCATGTCAACACTGGGGCACATTTCAGCGAAGATTTTTTACTGTCTATGTCATTGCCTGTACTAAAGCAAGACAAATTTCCTCTTCCCACAGAAACAAAATAACAACTGTCGTCAAAATATACCAGTAAAGTCCAGTTCTACTTGATTAAGCATGCAGACTTAACAGCTACAGAGCTTAACATAAAGGTGGCTCAAAAATTCCCTGAATAGTTCAGAGTTCATTAGCAAAACGTATGTATAACATTTTGAATTCATGCCAGGTTTCATAATTCCAAACTTCCATAGAAACAGAAACTTTGAGAAAATGAGAACATTTGACTTTTTCCACATTCACCACTAGAGGGCGGTAGCCAACTATTGTGAAGGACACTTGTTCCCCATTTCTCTCCATGAGACAAGCACCTGTTGGAGAGCTTTCCATACTAATGAAAAATAAATACTCCACAAGGGGGAGAGAGTACGCCTCACAGTAAAAAGATACAACACATGTATAAGATGAGGAGGAGTCAGATCTAAAGGAAAACAAGTACCCAGTTTTACATTGTTATATATTTACTGAGGATCAGGCCTTTCCTGAAGTAAATTGCTGCTTATTCCCTAAAACATTAAGCTTCGCCCCAAAATAGACTAATAAACAGGAGCTTTTGCTTATGCTGTGTCAGTAGTTAGTGAGGTACTGTGTTATCTGGAGGTATATAATTATCCTGGCAGTCATAACTGGATGTTAGGTGTCCATGCGTTTCTTGCTGTGACTGCGGTCTCCCTCCATCCAGTATTTCTCACTTTGCATCTCCATCAGTCTGGAGACGGTCCTCTGGAAGGCAAAGATCTCCTCCTCGGCCGTGAACAGAGTCAGACGCTCTGCTGCCTCCTGAAGAGAGCAACGAACACATAGGATTAGCAGTTGATACACTCAAATCCAGTGGAAACTGAACTGAATATGGGTTGGAGAGGAAAGGTTTAGAGCAGCAGGTCTGTGGGTGTCAACACTGCATTACTGAAACAACTGAAAAATCATGAGGTTAATACAGTATATTAAGGGGATGACAGGTATTGCAAAACAGATAGTAATCAAGCCAAAAACGAGAATAACATTGTGACATCTGATACAATAAACTCAATAACACGGGGTTACATGACATGTATATTAGAAACTGAATTATCATAAATATGATGTGGTCTCTTTTAAAGAGAAATCAGTGGTGTGATTTTCCAAAGCTCAGGTTTGTGTTGATGTTGAGCTCCCATTCATCTTTGACTGGAGATGATGGTTTTCCTGCTGTTTTAACTTCTGTTGCAGCAGATGCGATCTTACCCCGCTGAGGCCCAGGTCATCCAGCAGCTGTCGGTCCCTCTCATCTTCACCTCCAGAGTGGACGAACAGCCGGTCTAAAGGAACTGCCGCCAGCAGCACCACTCTCACCTGGGACACAGGCACAAAATGTCCAGTTTGTTTATGGAGGTAAGTTACTATATTATTAATGATTAAGAGTCTCTTTCTTGGGATTAATATTAAATGAGAGCAGTTGACTGCTTATTCATTGCCTACTTACAATGACAGAACTTATATTTATGGCCATTTTGAGGTGTTTTATTGCATTCCTGAGATGATAATGATAAATGCATATTGACTTTTCTTATGGAATCAAGTTTCCTCTTTGACACAATACAGAACTGATTGGTAAAATTACAGTGCATAGGAAGTGAATTGAAATGAGCACGGTGGTGAGTGGTAATGCACGTATAATTTTTTGTTGCATTGAATGGAGTAATGATTCAATATTTCAGATTCAGTAGTAATATTACAGTAATATTATTAATGCCCACACAGGTTTAGTGATGTAGTGTATGATTAATTTACGTGTGTAATAGGAAAGTGATAAATTAAGAGTAATGAAGTAATATTTCCAAGTAAGGATGAGTAAAGGCAGAAACCGACTTTGAAATCAAGAAGTAATGAATGATATGATGTATGCGTAGAGACAAGCCCATCCCTGGTTTGTCAGCTGGATACCTTCTTGTCATAGAAGTTGTCTATGAGGGTGGTGAAGCGTCTGGCCTGGTCCTTCAGTGTCAGCGTCAGCATTGGAATATGGCGGATAAATACGGTGTCAAAGAGCCGTGCCATCTCCAGGTAGTCACTGGCACCCAGAGGCTGGAAAACAACAGCTGAGCAGGTTACGCGCCACAGTAAAGTCACATCTGAGCTTCTGAGTAAATAGTTCATGAACATAACATGCACAGACACATGCACTGTGTATATTGCGGTCTATAAACATGGCTTGAAAAAATGCCAACTGTCCAATGACGGCACCTTGTGCAAAAGGTTCAGGCTGATGTCATTTTGGTCCCTGTCCTTGGTTCTTTGCCACTCAGGATGATTGCTCTCAAAACTGATGTGGGTGTGCCAACATATGTCAAAAGAAGCCTTGAAGCTCAGGTGCCTGCAAAAGCTCATGGCTATCCATCAAACTTGAGACTTTACACACACACACATACACTGCAGCTTACTGTACCACACTGCTTTATGTGAAGCACAACAGGCTCAACTATTCACAAAATTGTCAATAGACTTGCTTTTTGACATTGAGCGTAAAATAGGACGGAGATGGAGGGAAGGTGATTCAGTTTGAGAGGAAAGGCTTGGACAATAAGAATGCAGGGGAGGGAAGAAGCAGAACAGAGGAAATAAAAAGGCAAGAGAAGTGCTTTGGATTTGAGCAGTTTTGATTAGTGGTGAGTGGATTTTGTGTGTGTGTGTGTGTGTGTGAGAGTATGTGTAAGTCAAAAGAGAATCAGGGAATCTTGTTTCTCAGGTGGTCTAACTGGGGTATCTGTGGTTTGAGCTCAGCTCAAGGTCGTTGTCTACATTTCATGTCTCTCTATATATCAAACTGTCTAATAAAGAAATCATCATAAAAAGAGGAACTGGTAGAGTAAAGGTCTGTGCTCCATTCCTAATGTTCTTTGTTAACACTTGAAGAAAAGTGATATATAGCTAAAGATGGTGATTATCCACAGCAGTAAGTATTATCATTAGGAACATGTGTTATTATGTAACTCGTGAAACGGCTGTTTTAATTAGAGAATGCTGGCAGTGAAGCAAATTAAGAATTACAGAGAATTTTTTTTTTAAAGGAAAACTAACAAGGATAAAACACTCACTCTGCCACACAGCTCGTCAAAAGTACAGTCGGCGATAGAGCCACAGGTCTTCTCCAGAGTCACATCTCTGCCCAGCACTGTCAGCACCCGAGGACCTGTAACTATGGAAACACACACGCCCAACAATATTAGTGATCCTCAGTCGTACAGAGCCGCTGTAGTGTCACATTTTGAAAAAACACATCCATCGAGGAAGGAAAGTTAAAGACAAGAGAAGCTGTCTGTTATTAACTTAAAAAGCAGAAAACAATAAGTGAGGAATAAGAAAGCTAGCCATAGTTATGTGCATTTCCATTCTAATTACACCTGTACACCTGCTTCCTCATGCAGTTATCAAATCAGCCAATCATGTGGCAGCAGTGCAACGAATAAAATCATGCAGGTGCAGGTCGGGAGCTTCAGTTAATGTTCACGTCAAACATCTGAATGAGAAAAACTTTGATCCAGTGACTTTGACCGTGGCGTGATTGTTGTTTGAGTTTTCACACACACCAGTCTGGAGAGTTTACTCAGAATGGTGAGAAAGACAAAAAGTGAGCGGCAGCTCTGCGATGGACAAATATCCCTATATGCTGGTAGTTTCTTTCAACTTCCTTACAACTCCTTTGTCGTAAAGCCAGGTCCTCGAACAGTGTATCCAAGAAGGCCTCCGCGCCAGGCTCCCCCGTGCTGCACAAGACACACACGCGCACACACACACACACACACACACACACACACACACACACACACACACATGCGCACAGGCAACGAAACAGAGAATAAATAATAGGATATGAAATTAATAAAGCTGAAGTGGCCACATCAAACGGTGGCAGCAAGGAGAGCACAGGAGGGGGGTACTTAGCTTTTCACTCCATCAGTAAAAAACAGGATGTCAGGCTCTAAACACAAGCATTAGCCTGTGAATGCACGTCAAAATGAGACTGTAAAGTGCGTGCGTTTGTGTCTCCATGTGTGCTTGTGTTTTAACTCCAGGTAAAAGGGTGTGACGCGCTCCATTTACATACAGTGAAAAGACGAAAGCACTTGAAAGCTCCAATACAGCAATGAGCAACAGCAGTGTCATTCATGCTGCGTTTGCCCGCATGTGTGTGTGTGTGTGTGTGTGTGTGTGTGTGTGCTCATAACAGTGTACATGTAATGAAGAAAATAGAAAACTAGCTTTTAAAGCTCCACCATTTTCTCATATTCTATTGATTCCTCTTTCATTCTTTTCATGGATCTCTCAAGGTAATGTAGGTCTTTATAAACCTCCCAGTCTACCTCTGCCCATTTATCCATCTGTATGCCTTCTCTTTCTGTCTTTTAAAAAAAAAAATCAAACTAGATGATGTGCACAAACATCTCCTGTGTGTGTATGTGAACGCTTGTGTGTATGTTGCAGATGCAGGATAATGTCGACTCTTTACCAGATGCACAACCTCGGAGCTAAGTTGGGCTGCAAAAAGAGGAGGAAATGGAGCAGATATTAGTGTATGTGTGTGTGTGTGTGTGTGTATGTATGTGTGTGTGTGTCTTACAGGTAGTAGGGTTTCCCTGATGCAGCCCCAGCCTTGTCCAGCCTCCTGTAGTCAATCCCAGCATCTAGGCCAGATGGTGTGACAGTACTCCTGCACATGACACAAGCAAAAACACAAATGCACAAAACACAGGATGAAAAAATCTATCAAAAATAAATATTGAGGTAGACTTGTTAATGTTTAAGAGCAGTACTGCAAAGAATCACGAAACTATATAACTCTTATTTTTAATGTAATTGAATATGTGTTTAGTCATTACTTGATACTTATAAACATACATTCCATACAAAATTTAAACCATGGATTCATAAACAAGCATTTTAATTTCATAGATCATCAAGAAATTTAATAGCTACTATTCTTTATAATGGATTGATCGTTTAGTTTTTTGTTTCTCACAGTTCTAATCTCAAGCTACTTACTATCCTTATCCACTGTTACTGTTCCTCCTGTACATTTCTTTATCTTTATCGTATATATCTACTATATGCATTTTGCTGCTGTTTTGCACTGGTTAGATGCCAAACTTAATTTCCTTCACAGATTCTTTCTGTGTGCAAAGATGATATAGTTGAATCCTGATCTAATATCTAAATATAATTTATCTATATTTTTTCGAGAAAAACCTGCAAGCATTTTTTTTTAAATTCCAACCTCGTTGTGAATTTGCTGCTATTCTTTATATTATATGAAACCCACATGAGCTTTAGAGAATGGAAATTGTTTTCAGTGTTTTCTGACATTATATAGATTTTTTTTTTTTTAAATAGTGGCAGTTTTAGTGATTTTTCTATTTTCTTGAGGCACAGAGAAGTAAAACATACAGAGATTATTTCCAGTGAAGCGAGCCTAAAGAAGATGTCAGATTAGATGCATGTAACATTTAAATTATTTTCTTGTTGCTCTACTCCTCATCTGTCAGAGTGTAAAGTGGGCAGTAAAGAACTTCCATCTTGCTGCCTCGTCTCACTATAAATAATAAAAGCGGACCAGAGCTAACACAGAAGGCAGTTGGCGTCTTACTCTCCTCTGGCAGCTCTGGGGTTTTGTGTCACTTCCTCATGGTTATTAGGCTGATCTATTGTTCCCGTAGCTTCTTCAAGTTCGACTTTTCCAGATAGTGTAAAACGTCAACCAGGATTCATGTCAGGGGTACAGCACAAACTATAATCATCTCCACCATTCTATCAAAGAAATTGCATATCATCCATCAAGCCATCGCCTGGCTGACTGGTATTCAGCGACAGCTCAGTGATTATGAAATCAGTGAATTTCTGCCACTGGCCCTCTTAAGCTGCAGGATATTAGTAATCATCACAAAGCAAGGGGTGGAAATACTCTATTCTTCTCCGCTGTCAACTTTTTTATCTGTATGTGTGTGTGTGTCTTACAGGTAGTAGAGTTTCCCTGATGCAACCTTGTCCAGCCTCCTGTAGTCAATCCCAGCATCTAGGCAGATGGTGTGACAGTACTCCTGCACACATGACACAAGCAAAAACACAAATACACAAAACAC
This sequence comes from Lates japonicus, assembly GCA_033238685.1. Lineage (NCBI taxonomy): Eukaryota > Metazoa > Chordata > Actinopteri > Centropomidae > Lates > Lates japonicus. The sequence continues at coordinate 1,030,976 of BRZM01000008.1, forward strand.
AGGATGAAAAAATCTGTCAAAAGGGCAAATATTGAGAGTAGACTTGTTAATGTTTAAGAGCAGTGCTGCAAAGAATACGAAGCTTCATATAACTCTTATTTTTAATGTAATTGAATATGTTGTTTGATCATTATGATATATAAACATACATTCATACAAAATTTAAACCATGGATTCATCGACTTAAACATTTTTTAATTTCATAGATCATCAGAAATTTAATGGCTACTATTCTTTATAATGGATTGATCGTTTAGTTTTTTTTGTTTCTCACAGTTCTATCTCTTCTTACTATCACTTATCCACTGGTTTACTGTTCCTCCTGTACATTTCTTTATCTTTATACGTATATATCTATATGCATTTTTGCTGCTGTTTGCACTGGTTAGATGCCAAACTTAATTTCCTTCACAGATTCTTTCTGTGTGCAAAGATGATATAGTTGAATCTGATCTAATATCTAAATATAATTGTCTAATATATTTTTTTCAAGAAAAACCTACAAGCATTTTTTTTTTTAAATTCAGCTTCTCAATTGTGAGAATTTGCTGCTGTTCTTTATGTTATGTGAAACCCACCTTGAGCTTTAGAGAATGGAGAGGGGTGTTTTTCAGTGTTTTCTGACATTATATAGATTTTTTTTTTTTTTAAATAAGTGGCAGTTTTTAGTGGATTTTTCTATTTTCTGTGGTGGCACAGAGAAGTAAAACATACAGAGAGATTATTTCCAGTGAAACGAGCCTAAAGAAGATGTCAGATTAGATGCATGTGCCAACATTTTAAAATTGTTTCTTGTTGCTCTGCTCCTCATCTGTCAAGTGTAAAGTGGACGATAAGAACTTCATCTTGCTGCCTCGTCTCACTATAAATAATAAAAACGGACAAAGAGCTAACACAGAAGGCAGTTGACGTCTTACTCTCCTCTGACAGCTCTGGGATTTTGTGTCACTTCCTCATGGTTTATTGAGCTGATCTATTGTTCCCGTAGCTATTCAAAGTTCAAACTTTTCCAGATAGTGTAAAACGTCAACAGGATTCATGTCAGGGAGTACAGCACAAACTATAATCATCTCCACCATTCTATCAAAGAAAAGAAAGGAATTGCATATCATCCCATCCAAGCCATCGCCTGGCTGACTGAGTATTCAGCGACAGCTCCAGTAAATTATGAAATCAGTGAATTTCTGCCACTGGCCCTCTTAAGCTGCAGGATAATTAGTAATCATCACAAAGCAAGGGGACGGAAATACTCTATTCTTCTCCGCTGTCAACTTTTTATCTCCGTGTCCGCTCACACAAACGGGGTTCCCACTCTGAGCCAATTGGCTGAATCAGGCTTAATAACAACCTGACAAACTCGCCCTCCCCCACGCACAAAAGGGAGGTGTCATTTCATCAACCTACTGTGACCCCACCAACGGGTAAATAGTCCCTCCAAAAAGGGGGGAAAAAAAAGAAAAGAAAGAAAGAAAAAAAAACTTGTCACTATCGCCGCCACATCATTAGAATCTCAGTTTGTCTTTTCTCCTGCCATCTTCTACTCCCTCCCTTTATGAACCGTCTCTACCTACAGTGAAGACGGCTGATGCGTTTCTTGACGGAGGAGCGAGGTACAAATAAGAGAGGGGAAAGAAGGAGGAATGGAAACACAATCAGTGATGATGATTCCATTGGTTATTTATAATCAGATGAGGCTGAGGCCTTGCGGGTCATTACTTGATTATCCATCTTGAGGGGATTGTCAAGTTCTCACTCCTCCAAGATTTCATCCGCCCACACATTGTGGTCTTGTCCCCCCCCTTCACCACCACCGTTCCTCTCCCCCCCACCCACCCACCACACTCCTCTCACAGACTCCAAACCTAGTCAGTCTACTTTGCAACTTACAGTGTTATCTCCCTGTCACTGTCCTCTCAGCTTATGCAGTACAAAAGACGAGCATGAATATCTACTGGCTGCACTGTTTTGTTTTGATTAATTGATTAACTGACTTTGAAAATTAGATATTTGATTAACTGATTAATTACTTTATATGTCTTATTTATCTAATTGTACACAGAGCATCTTTGAAATTTGGTCTGTTGCTTGGACAAAACAAAAGTTTAAAGGCCTCTTTTTGGGCTGTGGGCTATTGTGGAGGGCATTTTTCAGGATTTTCAGACAAAAAAATATTCCATTAACAAGGAAATAAAGGTACAAATTAATCATAATGAAGATGACCATTAGTTGCAGCTGTAGACCGGTGTAACAGTCGCTCATGGAGGGTTAGTCGATGGATGGAAAAGTAATCTGCAACTGATAAATGCTTTATTTTCAAGCATCAGTGCTAAACATTCTCTTTTTTCAGGCTCTCAGTTGTGAAGACTTGTTGCTTTTCTTCATCTTAAGTGACAGTAAACTAAATATATCTTTGTGCTTGGGAATGCTGGTTCTGACAATTGTGATTTTTCTGTATTTAAAATCAATTAATCAAGAATATAATTGGCAGATTGATCTATAACCAAAATAACCATTGGTTGCAGTTCACTGATAAGGTCAATCATTTTTAAACTTGAGGGTCTCCCTCCTGTTTAAAACTGAAATACTGTGATTATACAGAGGGAAAACTTCATAAGGTGTTTCTATTAATATTTTCAGTGCTCAAACTCAATTTTGATTTCTTCAATATGTGGCAGAGTCTCTGTCCTTCCCTTGCACTTGTGTTCATTTCAGTGTTTGAAGGGAGAGTTTATAGTAGTAGTATAGTAGTTTATAGTAGTATCAAGTTCAGCAGCCTGAGTATCAGTTTGACTTTGTGACTTAGCTACTGTTGCAAAGGCGTGTTTAGTTTTGTTTAGAGTTAAGTTTAGAAGATTAATTTCAATCAGGGCAATTAATAAACAACAAATACTGAAAGGGTCTCTGTGCCCTTGGAAAAGTCCCTGCAGTGGGAATGGATGAATTCACATTTCAGTGTCTCAAATGTGAGGATTTCTCTTTTTTATTTCATTTTAGATCGTTTGAATATCTTTAGGTTTTGGTCTGTTGTTGAGACACATCAATTTGAAGACATTACTTTAGGCTCTAGGAGATTTTGATGGCATTTTTTAAACATTTCATACATTTCATAGTATTAGAAAAAAATAACAGACAGATTAAAGTGATAACGAATTACACTGTTGTAGCCTTAAGTTCATTAGAACATCAGCTATTTGTACTGGTGACGTGAAAACTAGTGTAGCTGATTAATGAGAGCATGAGTTGATAGACATGAGAATCAGCGTCTCTTTAGAAGAAAGTCATCCAAACACATGTAGCTCCAAATCATGTTATTGTCCGAGCTGTCCACTGCTCTCTCTGGACAGCCGTTTAGCATAAAAACAGAGTGGCTTTTTTTTTTTTTTTTTGGTTGCTGCCTCTACTCCCCTCTGTGCCCACTCCCTCTATGACATATCTTTCTCTATCCTTTATTCCTCAAAAAGTTGCTTTTGAGTTTTTCAAAGAGCGCGGTGCCATTGAGCTGCAACAAAAGCCAAGGATAGCTGACTATTGGGCCCTGATGAGGTCCACTCCCTCATTACCCGGCAGCAGAAAACATTTGATGCTTTTTTTGTTTGGCCTGGAGAATTGACCAGGCCTCAAAGAAATGTGGGGTGGGAAGGCTGAAAAAGAGACGAAGGGGGGAGAGAGGGAGAGAGAGAGGGAGAGGGAGAGGGGAGGAGGGGAGAGGTTGTCGTTCATTCAACCATGTGTGTCTTACAGCCTTGTGTGGAGGGACTGAAGAAAAGAAGGAGGGAGGGATAGAGGGGTCGAGAGAGAGAGAGAGAGACGGGGGAGAAAAGAGAGAAAGCTTAAAACACTGCCTTTATGCTGGCAAGTTCTGGACGACTCTTCTGACATCAAAGTGTTTTCACTAACTGGGGAGCTGCTCTGTGTGTGTGTGTGTGTGAGAGAGAGAGAGAGAGAGAGAGTGAGTGAGTGAGTGGGGGGTGTATCTGGTGATTTTATTCATTCTTGGGCAGTCGGGGGGGTACGTGACAATGTGAACACCCTAATTACACCTAATGATCTATTCCCTTAAAGTGTGACCGCCTTGGGCCAGCGATGGTTTGTTCTGCGGGGTCGTTCTCACAACCTCCCCCTGCCTCGGCTGCTCCTCTTGGGGAAACATCTTTTGAGATGGAGGCCCCACCTTTTGTGATCCAGGACCCCACTGGACCTCCCACCCTCAACCCCTCTCGAGCTCTGCTGAGGCCCAAAACCGAACTGCTCTGAAAACTCGGCAGAGGTTGTGCTTCCTGCACCTGGCCAACAGAGGCTCCACAGCTCGGTAGCAACACACACAGACGCCTTTCAGCTAAACACGTCACTTTAGTGATAAAAGCTCTGCGTTGGCCTCAAGACTAGAAGAAATACTTCTACTACTCCAATGATTTAGCACTGCACTCCTTTAATATTTCCAAATTGACAATCAGCATTTTTTTAAAAAAGGATCATGGAGTCAATTTATCAGATTGCTTTTGTGGCTTCAATGTGAGTCAAAAAAGGCTGATTATGATGTGAAAACTTGATGGAGCTCCCCTTTAAAAATCAGCAAGCACTGGTATAAATCCAAATAAGGGGAAGCTACCATTAGGTACTACATGCTGCACAGATCTAGAACAAATTTACAGAAGATTTGGGACAAGGGAAGCACGGGACAAGACTACCTGTAGATTCTAAGCTTTGTTTTGAGGATTAGTACCAGTGTCAATAAGATCACCACAAAAAACAAACAAAAAAAAGAAACTGATATGTCTCACATTAGATCATCTCTTATTACTTTGTATCTGAAACCACATTAGGAATGTGCGTAAACATGTTTTACTTACTCATAACTAAACTATTTTATTGACATTATATTAACATTTTGTTTTAGTCTGCCATTTCATTCATTTCATGTAATGTGTTCTTGTGTGCCAGTCTTGATGGGTTATATTAATTATTTAATTTCCCAGTATAAAGTTGCGCTGCCTTATGTGAACACCAATAGCATTAAATACATTACTGAGGTATAAAGACACTGTTGGTGCTCAGGTAAACAAGTCAGTAACCCACCTCCATATCTTCATAAAAACAGACTGTCTGAGAGTCTATTCATAACATCTAAAACCTGACTCTCTTTTCAGCTTCACAAAAAGAGGAGAGTGGGTTGATCAAGAGTGTCAATGAGGCATGAAGTCAGAAGTTTTTGAATAAAGTGCTGCCTTCAAATTAAAGGTGGCTTGTTTACAAATGAATACATACAATACAGTATAATGTACTGTGCGTGTGCTTGATTACAAACATATGACGTGCACACATTCATAATAAAACAGGAAAAAAAATCTGTTAGGCAGCAGGAAATAACAAGCCAAGGTAACTGGATCAATCAAAAATCAGACAATAAATACAGAGCCAGAGTGAGTTCCACATGTTGAAAAGGAGAAAAATCGATTAGTCCTTTACTAATCGCTCAGATTTTCTTTAGAAGCATGAGACACAGATATGAAAGAAGTGAGGTACGCCCTCGAGACACACAGTGAGTGGCACTGCCCTGCCATTAAATGCTCTGGAAGACAATGACAGTCATCAAATATCAACATCCATTTGATTTGAACTGGCAGGCAGCCAGCTCTTCACAGGCAGTCCTTCTCACCAAGGCCTTCACTGGAGGACCATGTCCCTCTCATTCCTCAATTTTTTCTTTCTCTCTTCCTGTTCTTATTTATATATTTCTTTTTCTCTCTCATCGCCAACTGCACTGCACAATTATTAACAGTGACACAAAAAAAAGAAAGGGGGTGGGGGTGGGGGGGTGGATTAGAAGAAGGTTTAAAAACAGCAGGAAACCCAGAAATACTCAAAGTTGCCTCAGGGTTGTTGTCGTGTCCCTGCCTCCCTCTCCTCTGTGGCACAACTGCAATCGAACAAGCCGAGGGGAAAATAAAGTCACTATTCTGCTACGGAAATACAGAGGCCTGACCTTGGGTGAGTAAAGCCAGCGAGCAGAACAGGACAGTGATAGAATAAAGAGTGGGGACAGAGGGGTAGAGAGAGGATGGCAGATGAAAAGTGAAGTGGAGAGGGAGGACGGTTTGTGAGAGAGAAAGGGAGTCTTAGTTACAATACTGGCAGTGTCCATTAAAAAAAGCCCTTAAACCCTGTATTTTACAGAATTCTGAGCTTTGCCATGGCTACAAAGAAAAAGAAGCCAAAACAACTGAATAGATTCCCTGATGGAGTCCACAGAGACACTAAAAAGGACAAGAAATTACAAATGACTGAGTGAATGAAAAAACTAGTAAACAAACTAAACAGTGAAAAGCAGCAGGGACTTTTAGATTCAGTGAAGCTGTTTGATTTTCATTCCTGCTGAGTGGATCGATTTAAAAAATTGTGCTTAATCTCATTTCTCATTTTTAAGATTTGGAAGCTGGATTATTCATGGAGGATGGGATTGGTGCAAAAAAAAAAAAAAAAAGGGATCCCAACTAATTAGAAGTCAATAGTTAAATAAAGACCTCAACCCAGGCGGACAGAGGTGGTGGATTAACCTCTACCACTCCAGCTCAGGTGATAGGGAGGAGAGGTCAAAGGCTATTTTTACGTTTTAACGCCCTCATTCACTCGCTATTGAAACACGCTCAGGCCCTCGCACATACGAGAGCGAGCTGCGTTGGGGGAAGAAGGACCCACACCGCCGGTTCCCCTGCGAGCATTAATTCAATCTATTAAGGGTCAGCTAGTTAGCAGCGTGACCCCGCTAAAACACGCTTTAACTTTACAGAACAAGCCACTATAGAGTAGGTGCTGCACCCACCCCCCACCCCATCCACCCCTTCCAAAAAAAAACCCCCCGACCCCGAAAACCAGATGGCCTCACAAAGGGGAACATGGGACCCTCAAAGAGAGGAGGTAGTGCGGGGCAGAGAGGGACAACAGGCATTCAGGACCTTGATGAGGGTGGATTAGAGAGGGCAAGGGTGCTGCTGGGAGAGTGGGTGGGGAGCAGGGTGACCCCGAGGCCTCCCCGGTTGTGGAGCAGTTTTTACATTTGTGTGTTTACCTCTGTACGTGTGTGTGTGTTTGAAGCTACAGTGGACCTCTGATGACCCTGAAACTGTCCTGGCTGCCGCAGATAAACCATGTTGTTCCTGTTAAAACACTTGTGCTGGAATTAAGTTTGTGATGTAACAGGTAACAGGTACATGTAATGGGATCATAAGAACCTTGTAACAACATACTAATTATCATATCTAGAGCCTGACCAATAGTGAAGTTTTGAATTTATGTCCAGATTATTGTAAAAAAAAATATATTGAGTCTGTTGGACAAACTGTGTCACAATGATGCACTCTAAAATTACCTTAAGTGCTTTTTCCTGTACCGGTACATCAGGGATATTTTGTTTCTGGCATATTCAGTCAATACCAGAAATTTCTAAACATTGTCCTAATATGATGTTAGTACAGGTGTTTTTTTATTTTAATTTTTAAGTCTTCAAGGTGACTATTCTATCGTTGGTAGGTTAGAAAATGTTGACAGTCGCTCAAGTTATGGACTAGATAAAATATTGCCTCTTCCTCCTGTAACCAAACGATGTCACTTCAGGACTTAACCATTGTTTTGTATCATTTTGATTGTATGAAAGTGAAAAGTTGCACAGTTTGTAGTGGAGTACTTTACCTGATGCTTGCTGTAGTTCACATCCACCAAATTATAAGTGTTTAGTGTCTGAGGGGTGGGCATGGTGAGTGGCCTTGCGGTTTATTGTTTTTGTTACCCCTATTGTCAATCTTTTTTGCCCATGAATGATGAAAAGGAAGCAGTTTTTCATTTGTGGCAAAATATGCTGCTGTGGGGATATTGTTTGCCTTTACTATTTAGACTAAATACCAATAAAAGGTGCAAGAATGCTACTCTCCTCTGTTGCAAAATGCATGACAAACAAATTATTATGCAATTATTTATGATCATGATCACTCCAAACACATCAATGATCATCTGAGATGCAGGCAGGATAATGGTGCTACCTGCTTAAATTGCAAAATAGATTTTTCGCTAGAAATGCTAACTGCCGCATCGCTCCTCTCTCCTCTCCTCCAACCTTTTGCCCACCCCCCACCCCCACCTTTTACTTTTGAAATGCAAGCAGTCTGGGTCAGTCACTCAGCCTGTCCGCCCACCTCCCATTCACATTACCTGTACTCACTCACTCACGCTCTTTCCATCCCTCCCTACCTTTCTCTCGTTTTCTCTGTGTGTGTGAGTCTTTCAGCGTGCCCTGGTATGATCAAAGACAGCTTTGTGACACTGTGCGAGGCATCCAGGAAGCAGAAAACATCAAACCACTAAAGAGCAACTTGCAAAAAGACAGACACAGAGGGACAGAGCAGGACAGAGCACAGATATGCAAGTGTGTGTATCTGAGTGTGCATGATAGACGAATAAATTAACAAGACAAGAGAGAGGGATGACTTTGTCTCTACCTTCAGCACGCCCCACGAAAGCTGCAGGAAGGCGTCCTCCCAGTCCGCTTCTGTACCAAGATCTGAAAGAGGAGGAGGTCTGTGTATCAGAGCCTGCCCATCCCCAATAATGTCATCCTCACCAGCAGATCACAGACAAATGGCCATTGATGAACCAAAGGACGGTGTGGGAGGCACCCACGCTGACCGTGAACTGTGGAGAAAACGACTTCCACCGCCAAGCAACATAAAAATCATTACATTCCCAAACAATGGTGACGAGAGAAAGGACTGTCGCCTTCTCAGCGTGGACAATGTCCACAGCAGCTCACTGAATAGAGGTCTCAATTAGCTCGGCTGGAACAAATTACATCTGAACTAGCATCCCTGATAGACAGATAAAAACAGATAGGATTCACATACGTTTTCCTTTCCACAGAGGTGCCATACACAAACACACACACACACACACACAGTGATGTCAGCCTCCAGCTGCTTAACGCAAACAAGTGGTCAGTGGTTGTTGTTGATGTCTGGGCTTGCTTCACTGTACAGCAAGATCCTGACACATAGACAACAGAGACCCAACACCTCAAGAAATGGAGAGACACACATGACTGTCACCAGTGTCAAAGAAAGAGTCCAAACATCTGACGTGGACAGCCGCTGGCCTCCTGCCGAGATTAGATGAGAGGACCCAATCTGATTAACCCAGTCCTAACCAGCAGCCACAGCCTAGCCTGTGCAATGCAGCTGACTGGAAACAGTAAGAACCACTCATCTGTCCAAAGGAAACAAAACCGCCCACCACCTCCCAAAGTCCCTTAACTAGCAATGTCAGCATCCGTTTGTCTAATCTGCACAAACCAAAGTGCAAAATGACACAGTGCCGCTGTACCAAGGTTTGTGTGCTGACTGTTCTGGCCAAGGCATGGCAACCCCTTGAAGAGATGTAATTGTTCACAAAGAGTAAGCTCTGAGAGGTACCAGTGGAGTGGACTTTACGTCTCCTGACAGACTTCCCAGTTTGTGTGCTCAGTGCAGATAAACGGTGGTCTCAAAACGGTCACCCACCCAAGAGGACCCAATTCTCATGTGAATATGTGTCTCATCTAATCCAACGAAACACAACGATCTGTAAGCAAATGAAAAACACTCATGAACACTACACCCATTCCCGCCACAATGGATCCCCCACATCCCACCACCTATCCCTATGTAATGAAGTCTGCATCCATTAACAAGGAGATCCTGCAAAATCAGCTGTCCCACCCACCTAGACACCACCCATCCCCTCCCACCCAACCTCCAATCCTACTAAACTGTATCAGCATATAAAACAACAAAAACGCCCGCCTTGTACTGTTCCATCGTGAACCCATCCCCAACCTCCAAACATGCACATCCAGGGCCTTGATACCAGCATCCCACATCAACAAAGATGGAAATGGCGCCCTTCCATGTCCAGTTGTCCTTGTATTTGTCAATCATGTAATTAATACCATGGTATTTCTACTGGGTTAGTGGCGCTTGTTCCTTTGAAGAAATAGTAAATACTGTGAGACGCCGTCTGTTCAATGACATTTCATCCTTGCCGCCATCCACCTATGTACCCACCTCAAGGTTCTCAGACACCAAATATCTCCCAGAGAGAAAGACACTGTGATGCACACTCCATCTATCCCACCCTTGATCACCACCGCCCTGTTCATGTTCTCCAGCCCCACCTGCCGCCAGTAAACGCAAACACCAAAGTCTGCTCCAATACCAAAAATACCTCCATGGGTGAGAGCCATGACCCTCCCAATCGTCAAACAGGAAGCAGTCAAGACTATCCCAGCCTGACTGATCTCACGACCAACTGGACAAACGTACCACAATGAAACGATCTTAAACGTACCAACAAACGTGCCGATCTAGTCCAATTTATATGTGATGAGTAGCCAAACAATCGACGTCCCAGAACAATTGCCTGTCATCTTGAAATGCAGGCAAGATACAATGCACATGACCCCACAGGCCACAAATGGCCTGACATCATTCCGTCAGTCCTCCTGAGTTTGAAGCTTGTAAAACCTAAATGCATGTTACATCTGAGGAAAATAGCATTGTGTTGAAGAGGGGTTACAGTGCTGAATTTGGGATGAGTTAGTAGTTAAATATTTGGTAGTTAAAGGATTTCATCTCGAAAACAAATCCTGCTGTGTAATCCAGAGCAAGGGCACACTAAGTCAGTGGTGAAGTTTTATTTCCTCCATAATGAAATGGCTGCCGAGACATGTAATTTTCCGCAACAAAGCACTTATGATCCCAACCCACACTGCCCAGGAGCAGCTGACAGTTCTTGATTCTGACCCGCTGGGATGAGTGAACGTCCAATAAGCAGCAGCAAAAAGAAACAACCTCTACAAAGCAAGCAATCCTACCTTTGATCAGCCCAGCACCGAGGGCCCATGGCACATGCCCAACCATCCAGCCACTGTACTCCGAACCCAAACCTGATAACTGAAGAGTGGCACCAAGTGCAACCTGATGGCCGCAGACTTAATTCCAAACCATCCACCCATTCCGAGCTGCATGTTTCAGCAAACAATGCAGTAATAACTGACAAACAACACCTCAGACACTTTCATCGACCTTCCAGGAGTCTGCTGGAGGTGGCCACCACTACCACTCCGGTCTTGAACATGTGCTTCAAACAGCTGCTTCCAGGATCATGGTATCAGCAAATACAACACCTGACAGAAGAGGAAGAAGGAAGGAGAGACATTCATGTACCGTAGTAATTTGATTTCTCATACACTGCACGGTGTGCGCGGTGTGTGCGTGTGTGTGTGTATCTGAGGTCAAACCATGCCATTAACACCCATGTTGGATTGTCATCCAGGTGTGCCCTTCTTATTCAACTTTCTGTGTCTGGTCATGGCCATCTGTGACTGGCACACATCCACGCTAATACCACACACGACAACACACACACACCCAAACCATCGAACTGGACTGCAAATGGTCACGATGCGCCGAGGACAAGAAATATGTGCTGTTAAGACCCTGTTAATCAACTGAACAGACATGAGAATGACTGAACAAACGAGAAAACAAGAGGAAGAAGAATAAATGAAAACAGAGCACGAATCCAGACTGGGATCAGGACAAACAAAGCCCCCATCCAAGATGGCCATATAAAGTACAGAAAAGGTGCATGTATGTGGTAGACACAAGGCTTTACCATGTTATAATATCTATCCATAATCCAACCGTCCTCATTTTTGATCTACACTATTCTCATGAGTCCACAACAAACAGTTGATGACAACACCGCAAGCAAGGATACCTATGATCGCTGTGGCTGGTTAAACAAGAGCCTGACCTTCCTACTAGCAAATCCAGCGCTCCCACTTTGTTCCATTCTCATCTCCTTCAATTCCGCTGTTCTCTGAGCATCCATGAAGGAGCGGTTGTCAGGCACAGTCAAGTGTAATCCAAAGTCTACAGCATCCTCTTCGACAACTATTTTAATGGAAATAGGGAACATATTGTATCAAGGCTACCATATCCTACTTGAAATGACAGTATCAAAAGTGGGAGTTGATACTATGGCAACAAAGCAGCTTTTTGCCAGCTAGGCGAGTCGGAGAGAGGGTAGGCTGTCAGGCCACAGGGGCCGGCAAGCGAGGGAACGAGTGAGAGAGTACATGGAGAGGCGAGAGCAAAAGACCCATAGCCCTAACGCTTTTGTTCCCTGTCTTTTTTTCCCTCCCCATTTTGGAATATGATGCAATGAGATGGTATTATGTTGCCATTTTTAATGCTATTATTCTGAAAGGGGAGTATATGGGAGGGGTAAGAAGGGGGCATGGGGGAGGTTTACGATGCGCACTCTCAAACTTGACTTAATCCATCCTGCTAAAAGCTAATGCATGGTGGCCTTGAACTATTCTCTCAGGAGATGAGTGATCTTTGTCCCCTCTCTCCCTCTTTCTCTGTCTCGCTGTTTTTAAGGGTTCTGCCTCTTTTCAACCCATTTTCAATGAGCCTAAGGTATTGTGTCCCACACATTATGAATCACATGCTCTTCCTATGGAGCGTAGATTGCACCATGTACGCTCAAAATGGAAAGTGAAGCTAGGAGGTCTACTTTGAAAGAGGTACATCTAGCTTTATGCTCCTTTTTTTTAAAAAAAGATACGGCATTTTCTCTTTTACGCCTGCTTTTGATATAACCATTAATTCCTCATTTGTGTTTATTTGGCTTATGCTGAATTTGGAGATTTCATTTTTGTCCCTCTGCTTACTTTACTTTCTCTCACCTCCCTCTTTCTCTCCCTTAGAAATCAAGAATGGCAAAGTGTGCCTTTTTAGACAATTAATGAAATGCTAAGATGCGGCTGGGTCTGGGCTGGTCCCATGATCCAATCACTGCAGGGGCCAGTAAGTTGAGACACCCCGGGCCCTAACCTCTAACCAGCCATGAAGAGAACAGAGGCCGGGGGAAACCTGATCTTTGACTCGCAGAGCTCCCACGCACCGCCTCTTTTTCTGTGTGTGTGCGAGAGAGAAGAAAGAGCAAGTGAGACCTCTCATTTTTCAGTTCTGTCGTTTTCGTTCCTCCCCTTGTCCTGCAAGGCCAATCTCTTAATCACAGGGTTTGAGAGGGCGAGAGGATTGAAAGGCCAGGTGACTTTCTTCCCTTACATTCTCACTGCTAACCTCATTGTCTGGAGATGGTTCGACTGCGTGTGTACAAACAAGCCTGAATGCCTCGGGCTATTATATTTACATTGTTAACTGTATGACTGGTCAAATCTTTATACTTAACACCTGTGCATGTGTACTTCATGTACGTCAGTGTGTGTTTGCGCGCGGTTAAGCGTTTTCTGTGTGCGCATGATGGGATTAGAGTCACGCCGGTGGCAGATTACCTGTAACTGTGATCTGTTGTGGTGGGGGATTAACTTTGCGGTGCTCCATGCTGTGAGGTAACATGACGCAGCAGGGACAGACTGTGGTGAGAGGAGAGTGGAGTTAATGCTAGAGCACTGGGGCGATAAAGCTAAGATAATCCACTTCTCCTGTGACCTGAGAAAGAGGAGGAGTGAGGGGGCTCATTGACAACTTCACCTGGAGAGAACTTGAAATAAGTGGGGAAGGGAAGGTTTCAGGGCTGGTGAGTCACATAAAAACTCAGTGGGAAAGAGGGAGTGGCAGAGACTCAGTGTTTTTAAAGGCACCTATTCGTTTATGTCCAGGGTAAGGAAGCACTCCTATTATTGTAACTGTCATCTTAACCAGCGTTAAGGATTTAATCACAGTAAATGTGACCTTGTTGAAAAGAGCAGGGGTAGTCAGCAATGGTACAAATTATTTTCTGAATGCGCTTCTACAGCAAAGTGTGGTTTCTGTCTGAGTTTTGATTCCACAAGGCACCACAAAGCTCACAAAGAAAGAACTGGATACAAAATGGTTTCTGTATTTGTTTAAAGCGAGCTGCAAAGGTAGTGGCGGTGGGGGAAAAAAAAAACTAAACTCATCATGGGGTGAGAATGAAACAACTTTCATGTTACAACTGATACTGAGGTTGAGGTCTAATTATAAGAGTTTGAAAACCTTGACTGATTTTAACACAAACACACAGAGCACAGTGTAAGAAAACGAGAAAATGACCTTACAACATAGGTGTTATTTAATATACAGGATGGTAAAATGTGCAAACTACACTTCATCTTCTGTAATGAAGGTTTCTCTCAGACACACACACATTTACCTCTCTCTCCCCCTCCCTCTCTCACAGACAGAACATGTTGCACAGATGTATGCAAGTTTGGCCAAATTACGTATTTATTTTAATTTTTTTTTTATTGGAAAAAATAAGTAAATACAGCTCCTGCGGCAGACAGACATACAATATTCCATCTAGACCCTGTTTGTGCATCATCTCTGCACAGTGGAGCAGTGCACCATCACCCCTGTATTAGCTAAACCCTTCTGCAGCTCTTTTCCAGTGAAACGGCAGGATTTACTTGTGCAGTTTTATTTGAAAGTTTTCTCGGTCCTCCAGATCTTGTCTTGACTTTCACAGTTTCCCTTAACTGCCATTTCTTAATGACATTTTTTGCACAGTTAAAAGCATCTGTACAGTCCAAAACAATCAAGTACAATAGTTCTTATGAGGCTTATTATGGACAGTTTTTGTTGATAGTGTCAGATAGTAATAATTCAACTGTATGTTTATTACTGAGGTTGTAGTGGTGGTGTAGTACTGGAATATATAGTGAAATCTGTTGCTATTATTCTTCTCCCTCATGTTTGTAAATTTAGTGGCCAGAATTTATGGCTGAGATGTTGCATTGGATTGCATTAGATTTTATTGGTGTGTCTACCAAAGTGGCCACCAGTTTTATATTTTAATTATTTCCATCAGTGACATTTACAGTCAAACATGATATCACAGTCATGTTGCCGTTGCCAGCTCTCATCATCATTATAAAATTTTTATCAAAATGATCAACTCTTTCCGACCAAATCTGGGTGGGATCCATAATTTTTGAAGTCTGAGGAGAGGACAGAGCAGAGAGGGAAGAAAAGAAATGCCTGTGTTTTCCCCATTGAAACACCACGAGGAGTCTCAAGGGCAAAAAATCTGACTTATTATCAAAGAGCAGGGGAAATAAAGTGGGAAAAAAACTGAAAGGGAGAGACCATGAGATCGAAAAGACCACTCCTGCTCTCCCTCCTACTCAATTAGTCCTGCACAGACCAGATGAAGCTCCCAACCTCTCCAGTTTTTTCTCTTCCCCCTTTACACCCCCTTTCTTTTTTTGTTCAGCCATTTACTCAGCCTTCTAGTTAACGCTCCACGCTCCATCCCCTTTACTGTGCACAGTCGCTGTCATCTGCTCATCGATCAGTCTTCTGCTCGACGCTGTATTCATGCCTCACCTACTTGCTCCATTGCTTTGCTCTTGTGATTCCTCCTCCCTCCATGAATTCTGACCTTCTGTGAATATAGCCTGCCAATGAAATGCTCATTCACTCTCTCCTTGTTCCTACATTGTTATGGGATGGCCATGTGCTGCCAGGACTAGTGAAGAGGTTTGGCATTGTGCTGTAATGTGCTGTTTGCTTCAGTGTTCTCTGTCAATGTCGAAACATCTCCTCTTTTTAATATGAAATTCACTCTCAAGTGCCTGTCAACAGCAACTTAGAATTATGCACTCGTCTGTGCATTGGCCTACACGAACACACCAAAAAAAAAAATATATAGACCTTGGTGAGCAAAACATAAGTGAACTTCTTTTTTTTTTCAGTTTAAATTTTTCTATTCAGTTTGGTTCAGTCTGAAGGAGTCTTTGTTTTTTTATCCTCCTTTTTTTCATTTTAATAAAGTTAGAGTATGTAACGCAAGGCTATGCCCGAAACCAATGCAATAAAACCTTTCACTCACACTGTCTTTTTTCTTCAAGTTGGTACACTCTCCTTTCAGCTCCCTAGTGACAATTTTCTGCAATTTATACTATTGGCACATGAAGTACAACCCTTGATTTTGTTTGTAGTTGATTTGTAGTAGTTGTAGGTGTTTGTAGTTGATTTTGTTTGTAAATCACATTTTGGGACATCTTTAAACATGTTTTCTGGTTTTATCTTGGGTAACCATAGCAGCAGTACTGATACATTGCCAGTGAACTGATGAGTGAAACTAATCTTAATTGTGGCTGTACTAATTACATTACTCTAAACAAACTTTCTTTTAATAACACAGGGTATATGCCAAGGTATTCCACAGTGCTTAGTAATATAACTGATAATGGAGTTAGTCTGTGATGCGAAGGGAAGAAGATCTGCAAGTAAAGATTATTTTCATTATTGATTTATCGTTGGGCTTAAACATGTCAGAAAATACCGTAAAACACCCCATCATAGTTTCCTTAATCCCTCCGTGGCGTCCTCAAATTGCATTTCGTCCAAAACCAAAACACATTCAGTTTACTCCACACAATCTTCACAGCTGAGAAGATGGATGAATGTTTGGCATTTTTGCTGGGAAAAAAACAACAATAACTTGATTATCAAAATAAATGGCTGCCGCTTAATTTTTTGTTGATTGATTTGTTGTTTCAGCTCCATAGGGAAGCATCTGTTATTTTATTACATTGGCACATCTTGTAGTACATTATTAGTACTATAAAATAGCCATTATGCATAAAGAAAATGTTGCATGTGTAGCAAATACTCTGTGAATACAGTTGAAATATAGAGCTGAAACAGTCCATTAATCAATTAGTCACTGAACAAAAAAAAAAGTCCACAACAATTTTGATAATTAAGTAATAATTTCACAAACAAAGATGTCAGTCAACAGTTATCTGATCTCAGCTTCTCAAATCTGAGCATTTCCTGTTTTTTCCTCGTTGTATCATTCTAAGTAGAAAATCTTTGTGTTTCACTCCAGTGGGGAGACGAAACAAGCAGTTAAATGATGTCACCTTCGGCTTTTGGACACTGACAGGCATTTTAATCTTTCACTGTTTCCTAATATTTTATAGATGAAACAATCAATCAATTGAAAAAAAGATAGACATGTTAATCAATGATAAAGAATAATACTCTCCAGTACATGAAGAAAAGCATGTATACAGTCCTTGATGTTACTGAATGCTGGCTAAACGTGGGTTCACAGGAATGTTTAAATCAATTTTCTGAGCTTTGCTTTTCACCTTAAAGAAAATTCTTTTCACAGGGAAAGTTCCTCAGTAAATCAAGGCAACTCTTAAGTGACAGTTGTTAACAGTTTGCCACTTGTGTTTTTTTGTGTGTGTGTGTGCAGACCAACCTACCCATCTTCAAGCTGAAGGAGTCTTGTGTTCGGAGGCGGTACAGCGACTTTGAGTGGCTCAGAGCGGAGCTGGAGAGGGAGAGCAAGGTGAGCCATTGAGGTGAACGCAGCACAAAGCCTCATGAGTAATTGGCTTGTCAAATCAGCACACAACATTGACTGCATCTGCAATGGATTTGTACCAGGAAAGAAGTTGTTGAACAGTTTGTTGAGGAAAATTTCACCTTTATGCACTCTGTGTTTTTGTCCTGCTGTTGATGCAGCCTATAAACTGTTTTAGCGTCATAAATGACATATACAAAATGTTCACATCACACAGACTCACTTAAGGATTGTTTTGCAGAATTTTTATGTCTTAATTGTAAGCAGTAAAACCTTTACTAAATGTATGCCTGTTGACACTGCTTCATGATTCTCTGTGGTTGCTCTTTTACCCTAGGTGGTCGTCCCTCCTCTCCCAGGAAAAGCTCTCATCCGGCAGCTTCCATTTCGAGGGGATGATGGGATATTTGATGACTCCTTCATTGAGGAGCGGAGACAGGGTCTGGAGCAGTTTCTCAACAAGTAAGCCTTTCCGCGTCTTCCATCTCCCTCCATTCCTCCACAACTTTGCCATGAGGTTAAAACAATTTATTCTTCACAATTTTTTCTCTTTGTAGTTGCGGTCGTTCACAGCTTCTGCCTTAGCGAGGTGCTATTTTAACTCTCAAGAACAATGAAACACTTTGTCCAATAAGTAGATTCAACTTTTTCACTTCTCTTCATATTGTTAACAAACTGAACCCACAGAGACAGGCAGGTCTTTTTCTCACTATCCTCCTTAATTCTCTTTTATAATTACCTCGCAAAGGACAAGAATAACCAAAGAGGACTCAAGTGTGCACCCCACAACATCATTTTTTTCCTACATTTGTTTTATTGTTGATGTGTAATTTATGATAATTGCAGCTCCAATTACAGCGCGTCGTTCCATGGGATGGTGTGTGCACCTCTGCTTATTTTTGATCCAGCATGTCCTCATTTTCAGCTGCAGAACAATAAAAGTTACAGTGTGATTGTAATTATTTGCTTTGATTGCAGACTTGGCCATTATCTTTGTTTCATGTGCAAATGCATCAATGTTTCCTGTTGGAATATTAAGTGCGCAAAGACAGTTGAGAAAATAAAAATCCATAAATATGTTTTTTAAAGAAGATGAGAATGTGTTGGCAATTAAGATTTTTCTTCCCCTTGCTTCCGATGAATGAAACACTGCTGTTGATCATATCATTGTTCATACTGGCCGATGTGGCTGGCAGCATTGTTTAATCTGTGATTGAGAGCATTGTGAAGAAGAAATCTTTTGGAATGGTAAACATGATTGTCGCTGTCAAACAAGTGAGAAGGAGGAGAGGAGATAAGCGTCAGTTTTTGATTAGCTTAGTCAAACATAATTCATGCTTCAGGTAAAAGAGAAGGGCATACACCCCCACTTCAAAAAGCAAACTGAGGCCTTGAGATTTTAACATTCTTCTGCCTCACCTTGTCCTCCATGTCAGCGTTTCCAGAACCTATTAAACATTGTTTGTTTGGGGCAGTCATGGTCTTCCCAGTGATTGCCCTGGTATTTGATCTGTCAGTGCCTCCCCAGGAGCGGCTTAATTTATCTGAGATATTTCCCTTTAGAGGTTACGCATGTATGCCTACATGTTGATCTGTTCTGAGATAGTTACTGTTTGAAAAATGAGATGTTTGATGGCCTCAGGTGCACCGGCTCATTCTCATTAAGCTCTTTTGCGTCATCTTAAAGGACGGTAAGGGGTAGGGAAGCCCGAGGTTAAAGTGGCTTTAACGGAGGAAAACACAGTATTTTCTACATGTAGTGATAACATACAGCTGTAATGAAAATGAAAATATAAAGTGCAGATACATTTCAGTAGATGTTACCAGCATATGAAGGTAGATGTTTGTCACTGTAGCCTTGTGGTTAGCATGAATACCTTGCACCTGTCCAGGTGGAGACCTTTTTTGCACGTCACCCGCCTCACTCTCCCTCACCCCACCCTCACCCCACATTTCCATTGTCCCATATCCATACTACACTCATTTTAAGCAGTT
The DNA here is from genome assembly GCA_033238685.1 of Lates japonicus. Taxonomy (NCBI): domain Eukaryota; kingdom Metazoa; phylum Chordata; class Actinopteri; family Centropomidae; genus Lates; species Lates japonicus. The sequence continues at coordinate 1,050,374 of BRZM01000008.1, forward strand.
TTTGAATTGGTTGTTTGTTCACGCTGGAAAATGTTGTATACTCATGCCAGGAGAGAGAGAGAGAGAGAGATGGGAAATGACAACAAAGCTTCCCAGCTGGACACAGGAGACTCTGCAGAGCATTTTCAGGAAACCCCAGTAGACTAACATGATGCCACAAAACCTTGATTTTATACTGTGTTGTTGTTGGACCCAAAGGAAACAGAGAAAAGTAAAATTGATTGTTCCTGTTGGCGAAACAAACAAATAAACAAACAAACCATTTCAAGTCATATTTTGATTGGCATCAAATGATGTAGGTACGATATTATTTCCTGCTATAAAACTGTTACGTATGTTGATTTTTTTGTTTAGCTACAAAAACAGCCTACTACATAGATTAGTATATATCACATTATGTTCACAGTATCGGACACTGTGTCACTGTCACTGTCTACACTGTCAGCTACTGAATAAAGGCAACGATGTCTCCAAAAATTCTCTTGAAATTTTCTGTCATTTTAAGGAGTTGAGAATAAAAGCGCATCATTGTGTAGTTAGGCGTATTTGTCAAGTGCTGTAGGATTGAAACGCTAGAAGATGTTTGATATGGTTGTTTAATTGTGCAGGTGTCAAGCAAATCAGTGAAATAAAACTGAAGAGATTGTTGATGTAATTGAATACCTTGACACTTTAGTTTTGACTGCTTTCCATTCTCCTGTGTTTAAGCACACATTCAGATGGGCAATTTACAATTTCACACTGGAACATTTAAAATGTTACTTCACTTTCAGCACATTACAAATGATTCCTAAACTTGCTATTTGGTCATTCATGCTAAATCATTCTCAGGTTTCTTACCTTAAAGTTAAAGTCCAGTTCTCTGGTCAGTCTCGTCCATCCATGTGTGTCCTTATGTCTAGAGGTTCATTCGTGTCATCACGCGTCTCCTTTTAAACGTTACTCAGGCTTCAAACATTAACCTGCCTTGTTGCTCCTGTGTGTTTCAGAGTGGCCGGTCACCCCCTAGCCCAGAATGAACGATGCCTGCACATGTTTCTACAGGATGAGTCTGTGGACAAGAACTACACCCCATCCAAAGTCAGACAAGCCTGAAAAGAAAAAGACGGTTCTGCTTGGCCCAGTCTGGCTCGACCCTGCTCAGCCCAGCTTGGCCCCGACGACCCAAAGCTCTCTTCACTGCTCCAGGTTTCTCTCAGACAATAAACATTTCAATGACAACTTACGCTCCTCGCGCCGCCCCCCCCCCCCAAAAAAATTATATTGTTCACTGCCTCTTTTAGTTTAATTAGTGACCCTGATCGGTGTTTGTTTCCACCTCTTAATTGGAGTCAAGAATGTTCGACACATAACTGTGGTTCAAAGTAATTTATAGTAATTTCTCTTTATGTCTGGAAATGCCACTAACATGGATATATTATGTATTTATCATTTAGCTATGTCTTGAATATATTCATTTATATAGTAACATTGAATGAGCGTTCTATGTATGCAGAGCTCTTGTAAAGACACAACAGCATTTCCCATCATATATATCTAATACTGGCATGTTGCTCACCATAACTAGCAACTAAACACACACAAATACACTGTATATTTGATGGGCCTTGACTTTCAAATCACACTTAGTCTCTTCAAAAGGAAACACGTGTGTGTTTATCAACCAGCACCTGCCCAGTTATCACAATGATTTTCTAGCAAGAAAGAAGTAATTTACACAGAGGGAACTGCAGTATTTCTACAGGCTATATGCATTTTGAGATTTGTATACTGCTGTGCCATTTTTGTTTATTTTGAAGATTTTCCAATAAAATAGGTGAAATGTCTCCACGCATAAGTACATTTGTCGATTTGGACTGTTGACCTATATCAAACACTCCACATCAGATAGTCAAGCATATACTGCAAGCTGCCACAGCCATTAGACCAATTCTAACTTTGTTATTACATTTATTATTATACAATAAATACATAATCTACCATCTCCATTACAAAGACATTTTAGGCCTCTGGCTATGTAGAGAGTTTATTAAAACTGTCCTGAGTTTTGATTTAGAAATAGATTTCACTACTTGTGAAGGAAAACCAGCAACACTTGATAATACAGATACAAAACATGCTTTGATAATTTATAACTAATGCACAACTGATTATTTAATGCCTATGAAATCTGGTAGCTCTTTGGCCCCTCTGTTAGCTTAAACATGTCTGTCCATTATAGTGATTTTTTAAACAGTACAGCCTCATAGCTAATAATTATGACAAAAACAAGGACTGTTGAGTCATCAACATGTTCGTAAATGTTTCATAAAAATAGCTTCATGTTTTCTATGAGAAGAGGTTCTACTTCCAGAGTCTGATCAAACATATAAATAAATATTTAAATGTAACTGGATAACAGCTCATTTGGTCTCATGTAAATTAATGTATCAACTAACTGTAAATGAATGGTCATTAATCGATGAGCCATTAAGCATTAACTGATCATATAAACTCACTCACTCACTACACGATACATCATACATTAAATCACGAGTTATACATTAGTTATTAATTACTAAAGCTCTTGTTTATGCCCTTATTATAAAGTGTTACTGGGAAATCTTTTGAAATTGTACTTTACAAAGACAACTAAATTAAATCTATTATTTGCAATAATGTGAAGTACAAACATGCTTTGTAAACTGCAGCTGGTAGTTTTATATCTACGTTATATGAAAACAATTGAATTCAGTGTATTTTATTCTCTCGGTTACAACTCTAAATAGTCATAACTCTAAAGTATTTACAGCAGAATAAAAACATTACAGCTCACAAAAAAAAAAAAACATTCCCAAGTGCTGAATATTCTTTTATCCAGTGTTAGTGTCTAACTTCACAAAGTCGACCTAAACATTGTAATGTTGCGCCTTAAAACAGGACACACCGACACAGACAGAACAGGAACCACTTTAAATACAAACACCGTCTTCAGATGAATGTAGTTTTACAGTCAGGAGGCAATGCAAGCATATCCTTTAAAAAAATTCCCCATCCCACCCCACCCTCTTTAATTTTTCATAGAGATGCCACCTCCTCATCGTTGCCCCGTGCGTTTGGTTTCAGCACCGGATCGAGGGACAGCGACTCACATCCCCTCCCCATTACGCATGCGCCAACTTTTTTGGTTTCCTCCATTGGGATTGAACACAGCAATAAAAGATTGAATTGGTCTTCAAGCTCATTGGTCTCACAGACACTCGAAAAACTTCTTAATATATAACATTTCTTTGTCATACTTGGCAGGTGCTCTCCAGAGTCTTTTAGGCGATATTTAAACACTGTAGGCTCTTTGCTCACACCAGAGATCGCAGTGTCCAGTGTCATACAGGCAATTCTATCATGAAAATTACAGGCTAATCCTTTAACTAGAGCAACTGTTAACAGGCTACTTGGTGAATTCCGGGTGCGTTGCAGTCTTTTTTTCGATGCAGCCCTAGGCCTAAAGAGATTCTGTGCTCAGCGAAAATTCAACCCATGCTCACACCTGGTATGATTTGACATTCTGTCGACTGCTGGGGTGGGTGTGTGTGGCCTTCAGCTCAAGTCTTTTGCGCACCGGACAGACGGCGAGAACTCATATATCGCTGGACTTGTACATGTCGGACAGGAGCCTGGTGATGGGAACGTTTCCGATGGTCTTTTTGAAGAACACCTCCTCTATGGTGGACGGGCCGACGGAGCGGAGCGCTGGCAGGAGCAGAAGCAGCTTACCGAAGCGACAGGGCTGAGTCGGGTACCTGCAGAAACGCATCACAGGGGTCAAAAACACAGCCTCTTTCTTTCTGGCTCTCTATGAGCACACTGTCTGACGCAAACTCTCCAATTAACGCGCATCTGTGACAAATTGCCGCCAATTAAAAACGTGGTCTAACTGTTGCACCTGTGCAAAATTGCAGGAAACGACAGTGGCTTGTTGCCTCATTAACTTTATAATGAAGTGGCTGCTTATAGTTACAGGCAGGAGATGGCTCAACATGTACTGGTTCATCACTGCAGCTGAATCTTACCTGGTGTGAATGTAGCTGTTGAGAGTGAGCTGTGCCTCGTCCTGTAGCGCAGCGATGGCGCTGGCGTTGCGGAAACTTCTTAACTCAGTGCTGCCCTGCGTAGGAACTGTAAGGCAGAGGCAGAGTTTAAAAGGTGCATGTGTAATTTATAAATTATGGCATCTGTTAATTAAACCACTAGAGGATCTTTTGTTTTTATTCGCCTTCCCTCTGCAGAGTTTGGCACTTTAGTAGAAATGATAGTTGCCATAATGAGCCTTTGAACCCATGTAAAGTGTAATAACCGTACTATAATATACCCAGAGAGGTAATAGCACTCACCGGCTTTGAATGTCACGATACATTTTAAACAGGCGAACTCCGTTGCATCAAGGCGCATCTGCCTGAATCGAGTGACCACCTCTTGAAGTGCTTGAATCTCAGACATGATCTTATTCATCCGCTGAGACTCTGTGTTTTCAGTGTTCATTCCTATTGATAGATATGGAGGGAAGTGTCATTATGCAGGATGACACACTCATTGACTGTTTTAACGCGAGGCCTGCTGTGGCCTGCGTTCAGATCTAACGCCTCGTACGTACCAGAAACAGCAAGAAGAGTAGTGGAGTCCACAGGAATGGCCCACTGCGCGATGCCCAGAACAAATAATTCCCTCCAAGCGTCCTCCAAGAGAATCAGCTGTAAAAGAGGAATCGTTTCAGTCTTAAACTGTGCACTGTACAGCAAAATGAAGCAATTATTTCATGTATTTAAGCCCCTTTGAATCATTAAGCACCAGTACAACTGCAACTCGTGCGTAAAACATGATGGATATTTTATTCCATATTGCGCATAGTGTAGTTTGTTAAGGCTTCTTCCCAGTTTCTAACATCATCTGACATCAAGTCTCCTAAACTGAAACTATATATCTCAGAACCATCAGCTACAGACTAAACAGATTTTCTTTCCTGTTGTCCTGTTTTAAAAAAAGGCGCTGCAGGATCGAATTTGAACCCCTCGTTTAAAACTCTCAAACTGCTCCCTCAGCCCATCAATACAAAGCGTACCTGGTCGGATAAAGGGAGCGTGGAGAATGCGGGAACACTTTTTGCCCACTTGATGCTCATGAAGAGGAGGCGCGCGGCCGACTCACACACGGACTCCGTCGCCACCTCGTAAAGATACATAGGGGTTCCGCTGACTTCGTGGGGATACTGGAGGAAGTGAGAGATTGCCGTTACCATCCGTCGTCGCACAGCAGCTTGTGTTATAATTAAACTGAATTCAGAGAATGACGCGCGACAAAGGTCAAATTCCAAGCCTCAGCACCTGCTTTTATAATTATTAGTGTTGCTTGTGCTGGATTTACAGTGAGAAATATAATTGGCGGATTTGTGGCTGATAAATCGGGACAAGAATTTCAACTTCTAACCCCCACGAAAAAAAAATCTGTAATCCTATAATAACATTTGGGAAGGCTATAACACAAATATCCATGGAATATCATAATCTATCAATGAATTGTATATTCTGATAATTCAAGATTTTTAAAATGTCATCAAATGCCAGTAAAACTCAGTGATTTCGGTTTACGTATAAGTCAAGTAGACCTTAAATTCATTAATTAAAAAAAACAGTAATTACATAAAAAATAGTAATTGTTAAAACACATCCCAAATTGTACCTTCGGAGTGGGCTGTGCCAGACCCACGATGGCCTGTCTCTCTGGCGTGGTGGCCACTGCGCTCATCTCCAAGTTGTGAGGCTCCAGTTGCGTGACTGTGGTGAAGAAGGGAGGGCCGGGCAGAGAGGATCCCGGGAAATGGGTCGACGATCCGTTCACCTCTTTGTGGCCCCGGAAATATAGGGCGACCTGTTTGCGGATGGTGGACGTCCGGGGCCCTCTCGTGCTGAACGGCTGTGGAAAAAACAAAAACAACAACAAATAAAAAAAACGGGACAGCAGCAGGAGTGAGGGACAGATCTCTGCGGGGCTTGTTTGTCTGATCTCCCTAAAAAAAAATAATGAAAACTCAAAAGTGCAAATTCTGTTTGTGTAAAGGAAAAAATAATTGTCTGTAATCTACCAGCGCTCCCACTGAGTGTAAATAACATCCCCCTTTAAAATAAGTAAAGGCCAGGTAATTATTAATTTTCTTTGAGCCTTGAATATACTTTGCCCACCTCCAGTCCAAACACCACTGCATGGCGTGTCTGTAGGCCATGCGATAATTCAATTATAACCATTTACCGTCTTTATTCATGTTCACTTCCAGACACTTCTTCAAACGGCACGCTCGGCACTGGTTTCTGTGGGTTTTGTCTACGGGACAACCACCCTGTAAAGAGGGGGGAGAGAGGGGAGAGGATGTGAGGAGGGCTGAAGCCCAGTTGAAATTCTCTGTGCTATTATCTTCCTGAGCCAATCTCCAGGTGAAAGATCGCTATTATCGCTAGATATCGACCTGCTTCCCCAACACCCCCACCCCCACCCCCGCGTTCCAGTGCGGCCTCATCCCGGAGGATAAGTACTCCATCCCGCCCCTCTGCCTAAACTCGCCTCGAGTCATCACATTGATTGATACACCCGATATATTACAGTTGCGAGGTGTTTAGCCCCGGCACTTAATGGCCCAGGCATGACACAATTAGCCTCATCAAGTGAGATTCGACAACACAGTGCTGGAAGAGTAAAGCAAACAGAAATCAAAAGCGTAAAAATTCCACATTCCGTGCGTTAAAAAAAGTTCAATAGTCAGTGATGGTTTTTGGATGAGAACTGTGAGATTTACAGGCAGAGTGTACAAATCTCCTTGGAGATAAATGCAGGATCATTGCTTAGATATGGTTCTCCTGGTCAGTGTAAGACGCGTATCAGTATGACTGAGTACGGAATGCCTGCTCGGTTTGATTTTGAAATGCGCTCTCTCTCGAGTGTCCTGTGATTGCTTGTACCTCCAACCTGCTCGATCATAAAAACGTGATGAAGAGAAATGATCAGCTATTGACTCACTTATATGGAGTGAGAAGCCAGCACCTTGTCACAACCTCAGCCCCCACACCCCACAAAAGCAATACAGGACTCGAGTAAATCGTGAGGAGACCTTACCTGAGAGCCAGATTACAGACGTAAGTCCTGTTTCTGCGGATGCTCCTGAAGAATCCCGAACAGCCGTCACAAGCGTAAACGCCGTAGTGTTTCCCGAGCTGCGGTCGCCGCACACACTTTGCACGGGATGTCCAGAATCTGACCTGGGAAAGGTCCATATTTCAATTAATTATCAAGCACTGGGCGCACTCATCTTAATTTCCAATGAATGGAAACTACAATTCATCGGTTATTGAAAATGTGACAAATGGCAAGAAAAAATCTGAAAGTTGATACAAACTTAAGAAAATCGAGCTTATTGTGAGTTTTGGTGTCTGTTTAGCGGTTTTCGCAGTTGGTTAACTGTTTGAATCGGTGCTGTGGACAAATACAGTAAATGCCAAAATGAACTTGTTCTTTGACACCTCAGAGCTGTGACCAGTCGTCCTGCCAAATGACTTTGTTTTCGTCCGACAGCCCACAAAACACACACATCACACACTGGACAGCGCCCCGCGCCTCGTCCGACCATGGGAATTCACTGGCACATTTTCAAGAATAAAGTCCGTGGGAAGCCATATCTGAGCTTCCTCTAAGACAATGTCGAGGCACAATGGAGAGCATTTAGGGAAAGTAGCACTAATGATTTTCCCCATTGAACCTCGTCTGACGCCTGGATCTCGACAAGCTGCCAACTCCTTCATAATGGGACCTGATAGCTGCTTTATCCGCAGGTCTATAGGCCCCAGGATTAGGGAGTGACACTGCACCATGAGAATAATGCGCACCAACTGTTTCACCAACTCAAATGAAGTGTATGTAACCGACCCTGGTGTAGATGAAAAAAAAGGATTTTTTGGTGAAGATTGCATTCAAATCTTAAGAAAAAGAACTATATCGAAGTGCATATGAGGAGTCTTTTTTTCATTCTGGTGGGAAAAGCCGTCTATGTAATTACACTGACGTTTTGCCACCTGCTCATTGATTCACCAGTGACCCGTCAAAAGTGGTAGCATGGGAATTCATTGGCGCAAAAACAATGACTTCAGGAGAGAGTTATAGGGCTTCAATCACAGATTATTAAGAATTAGAAAGGCCATGTAGGCTTTTAACTATAGGCCACAGCCGTGTAATTGCCATAAGACAGATAGAGAGAACTTTTGTATGTAGCGTTTATAGACTGTTTAGAGTTTCTTTATAAGCGAGAGTTGGCTCATGAAAGTCAGCTTCCAGTTACAAGAATTTCACATTTTCAACCTGTTGCATAATAAGTCATATTCTGCCTGTACTGCTTATAGGCTGGTAACACTATATATATATTCAAATGTAATAAAAAATAATGACTCTCCTGATTGGAGTCACTAATTCTGTGATTGTATTAAACTAGCCACAGTTAATGCATCGTCCAAGTTCATTTTGCGCACTCCCCATAATTAAACTGTGATGAGAGGAAAATGGGCGCAAAGTTCAACAAATATAAACCCAGTTTGCTGAGAGTTTTGGTTAAATATTTTTTTTAAATGACAAGGTTATGTTGTGTGTGTGGGGGCGAATGTATTTAACTTCCCGCTGTGGGGGTCCACCTGTCCTCATTGTGCAGTAATTGCTTGAAGATATATGGCATATTCCATTAACGTAATCACCATCATGAGAACCTGCTAAAAGAACTGGAAATAAGTTTTACTGAGAGAAAGGATATGTTCCGCTGACCACCCGTAATGTGGGATGAACTTGAATGACGCTGTGCTGTAATGCTGCAGTGTGTGTGTTGTTGTTTGTGCTAATTTAATCACAGTGGTTATCTCATAGAAATCTGAATACAGTTACATCAGATAAACATAACAGAAGGGCAGCACTTTGACACGAATGACACGTATCTGGATGTGGTAAAATATACTGAAAAGAAACACACAGGCAAATGGAAACGTAAAGGAAATTTCTGTCCTTTCAAAACAAACAATATCTACTTTAGTTTATATATGGATTTCCACTTGAATTCATTATGAGGCCTAGAAGAAGGTACTGCAAAGGCTACAAAAAAAAAAGACACCCACTGCAGTTTTGTAGCCATAAACCACAAGAAATGCCTCGATATCACAAAAAAAATATTTAAAATGAATTAAAAACACTGAATAGCCGTGATTATTAAATAAATGAAGGATTTTATAGTAGTAACGGATGGAGACAAAATCACATTTAAAGACAGATAAGCCGATTTATTCATTTGTCCAAGTGAAAGTTAATAGAATCTCTTCTAGATATCTTTAAAATCAATGAACGTAAACACCCCTCAGTTTACGTGCACCATTAATCTCTTTTGGAGACATTACTGAAAAATGAAATTACAGGCAACAAGTGGCAACAAGTGGAACGCTCTTGAGGAGGAAATATTCAGAGTATGGATCCAGGTTATTTTGTCATTAAAATGTGTAATCTACTTAAAAACATATTTCCTTTAAAAGTCTTTCTAATCAGCCTGAATCCGCTTTTAATCACAGGTCATGGACACAAGTTTACGCAGCCAACTGTGTGTGTGTGTGTGTGTCTGTGTGTGTGTGTGGTGCGTGAGGTGTAGCGTCAGAAAGAAACAGCTATTCCTCACGACACTGGTCACATTTTCAAGACCACGAGGAATGAACACTTAATTATTACAGTGCAGCTCTGGATTTATTACGAGAAATATCAAGTGTGGGCGTGTTAACGGTGAGTGCATGTGCAGCAGCTTTATGTGAACTTTCATCTTGTTGCCTCTGCCAGAGGAAGGCCTGTTGTTATGGACGATATTCTTTAACACACCGGGCTGCCAGTATTTCAGGAGCGTCAGGAAGAGAGAAAGGCGACACTTACTGATTTGACATTCAGAATATCCCAAACAGCCACTTGTTGATATCGGCGGGTTTGCTCATCGTATACTGACTTACAGTAAAGTTCAGAATGGAAAAAGTCCTCTTCTTATTCTCGCTGACAAAAGCAGTTAAATGAAACCGCAGCACTTTCCTTGGATTCTTTAACAGCAGCGATTAGATCATGAGTCAAAAGTCCTGAGCGCCTTAACTTATAGAGTAGATCTCCGATCGACGTCCCTGGTATCACCAAGATGCCTGATTACACATTGTATCAGACGGTCTTCGCCCGGTATTCGAGGGGTAGAGGCTGACCGCAGCTCCGGGAGGATGGAGACAGGTTCACGGCGACAGCAACCTCAGCAGCTCGGGCGCAACAGCCGGCATAAAGTTAAGAGTTGAGAAACGCTGCCCGGATGCACCGGCGACGGTGCCAACTGGTGGGAAAAAGAGAAGAAGGAGAAAAGAGAGAGACAGAAAAATCAATTTTGACATTAGACAGATGAAAGCTTGTTAAAACCAGAACACGACGTGACTTTGTAAGGAGTTCTCAAATAAGCTTCCGGTAATATTTAGAGAAGTGTCGGGGGGAAGGCTGAGGTGGAGATCTCCACTTCCTTCATCCACTTGGCTTACCCAAACTCCAGCCTGATCACTGGTGTGTGTGTGTGTGTGTGTGTGTGTGTGTGACCGATCGTGAATGTGAATGTGTGTTAGTGATGTGGAGTGCCTGCTCATGGATGCACAGGGCAGGGCAAATGAAAACACGTGTTGCAGACATGTTTTAAAAATATTTAAATTAGCCACAGTTTCGCGGTTCATTTTCTTGAATTTCAGCTCAGAATAAATATTTCTTCTTTTTTCTACATACAGGTGAGCAGACAAAAAAACAATTGTGTCTGGGTTACACACAGTCCTTAAGATTCAAGGAGTTCAGGCCCACTAGACACTCATCACTCACAACAACTGTCAAACACTAGTAGAAATAGTACTGATTTTAAAATAGCCACATTAGTGGTGAACTGATATTTGTTACATTAACACAGATTTTAAACGCCACAGAGTAATAAAGAAATGACAGCACTGAAGAAATATTCTGCTTTTACTGTAACAATGTTAAATATTTCCCTCTCCTGAGGGCGATGTGGCGGTATGCTTCTGCACTGAACTGTTGTCTTCCTTTGTTAGGGGCTTAATGGTGCCGGTTTGAGCCCCACTGACTACTGATGTTTTTCAACCTGTTGCAGGTGTTTTAAGTTGTTGTTCTGGGTTGCTAAAGGGATTTGCTGGTTAATGTGGTCACTGTGAAGTAGAGCCGTTACTTTGACAGTATTGAGTGTAGACAGCTTGTTTCGCCTGCACTGCGACGAGAAAGCAAGACCCTGGAATGTGATAGAATGATAAAGAAATTAGGAAAAGTGAACTTTTCTACACGTAGTTTTATTTGAATCACCAGTTAATAAAACAGTCTATACATGCAATATGGATAAATGTGAAATCACCTTTTCCCATTGTTCTTAAGGACTTTTCCCTTTTCTATTTTAAACATTATAGCTCATAATGAACCACATTAAATAAATAAATCAGACAGATGAACAAATAAACCATCTAATTTAACTGGTACTAAATAGTTATGATAACAATAATCATCATCATCATCATCAAGTTTTAACTTTTATTGTAGTGCAGTTTCTGGATACATAAAACATGTTAATTATCGATGTTGAGTTTAAATCATTTATATTATTACTTTTTTAGTACAGTTCTTCCAATTATACTCCTTGTTTTTTTTTCCCCACATTTGACTCTTTTGATGCTTCTACTGTAGACCCACTGTACACTGCTGGGTTTCTCCAGCCCTTGCATTATTGAAACTCTGCAACTTTTACACCAAGGAAGATTATTATAAATTCACCTCATAATTGCTATCATATGTCATTCAGAAAATTCACAACAACAACAATAATAAAGATACACAACAATAATAATAGATTATTTTACTGAGTCTTAATCTAGTGCGTAAACTGGTTTTATTTTGAGTTGAACCCTCCGCCCTGTTCATCCCAGCACCCCTGCAGTCAGTGACTGGATTCTGACCCTGGGTGTAGACCGTGCCCGGCTGTCCGGAGGGTCGCGGTCGGTTGCAGGGCCCGCTCACTGACACTCTGACCTTTGACAGCTTACAAGCTGCCGGGTAACCCAGAACCATCATTTTTAATTGCGTTCATTCCCACGGTACACTGAAGGCCATGGACGCACAAAGCGTCGACTTAAGCGGACAGGCGAGGAGGAGAGGCGTAGTTAACTGCAATTAGCCATTGTTGTGTCTTTCAACCTGCCCTTTAGCCGAACAGCTACGGCTGGAGACTAACAAGCCTGAGGAGAAATTCCCATATTCCTTTGATTTCCTGCAGAGACCCATAAAAGCCTCTGGTCCCCAATGGGACGTTGGATAGCTACGTATTGTGGGTTTTTATTCTATAAATAGTCCCTATAATAAAGACTACAATGCAATCTTTATTTTAGGAACTTTTTTAAGATTATTCTTTAGTAACGACCACTTGTTTTATTGGCGATTAATGTACAAAATGATACAGTAGACTCCCCCCACCAAAAAAAAAAGCAGAATTAATGTTTCTAAAACACGTCTCCATTCTCACAGATCAATAACATTTTTTGCAGTTTGAGTGCATGCGTGCGTGTGTGTGTGTGTGGGTGTATGTGTGCATGTGTGGTGGCTGCTGGGGTGGGTGAATGGTGAATGTGTGACATAATCTCCTTAACTCGTCCTAATCCTCGTCATTCACTGATAGCCTTTACACAAATATAACCAACATCATGGTTGCCGGGGTTGCCTTCTTTCACTTTTTTTTGTATTAGTGACTCTGTTCTCCTTCAGCAGTCAATGAAATGACGCTAACAAAGGGGGCAGTGGATTGTGTATCTGCTTTTTTTTCACATACTACAGAACAGACTTTAACAACGAGAAACGAGTGAGAGTCTGACAGAAGTCACCACAAATACGTGTGTTCTGAATATGTTGACATCCTGTAATGAGGGGGAAAAAACCCTGTCAAAAACATCAGTCAGGTGTAAATGGGTTGTTGTCATGTTATACACTCGGTTCACACACGTGTTGCTCATGCAAACACTTTAAACACACACACACACACACACAGACAGGAAGAGTCACAGCTTTTTACCATTTACAGCATATCTCAGATTGTTGTTGATTGCTGTGGACAGTCACCGACTGGACGCTGTAGTTTAACCATCTTTTTATGCGCTGCTATCACTTGAGCAGGCCCCTAACCGACCAGGCGTAAACCAATTGGCTTTAGGGAGAAGTCACTAAGCTCCAGAGAGCAAATAATGGGGGTAGAATTCAAGCCGACCAAAGGCCCATGCAGCCATACGTCCTTTAAAAAGACCCGTGGGAGATCATATAGTCAGTCATCTTATAGCCCGCAGACACTGCTGGTGTTTAGCTCAGTCTGAGCTGTAAAGAAACATTCCTATAGGTGTTTTTCCCCCCCTCCAGTAACTAAAATGTGTGTCCTCATCATTGAAAGTAACAAAAAAAAACTTTAACCATATATCACGACACATCCGAGATAATATTAATACATGATATGTTAAGAGTAAACTTTTCAAATAAGAGTAAAATATGTTGCCTGATTTCAGCACCACGGACAGTTCTACAACAGGAGTCATTAAACTGATGCAGGTTACCTGTCCACGTGCTTATTCAGACTTCAAAGGGCTCCAAACTCTTGCTTTATAACTAAATAAAGTGAAGACAGAGCTCCATTCATCTTTATTTGACGATATAATTTCATCTTTTTCCAGTCTGCACACTGCCTCTGGGTTGCCAGGTTGTGAAAAAAAAGTCCTCTGGCAGGTGTTTATCCTCCAGCAGGATGAATCTGTCTATCAACAACCATGTACTGAAGACCTGATGGCTTATTAGTATTTATTAATAGATGTCCAACATCTCTGGCTGCATTATTACCAAGGAGAAATGGTCAGAGAGGGATTTTTCACAAGCTGACAACTCAAAAGTTGTTCTTATTATTGTCTTACAACTGATCTGAAACGTTTGTCAATGATTTATTAACGATTATTGATGTCATTAATTACAGGTTATAAACCATTTGTAAAGGGTGAAGGTGGTACTGACACATCAAATATGCAGAACAGTAATGAGAATGAATGCGACGTATACTCTCAGTAATCACAGCCTTACTTGAAAACCAAATCATGATAACCGAGTAACATGGGACATTTGAGCCTCTGTAGACATGTTATAATAATCCACCGATGCATGGAAAACCTAAACAATCAAACTATTTTTATTTCATTTACTTACAGACCGTAACTGTAACGTCTTATCCAGGGGGATATTTGTGGGTCTTAAACATCAGTCTGATCAGATCAACAGGGTGTTTTTCTGTTTTTTTTTACACTTTCTTCAATCTGAACTGATTTATCAAGACACACAGATATAGTGTCAGTTTTTCTCATCAGTTACAATCCAAATCCCTCAGGACTAGCACTCAAGTGACTTCACTCCTGGCCTCATACAGTCTCACCATGTCCTCCACTGAAGTGTAATCTAGATCTCAACACACCTCTGCGTGTACACATGCAAACACACAAACACTTACACGCATTTACACACACGTTAGGGCCTCACCATATTAGAGTCCCACCCTCCAGAAAAAAAAAAAAAAAAACAGACACCAGGACCCAAACCCAGAAACCCACAAGTCGGTGCAGTGCAGTTGGACGCTCTGACAAATCTATTTGGGGCAAATTGTCATGAGAAACTTCCTAACTGCTGTGACAAACTGGCTGGTTAGAGAGCAAATCCCGCTGCATGAGGGTGGGGGACAATGGGGGGCGAATGTGTTGATGTGCGGCCGGTGGCTGGGGAGGGACAATGGACGGATTAGTCAGTCCCCTGGCTGACTGATTTGAGATGGCTCCTCTCAGCCTCTCACCGTGGGGAGTCTCATTGTCCTGCTTCTGATTCCCACTTCTCACAAACTCCAAACAAAAGTCAATCTCTTTCTCAAGGGGGGGAAAAATATCGACCCGTGTTTCAGCTGGGGAAAGTGACTCAAAAACTTATTTGCAAGAGATGGCTGACTCTCTAACTCCCCTTCCACTCTTTATGTCGTCTTTTCCCTCTCTCCTCTCTCTGCCTTCATCCTCTTCATTTGCAGTCTTTATTGTCTGCAGGTGGATAGTGGATGTTGAATGATCCTGGGTTTTCAGACTCCGGGAGGGGCTGGGGGGCACCTGTTGAGGTTTAGAGGCTGCTTTGGCGGCCGGGTCATTAATATTAAATATACAGAGATGCCATCACAGGCTGGTCTGAAATCGGGTCTGATGTCGCCCCTGGGTCTCCTCTGGATGGACTCCTCTGCTTTCAGTCACTCGTGAAGAGCCTTCTTTCTTTTTTTTTCTGTCTTCTCTTTCTTTTTTCCCTCCCTGGAAAAGACTCACAAATTATGACAGCTGAGTAGAGGGGTTTAGTCTGCCCACACCGTAAAGACAAAACATGTGAGAACTGGAGGAGCCCGCGATGGTGATCAATGTATCTACAGTTCATTTAATATTCTGCCTGTGCTGTGTGAAAGTACAGGATTTACTAGGGTTGATAAAAAGGTTTCAGTCATGCAGTGGTGACTGATTTGTAGGTGAAATATATGTGAATACATGTAATGGTGCCAGAAGCTGCTTTTTGAGTACCTGTCATTAAATACAAAAGTTGACAAAACATGATTTACTGTCAGGAGTCAGGCTGAGTTTTATTTATGAAGGAAGGTGATAGTTAGTCATGACATTTTTTTTTTTTTTGTTTGTATTTAGTTGTGAGTAATATAATTTTGTTCAGTTTGCACTGTTGCACTGCTGTTGGTACCTGTTATTCAGTTACGTTATGATGTTTCCTTCGTCTTTTATGCCTTGGGGAGTAAGTGTTTTCATGTTATCCTCTGGATTAGTGTTGTTTTCTTTTTATTTTTGTAGATTCACAAGTCAATTTAAATCTGATCAAAAGGACACACACTTTCCACCACACCCTCTTCCTCATTCAGTCATTCAGCAGGGATGATGATAATATTTTACAGCAACATTTATTTTCACAACTTAAATAAAACAAGCGTTTGGTGAATTTTGAAGCCATTACACACAGGAAAGAAGGTAACACACACTAATAAAACTAATGTGAGGGTTGTTAAGTCTTACAGTTCCTCATGTTGCTTTACTCAACTTTTTAACACTTTCCTGTGTTTGTATGCATACTATAACACACGATACATGTTTATTTTCATAGTTTCATTAGAACTGTCAAGAAAGAGAAGACGGACACTGACACCTTCATTTGGCTTTTTCTCTTTGCTTAGAATAGTAATGTTTATACCAATCTGATATCAGAAATTTGACACCCAGACATTATATCTTTAAAAAGACGAATCAGAAAAGTTCTCTGTTTTAAAACTGCATCACATTGTATATAATGTACACAGTGAGAAGAGCACTATGTTTATTCAACTTTAATCAGTTGTTTCTAGTTAACTGCTTTTCTGGTCTTAACTAAGCTTGTGACTAGATTTAACATTTGATTAGTTTTAGATATGTATACCAACTTTGTTTGTATACATATTTGTTTGTATTTTGGATTTGTCTAAAAAAAACCTGTTCTTAAAAATTGCTAATTTCACTTCCCTCTCCCTTTAATGACAAATCCAGACCCGCTAATATGCAACCAAATGTATGTCATTTGAAAAGTCAACTGCTGGACACATGTGTCTCCCTACTGTAAAGTTTCTCAGTGTGTGTGGGACTGGAGGTCTGTGACTGGTGTTGCATCCAATACATTGGCTTTCAAACAAAATCTCTGCTCTACATCTCCACAGATTTCACGTGAGCAAAGAGAAACAAACATGCAAACAGCCTTAATACATTGTTCTGCACAGTGACGCGAAGCAACAAGGTGAAGTAACACTAATAAAAACACATTATTTTATGTAAAGGGACTTTGCTGCCCAATAGTGGCACATAAAAAGTAAGTTCTATGTATTGCATAGGCATTAATGTACACACAGGCAGTGTCTAAATGACTGTGTATAAAAGCAGCAGCAGGTGAACAGTGGTCACGGCCGCCAGACAGATTAACCACAATGGCTGTCATCAGCTCAAGAGCGGCGGCAGCGTTCACCTGGAGTCATTCTGCTGTTTATCCAGCTCTGTTCAGCAGTCACTTGCTTCTGCCCCATGCTCCTGGATGTTATCCTGCCGGCTTTACAGGTCAGGTTCAGCGGTCGGGTTCAGTCATGGTTTCACTGCCATTAACCTCAGGGACCTCTGCACAGGAGCTGTCATCAGGCTCCCCACACTCAATCTTCATGGTCTCGACACACACCCAGACACACGGGAATTGGGTGATTCATTGATAGAATCAGGGCATGTGACCTTGTCTGTATTCAGTCTAGAGCATAATGTGTAGGATGAGGCCTTTGGAGAGGAGATCTAGGCCGGTGTATAAGTGTGTGTCAGGGGTACAAGGATGAGAATATTGATGAGTATGTGTCATTTGTGGGTGAGTGTATTGTTTTTATGTCTGCACTTGTTTTGCTGCTTTGTGTGTAAAAGTACTTGTCATTTAGAGACTGATACCAATATATCTGCAACAGATATTTGCCATATCAGCGTATATCATTTATTGGTTTAGCTTTAGTATGTGGCACCTTACACAGGATATTGTAGATGTTGTCATTTTTTAGTTAAACTCACGCCAACATTGTTGCTGTTTTACATAAGACACAACCAAGGAAGATTAGCAGTTTTCATGGAATGTGAAGTGAATCGTATATGTGAAAGTGTCTTCTTAAGTGGAACGAAAACAACTGAGAATGTGCCGCTTGGATCTGAAAGGCTGTTCTTAATACATGGTCAGACTTTTGTCCATAAGAAAATGATCAATTGTCCTAAAAGGCAAACTGCTTTGTTGAGGTAACAAATGAAAAGCCTTATTATCAGCCAAGGTTACAAAACAAAACAACATATATAAACAGTGGACTGCCTTCCTCAGTAACAACTCAATGAATGAACTCTTATTAAAGATACGGAAATGTAAATACATTATATATAGTTATGGATTTTCTTCGTGGAAATGGCATGCTAATCCCTTGCCCGCTCTTTTTCCCCTTAATTCTTTTCATTATATATTTAAGACCCTGCACATTGAAACTAGATATCACCATATGGTGATTTAAAACATTTCAGATGAACTGAGAATTAAATATTCTGCATGGGTTAAGAACTTGTACTACTTGGATTTACAAAACAGAACATTTTGAAGATACATGCTGTGATATTTTATATGTTTACTAATCACTTCTATTTTCTGTTCATTTTGGTTACAGTTGTACCAAGGGAGATAGATGTTCCTGCATTAATTTGTTGTCTGTGATTGAGACCTGTGCCTGCTACTAGTCACTTGATTTGACTTGATTTTCTTACTTTTGGGCATGTTTTTAAAAAAAGTCAAATGTTGAACTGCCTCAAAATTTCCACATGTTAAAACAAGGGCATGTAACTTTACAGTCTTAGTAATTCCAGTTACACTGAATCAACAACAACGATGCTTTTTATTGCTTGAGAGTTAAACTTGTCATTTGTGTTATTTCTTCAGCACAAGTATACAGTTGTACTTTGATTGTCTTCTATAGAAACATTCTATATTATACCTATTATAATATTGACCAGTTTATTTCATAGATAACATTCACACACTGAAACAACACACTGAACATTTTTAAGAATTATGTAGAGTAGCCATTTTGATGCCTCCTTTTTCCTCTTCCTGGTTTTCATTGCCTGGATTATACTTTTACTGGCAGTAACAGATTGTGTTGTTATTTGAAGGCCTTCCCCACATAGTTGTGTTTCTGTTGGGCTTTTTTTTTTTTTTAGAAAGATAAAGATGAGGAATGATGAAAGCAGCTGGGAGACATGGGGTCTTTTAGAAACACCCAAACAATGATGAGGGCAAAGAGGCACTTATTTTTTTTTTCTCATATTCACCACATTTTCTCAATCATCTGCCCCACCACCAGCAGTGTTCAGCCGCTTTCCATCCTCAAATTCCTCAAAGTTTCAGATGCCTGGCACCCACAATGCCCAGATGTTGTCCTTGGCCCTTACCCCCTCAACCCAGAGCTATCATCTGGCAACCTTTCTGTGGGAGCTGGGAGGAAAGAGGTGGGATAAGGGAGAAAAGGGGGGAGCGGAGAGCAACATGGCAGCTTATTTAGAAGACTTCCTTTATTGGAACATGTGCAAGCAGTTCACTCACAAAGGACTTAAATAGGATATTTTCTGTTCCCTATAGTTGCTTTCCCCTTTTAAGTGCCGAGGCAAAAAAAGTAAGTTTACAACTCCCTCCTCAATGGGGGCTCTTCACTCTCAGGTTGCGGGGACCTGAGTGACCTAGGAAAGCAATTAGGAGGCGAACAAGATGGCTGACAGAATGCCTCGCCCTCCAGCCAAAGATGTCATCCACACTAGGAAAATCTTTTAAGGTGGCCTTATTAGAATTTACAGAAAGCCCTGTATTGGCGGCGTCAGTTTGATCAAGCCTGACTCAAACAATGCCTTCTCTGGGGGGTTAAAAAGAAGAAGAAGGAGGAGATTGGTGGCAGGAGAAGAGGGAGAAAGAGGGAAAAGGGGGAAGGGGGAGGAGGGAAAAAAGAAACGTATGGTTTGCAGCGAGTACAGTCTAATGGGGGTGGTGGTGGGTGGGGCTGAACAGACAGCTCAGATTCACATGGCATGGGGGTATAGTTTGTGGATGATGTCATGCAAAGGCAACCTGAGGCTTGGGAAGTAAGGAGGAGGAGGAGGAGGTGGGGTGCTGATTGAGCCAGGCCACTCAAAGTTAACATCATGCCTTGCATCTGGGCCAAACTTTTCTTCTGGCCCAGGAGAGGCTTTCTGAACGCCAAGCCTCCACCACCCTCCTACTCCCTTGCTCACAAATCAGGGCTTGCTTTAAAGCTAACCGGGCTAACCGACTAGCTAACCGCCTTTTCTTCCCACTCTCACTGCCTATTCATCCCCGGCACACTATGAATAATATAGCTGGATAACATGGAGCTGAGATGACTTAGATGTCACCTTTTGTCAAAAAGCTTCTGTATTTAAACCAGGATCGTATAGTTAAAGCATTTGGAACAGACTTCAAATCAAGACAAGTTTTTCTTTTGTTTCAGACTTATTTTGAAAAACTGCAAGTAAATACTGAGAATATTCCATACGTTACAGGTATGCAGGAGATTGTGTCCAGGTGGTGCTGTAGAACAGCGTTTGTTGTATTGTTTTATACTGTATGTCCCTCTTGCACGTGCAAGCACATGTACTTGAAGAGCAATACAAGGACTTGATGCATATTTCTCTAGTGACTGCTCAGGCAGTAAAGGACAGAAGAACACCAAGTAAGCTCATATTCTAAACATAAAAAGACATTTGGGAAGGTTTTATGAGGTAACAAATGCATTCATTGTTAGATTAACTTCATTAACACAAAATACTCAATTGTTCAGAAACTTTAAATACAACAAAACTCACAAAGTCATTAAAGATTGTATCCTTAAAGTAAGTACACAAAAAGCAAAGTGCAATGTGAGCACTCAGTGCTTTCACTGAAGATTACATTTACCTGCAGTCTTACATGGTGTTAGTCCTGCTAGTTATTAAATTTAGTTTCACCTCAAGAATATAGTTTTTTAAAGAGATAATCTATGTTTACTTTCAGTGCAGCTTTG
The DNA here is from genome assembly GCA_033238685.1 of Lates japonicus. Lineage (NCBI taxonomy): Eukaryota > Metazoa > Chordata > Actinopteri > Centropomidae > Lates > Lates japonicus. The sequence goes on from BRZM01000008.1 coordinate 1,071,168, forward strand.
CAAAATGTGAAAAAAAAAAAGTATGTTCGACTGATTCGACTGATAGTCTCAAAATAAAGCCACTCAATAAGAAGATCTTGATTTAGCAAAAGAGAAAATACAAACCCACTGAACTTTTTTACTTAAGAGACGTGCATAATACTTTCTAGCAGTGTGCTGCATTGTACTGTATAATTATTGTGAGTGATAGTTTGATTTGAGGAATGATGTTTCGTTCTAAAAAGCACCTCTATGCTATCTATTTCGAGTTAGCCTGCCATTTTAAGTGGACAAACGAATTAGCCAGACTTTGATTACACTGGTTGCCGTTTCTTAATATTAATTATCAACCAGAAAAGACAAGCACCCACATTACAGACTAAATCACTGGGACCAGCAAAGAGCAAAGAAAACTCTCGCCTGCAGACTGGATGCTCAAAGTCACACGATGTTCATGTTATGTGTCATGCTGTCCCATCCATGCCTCCTGGGGGTATGAACCTCACCCCACCTCTCCTGGGGACTAATTTGTGAGGGACGACGTGTTTGTTGCTTGTCAGAAACAATCACTCCCCGCCCATTACATTTACAAAGCACGCCGTGCTCTCATTGCTGTAACACACTGAGCCTGAGGGGGTGGGGTGGGGGTAGCCTGAGAGGACCAAGGAGAGGAATCATAAATTTACCATCAGGGAGATAAAAGTTGATTAACATCTGTGAAAGAGTTTCAAAAGAGTCGGGTACATGTTGATGCCACAGGATAGCCTTTTGAACTGGGCAAGTCAAATTTTATGTAGTTCGGCATTTTCTCCAAGATGTAGATTAAAGTGAATAACAACTTTATTTAGGAGTGCCCTGTGCCGCCCCGCCCCTCTCTTGTCCTCTTCTGTCCCGCCCACCCGCCTCTCTGTTCTGTTTGGGCACTGGAGGTTGTCAGACTGGGTTTATGTCCAGTTCACTGAGCTGAAAGAAGTTGCTCAGGTCTTGTTATGGAACAAGAGACTGCCTCCTCAGGAGTGATGAGAGAAGTGGTCTGGGTGAGCATGGTGAGCAGGGAGCGGACCATCCCCTGGAGGCGATCACCAGCAGGAGGGAAGTCAAATGCTTTTTGTGTCATGTCGGGCTGTGTGTTTGCAATTATCCCCTCTCTATATGAGTGCAGACCGGCTCAGGAGAGATCTCAAACCCAACGGGCCCACGGAAGAGTGTACAACACCCCATCAACAAAGATTAACTTCACCAGCAAGGTAGAGATGCTCGATTGGAGGAGACAGCAAATACATGAAACCCTCTTTGTGTGACAAAGTGATGAGCAGATACAGACAGTCCGGCTGTTTTGAATCAAGCGGTGCTCAGACAGTGACACCTGTTGAGCTAATAGACCTGTAACAGAAGTCACAGGCATCACTCTCCATCCTTCTCCATCTTTACGCGTTTTAACTTTTATCCAGCGGCAGATGATTATTTATATAAAGATATTTCATAGAGGGTGAGTTTTTACTGTTGTGGTGCTGCACTGAGCTAGTTTCCGGTCCTGTCTTTTGAGGGAACTTACAACAACAGTTAGAAACCTTTGGTTTAATCTTTAACTATGCTTTATATTTTATATAACATCTAAACATAGAAAATGAACTATTTAGTTAAATGCGTGAAATAAAGCACAATATTTCTTTAAAGTGCAATGGAACTGATGTATAAAGTATCTTAAATAATGTAAACACTCAACAAATAATTTTAGAAAAATGAAACACTTGAGTAATGTCCTTTATTATTTTCCACCGCTGTCTTTTTATTCCAGCATTCTTGCAGTCCCACGACCCTTGAGCTTTTGTATACAATATTGTGAAAAGTTCCAGGCACTAAAGGCAAAGGGGATGCTGTTGAAAATAATCCTATGATTAAATTTTATTCAGTTAATCCATGCTAACTGCAGTAAAGAGAAACCTTAACTTAAGCTTCCAGTTCTCCCTCAGTACAAACCTGTACTGGAGGTAGGTTTGCTTGAAGGCCTCAGTGTCTCTGCCCTTCATGTAATCTCAGACTGATCTCCATGACGCTGAGACTGGGCTCAGGGGGGGTCAGACCATCTACTGCAGGACTCCTTGTTCTTTTCTTCAGACACTTTTATGGTACTGATAAAACATCTAATTTGGCTTCAAAACTTTTTTGTCGGTGGGGCGACACTGCATGCTAAGCCCATCCTTCGGTTCGATTATCATCTCCATCTGCCTTATGGTTTAGGAGAGGTCTTTGTATGAACTTCTACCTCCCCACGGTTTTTTTCATTCCATTTACACATAATCGCTTCCATTACTTCCAACTAACTTGTTTAATTTTGTTGCCTTTTGTTTTAACTGTATTTGTATCTTTACACACACAGTAAGTTCCTTGAAAATGGGCGAAGCGCATGAGCTTGGTGCAACCGGAGTTGAAATCCCTGTATGTAAGCATGTTTGCGCCAATAGAGCTGATTCTGGTTTATGTTCTGATCCCAGACACTTGTGATTTTCATAGTCTTCCTCATTCTCCTCATCAGCACCAACACTGCCATCATACATATCACTGCCACTGCGCATTCTATAGTTACTCTCATCACCATCATTGTGATTCTTCACATAATAACCTTATAATCATTGTCTTCATCATCATCATCATCATCATAACTGCCATTATCATACATATCACAGGCTACTTACCATCACTGTCCACTTCTCACCCTTGACATCACCATATCTACTCTAGTGGTCTACTTCACAGCTTAGCCTTTATTATTTCACATTTTGCTCATAAAAAATCATCTGAAATTTATGATTAACTTGTAGTAAAACTGATGAGCATCCGCTTTTCCATTAAACTCCTTCATTTAAACTCGACTAGATCTACCCTTTCAAAAAGGCACAGAATAGGCCTGCCTTGATCTGGTATCAATTGTCATCCTGGGGCTCAGGGCAATTTCTCAAGGCCAGTATATGGGCGGTTAGGCTAATCCTCGAAAAAGGGGAGAATCACGGAGAGGAGAAAAGCAACAATAACCAAGTCAAGCGATAAATGAAAGCGAAATTCCCATTATCACTCCCCGCACTCCAGCAAAGTGGTGAAAACTAGGGGTTAGTTTGTGATCTCGAGCCAGACGCTGGAGGGAAGAATATGGGGTCCCTGGTTGGGAGACTCACACGACTTAAAAAGGCAACACTCTGGAGAAAAGGAAGAGTTAAGCCCCTCCCATCCTGGGACATAACCATTAAATGCAGTCTGACTTTATGTTGTATAGAGAGGGGGGAAACAAGAAAGGAGGCACAGTTCTCCGATGAAAGAATGAGGTTTTTGGCGATTAGATCGTTCAAGGATGAAGAATAACTTGCATAACTTTACAGCTATTTTCTCTCCCCACGCCAAGAGCCAAGTTTAAGTCTGAAATGTTTTTGAGTTAACCCCTTTGTGATTGTCCAGTTTGAGATTCTCACAAGGAGGAAAAAGGACCTCAGATCCCAGATTGAGCGAACACAAAATTATCTTTAGGTGACAGAGTTTACAGGCAGAGTTTATACAATCATTTGTTGAGGATTTGAAACCTAGACTTTATAGGGTAATTTTTAGCTTTATAGGAGCCTGCATCATCATTTGTGGTCTTTCCTCCAAACATCAATATGCAAACTACCAGTGGCACAGCACTATACACGTACGCACTTAAATACACTTCTTTGAGATCATTGTACTTTTATTTCCATCTTTATAATTTCCACTCCACTACATTTCGGAAATGGATTTTTAAGTTTTACTCACTACGATTACTAGTTTCTCAAAGTAAGATTTTACATGAAAAAAAAGAAGTAATAAATCCTTGTGTCTGTGACTTAGTTCCACCAAAAGAGGTAAACACATGCAATATTTTGTTTAGAAATTGCAAAGATTATTAGAGGAATGTTTAAAAATGAGCAGACATTTGTTTTTTCCTCCTCTCACCCATTAATCATCTCACAACCTTAGATTTATCTGGTGTCCTTTGAGGGCTCCACCCTCAGGTTGAGATCCACTGGGATTAACTAGACAACTGTAAATAAGGTGTAACAAGCATCTCTGATACTTTGTTCCTCTTTGAGATTTATTATTATGTCCTCTAGATATTGTTTTTAGGTATCTTTGACTATTGAGCTACCCTACTAAGTCTGTGCGTTTTGCTGGAGTCTCCATTTTGTCTCAGCATGAAACTAAAGTTCCCCTCATCCCACCCAAACACATGAGATATCATTGGAAAGGCCAGGATGTCCTCTATTGAGCACAACAGGACTTAGTCGGGTAGTTTAAAGGAATCAAAAGATACACACCAAAAACTAAACACCAGAGGACATAAATGAATAGGCTGAGTCTTAGGAGGTTGAGTGACCTGCATTTTGTTGATAATAAGATTTACAAGACATTTATTTATCACATGGAGATTATGTTTGATGACTGTCAGAGACCAGCAGCAATGAAAAACAAGACGGAAATATAGAAGAGAAACAAGATAAGACAAGATAAATAAACATGAAACACTTATGTACTTTTATTTAAACAGGATTTTGAATGCAGAACTTTTATATGTAATGGAGTACTGTTACATGTTGTACAGCTTTGATCTGTGGTCTTCTTCCCCCAAAATCGTCAGTGTACTGTATATATCATTTTCTTTAAATACTCAGCGTAGCCTATATCCTGCTTCAAATCAAAGGAGCTTGGACTGAGTCTTGCCCTCACTCCTGAAGGGTTCTCATCGCCACCATCATTTCATATATGGGTCTAATTAGTGATTTTTGTCCACTTGGTTTCCTCCATCTATCACATGCTAATGAAGGCATTTTCTGCCATCTGACAATAACGGCCATCTAAAATAGTAATGATATTCCGATCTTACTTAGTGCTCTGCTGATTAGCGCGCAGAAGAAAGACATCAAAAACTTAGTGAGTAATGTGATCAGTGCAGACTGAGACGCGCCCAGAGGCTTATATGTGAGTCTATACGTTTTATTAACGCATGTGTAATAACAACAACAGCAATAATAATAATAATATGGAATAAGTGTCCTTTTTACTTTTATTCTTCACTATTTTTAAAAGCTAAGGTGAAACCAAGTGGACATCCATAACTGCACAACAGGCTAAAAAAGCGCTGAGGTTGTAATCATTTCTTCTTTTTAAGAGCCACACTAGAAAATAATAAAGGAATGGGGAACATCTGAACAATTAGGAGAACTCTGGTCAGGAGAAGAAGAGTTAATGAGCTGCCGGTGCCATGTGCAGCGAGAGGAGCATTAGGGGCCAGAATCCATATTTACCGCTGGAGTTGTGCGCAGGCATCAGAATAGGCCGCTAATGCTGCGCGCATTCTCTCCCCCCTCATTTTCATTAGGCTCTGATGACTGCGGAATTGATGCGGCCCGCGAGTTATCAAGAGCCACTAATTTCACATTAACGACCATTGACTGCGTTCGCTTGATTCGAGGGGGTTTTTGACAATTATCACAATCAGGATTGGAGCCCAAATCGTTTACCTTGACTCCGTGATTATTTGCTCCGAGCCGAGCGCACATTGCAAAATTGTATGGTGTCAAAAACCCGTAAATAATGAGGAGACCAGGAGGAACGGCTATCTCTTTCCAACATGCGCGCGCGCGTGCACGCACACTCACACCATCCACCCTCCTTATATAAACTATAGGCAGGGACTTGATACTACAATGTAAATACTATCATCCTTGCCTTTTGTGATAGATAGATAGATAGATAGATAGATAGATAGATAGATAGATAGATAGATAGATAGATAGAGGATTATATGGAGGTTTAAATTGGGTGATTCTAATATTGGCCTATTTATATTTTAAATATTTTAATTTGTGTCCTTTTAAAGTCAGATAAATAAATAAATACATAAACAAAGAATTAACTATTTCTTCAGTGTAGAAGGTTTTCTCAATGAGTTGAATACATTAAATATAAATGAAAATCCAAACAATTAACCAATTTTAGAGGTATTTTAAGGATGCTCAGAATTTATTGAGGGGACCAGAGGAGTACTAATTCGGAATTTTTACTTCAGGTGGAACTTTATGGGTTAATTGAGCCACTTAAATCTGATTTCAAAAGCAGGATTAATTAAGTTTACATTATTATGATAATGTTATAGATGATGGTGATGACAAGATGCACTGTTTTTGATAAGGGTGCATTTTTCCCAGAAAAAAATGACAAAACTAGTATAAACAGTTGCCTTTGTGATGTAAAAAACAGTATAGACACGTTGGCTAACAGTGAAAGCAAAACAGAAGTCAAATGAATGTAAACATATAAAGAGTAAGACAATTAATAGCAGAAATGTACTTATGGGCCTCTAATATTTACGTAATAAAAGTGTCACTAAATTACTCTGTAAACTGCATACTTATTGTACAATATATAAAATACAATATATAGTAAATATACAATAAGTATACAGACACAAGTTACATGGTATGCTGTTTGATATGCTTTTCAATTCACACTTGTGTGCTCTGACGTCTATGGTTCTCATTACTGCTCTCATTCGGAGTGATGAGATCTCGCGAGATCCCGGGCTGTCACATGATCACGTCGGGAGGTAACTAGGAAATTGTGTGTTTTGGGTGAAGGAAGAGGACCTGATGCTCTAATTCCCGTCTGCAGCCATGTCTCTTCACAAAAACTGCTCGTTTCTTGTTTTGATAGTGATAAATATTTACGCTTTCGTGTCCAGCGACGCAGTAAACTTCGGCGCCTCAGATACGGCGGACAGACTTAGACAAACCCCGTCTTTGAGCCCTGATGTGGTCAACTCTCCTGTTGTTTTCAAGCCTGTGTCGGACTCTTCATTGTCCCTGATGGCGTCCCTCCCAGAAGACCTGGAGATAAACGACTACTGTAGCGACCTGCTCCTCATATTTGGACAGCGGTACGTGGCCTATGTGAACTGTTTGGTACGTGCCGCTCGACCTGTCATGGTGTGTCAGAACTGTTCGGCCGGTTATAGCAGCCTCGTGGACATGTACACCAACATCTCATCAGACCAGGTACGGTGCTAAACACAAACATGGTTATTTTCTGTACTGTAGTTAAGACGAGGACAGGCCTTGCTAATGCGCAGTCGTCTCACGAGTCACGAGTCTTGTGATGTGACTGACTGGTGGTGACAAATTTGAGGAAACATGACTTTAGCCTCTTTATCTGACTTCCTATGAATAACAAGCTTTTTAAAAGCTATGCTGTTAGTCAAGAAGGAAGACAAACACCTTTTGTAGATGGACATATTTGAGCACATTTTGTTGACTTTGAAGGGAACTTCTGCAGCAAACAGACATTAAAACGAGACTTTCTTCAGATGTTAATAAAAATAGATGTCTCCTACACACAGCATATTAAAGATCCACCCACACACTGTCAGTGATATTCAGGTCAGCAGACTGAGGTTTCCAAAAGGTTCAGCCCGTGGTTCATGGTGGATTTTCAGGTCTACTTTGGATCATGGTTCTCTTGCAAAAGCCTGCTGCCTCTTTTCAGTTTAACTCTCTTGACTGACTTTGTGACATTTACCAACATTAAGTGGAATCCATTCTCCCCTCTTCACAAACCCAAACTTAAATATCAAGTATATATATATATATATAACCTGGACCCATTCCCCCCAAGTTATTTTCTCACCCATGTTCCCTCAGTAGTACTGTTACTGTTAATGGTCTCTTCAAAACTGAAGTACATAATTGAAACAACACGTCTTGTTTGCTATTGGGGAGATTAAATTAATATTCAGAGGTGAATCCACAGCCTGGTTCACTGTATTGCAGTGTAATCATGTTATTAAGGAGATAATTTGTATGACTAACTCACTTTCTGAAGGTCGGTATGGATCCCTGTAAGGATCGACCAGGAGACGTCCCTGACCCGTGGCTTTGTCCGGACAGCAAGCTGTCGGTTTCAAAGGCAAACATCCCATCACGGTCATCAGGAACATCCAGGAACTCCCCGTCGCTCCACACTCCCACTGTGCCATCCATCGGCTGGTATCTGATCTCTATGGTAACACTGGTCTGAAAATGAAGAGAGAGTTGATCAGCAGACAACAAACCTTCACTTTCAGAGATGTCACACATCACACAAGCATTTAGAGGAAATATTATTTTTATCTTAATGTCAAACAAAGTCTTTTTAATAATAATGTATAAATAATAATGTATATAAGTTGCCAAATGATTCAACTCCACCTGTTGAGTAGATCTGTTTATTTACCCCCGTCAGCTGCTTCTGATGTGTGTATTATCACTGCACCAAAATGAAATCAACTTGAGAACTGACATGTCTAATCTAGAAACTCGTACGATGCCAAAATCAAAACACTATGAATGTCCCTGACACTAATGTAATTTGTTTCTTAGTTATGATGACAGAGTGCTATCACGACTGTCATGATTTATACTCATTCAGCTGTTGAGATAATTTTTCATTGATTTATTAAAGCTTGAGGAGCTTAGTCTTGCCAAAGCATATCACAAATATTTTTCTTCGAATTGTTTCTTCTTGTTATGTTTTTACATTATCTTCTTGTCTTAGGTATTTGAATGCTGGCACTCAGTCGGTCGGCGAGTCCTCCACTTTGCCTCAACAACTATTTGATGGTTTGCCCTGATATTTTGATCAGAAATTTAAGGTGGCCAGAAAATGAACTATACTGACTTTGATGGTTGGCGGACTTCTTCTTTTTCGTGCTACAGTCACATTGACCTCCCTCAGGTGGATTTCCATGAAATTTGGGGCAGACATCCACCTTCCCCTTAACTTTTCATATAGTGCCATCCTCAGGTCAAAATTTTTATTTGTCTTGTTTATTTTTTCCTAAACTAATGGCATTCCCATCCCACACACCAAACTAAAGATTATACCTGCTAAACGTTAGCATGTTAACATTTTAACTGTTAGCATTTAGCCCAAAGCACCACTGTACTGGCCATAAACTCTGTCTTAAGTTGACACTGTTTTACTGCTATTGTGCTTCGCTGATTTCATTTCTGCATTTTGGCTCTAATCCGTTATGTAAGGCATTTCATGACAGTGTTTTGGAGCAGTGCAATACAAATAAACTATAAAATGCTAAATAAAATGATGTAATATTTTTGATTTTTTCATTTTAGCTGTTAAACTCAATACACATAATAAAACAATACACCCACAGCAAAACCAAACCGGCACTGAAACACATCTTTCAAGAGTCCAGCAAAATTACAATACAGCCAACACCTTAAGGCTTTGTCTTGGCATGTCTACATCAGTCCATTTAATTTTGTTTAGAAAAAGCTCTCAACAAACTTTAACAGGAATATAAATCATCTCCTCTGCCTGGTATTTGCTGGGGGAATTGAGATTGACAGTAACCGTTAGTTTAATGCTGGCCAGAAACATGGGTGACACTGTAGTTTGTCTTTGGTGTCTTCTGGGGAGACATGCTTGGACAAATATTATCCTCCTGACAACGACCTGATCTTTATTAACGAAGTGGCCAATTTATTCCACCGACAAAGACGGATGAGGAGAAAACATACACAGGGCTCTCGTTCCCCTCTCTCCCTCCATCTCACTCTTATGTCCCTCTCTCTTCCTTACAACCTCGCAAGGCAATCGCTGTAGTCCACGAGGAGTGAGATTTGTTACTATGGCAACCACACCAGTGCAGAGTTGTAGGTAAAAATGTTGCTTGCAGGTTATGTTGGGTTTAGTTTTACCAGTTTCTTGCTACAGAGACGTACAGAGCTGAAATTCTCTTTATTGTCTGTGCGTGTGCTTTGATGTGTGTTCATGAGAAGCTACTTGCACATATGTCAGTGAATGTGTGTGAGTGTGTCCATGCGCGTGTGTGTGTGTATAAGCCTTAAGGCACACCCATGCTGTGTATCATCATCTCAGAAACATCACATCAGCACTCCCAGCTCCACTAACACAATTCTGCACCCCGGGGTGCTTTAAAACCCTCACGCGGCTAACTTCCCCCTCACACATCCTATTGTGCCGCTCCCATTTCCACATGCATATTCGCTCTTAAATCATATATTCACCAGCAAAATCATCCTCACACTCATCTTTACCAATGAGCTGCTCTCTGGTTAGCTGTCCTAAACACAATTTCCAATCAATAGAGAATATCAGGATTAATGTCAATGGTGAGCACTGTAATGTGCTGATGTTGTATTTCCATCAGGTCCTTGTTGTTGGTGCGCCAGTCTTTAATGGCGGTGCCTTTATAGGCCAGATGACGGCTGCAGGTGCAATGGAAGATTGATTTCTCCATTTAATGTCCCCCTCTTTGCTTGTGAATCCCTTTTGCTGTAATAAGGTGGTGTAAGGTAAGTTATATCATTTCACACCAACAAACTGTTTGATTTTAACTAAATTGTTTGTTTTTTGGACTCAAATTCTCCTTTGAATAAGGTTAAGATTGGAAAAATCCTCTTATTCCACTCTGTCGGTGTCAGCTCATCCCAGCATCTTTACTGAAGCTATGTGAGCATTCAAAATGTGCATAGTTTTATAAATATTTCAACCAAATTCACCCTGACGTGTTTGGTATCTTTGAAAACTTTGGGGCCTCCACTTGAATTTAAAATACACACCCTACCTACATCTGCTATTAATTGTTTTTTTTTGCCACTTGGGGCAGCACAAGCTGTAAACACAACAATGACATGTTATCAGTTTACAAAGTTATAATGGGGAAAATAGTTGCCTATTTACACATCAGCAGTATTATGTAGGAATATAACATTTATCCGGTGCCGTCCCACATTGACTCTACTTTTAGCTCGGTTTTGTTTTCCACCAACCTCTAAGAAAAATATCGAGCTCTTTAGCCACTTGAGGCTCCATGTTTACCAGCAATCTGCTAACTTTGTCTGCTGGGCAGATGCAGTATTTTTTTGTTTTTCTTTTTAAATCACCACTAGTTACTTTCTGTGGCCCCAAACAATGTGAGCGTGAAACAAAACAGTAAAGTTTCAGGCCATAAAACAAAAATAATAAACTGAAACACACTATAAAGCTCTGTGCTGATAAACGCAGCTTTAAGCCATGTCCAGACTGAATGCAAAACCTGTTTTAGAGGCAGGGTGATTGCATACACATATACTATTAGTGTGGACATTCCTAACTAGCTACACTGACTGCAAAAACACTCCAGTGGTCAAATTTGTATGAATAATGCAAGAAGTTGGTTTGTGGTTGTGGGGGTTTTAGCAGTGAGCCCTTAGACTATTTGCACTATTTTGCAAATGCTCACAACTGGCAAGAAAACAGCTTCTGTGAGACTAAACAAGGCTTTATTTTTCATAATTCAAATCATTATATTTCTTATTTTAAACCAGATGGTATTTACACAGATTCAACAGAAAAATCCTTCCTGAAAATTCCTGTCCACATCATCTCTCTGTCTCACGGCATAACCCCTATAGACTGCTGACAATCAACTGTTTATACCTTTATTGATGTGTTGTTATCATCGATGAGTGTGTCGGTCAGCTCTAGGTGTCCCTCTTCAGCCACCTTCTGCAGTACCATACAGAAAGTCCCCACCAGTCTGCAGGAAGACATTAACAGAGAGGCACATACTATTAACAGAAATCAATGTAATCAATACATGGCATTATGTGTTTTTGTCTTTTGTTCCTCCTCTGTTACCCATCTGTTTAGCTCTGAGTAAATATAAAGTCTTTTTAGTCAATGTCACATCTGTAGTCTACAAACTTTTCAGTTACACTAATAAATACTGACAAATTAAAACTACTTTTTTTTTTTATTTGCTAAAAGCATCTGTTCTCCATCTCTCTGTCTCACAGTGAGCAGGTGAGCATGTGGCAGTAACAGAGTCATGAACAGACTGTGGGAGGGTGCTGATGGATATGTGCTGTGACAGACATTGAGAGAGTGCAGTAGGGCTCACTGCAGTATGTCACACCTCACAGCAATTTAAGAAAGTAGATAGCAGCACAAACACAATGTCAATCAATCCTTCTTTTTACCTGGCTTCTCCTCTGTCATGTACAACTGTGTAAAGAGTGTACATTTACTGTAGTCACATCAATTCCCATCCATTAATTTGCTCTTTATAACATAGAACAAATAAACAACAGATGTGAAGAATCCTCATGTGATACCATGATAGCAGATAGTAGTTTTGCTTTTGCTGACAACATAGTATACACTGTGGTTTTCTTCAGCATATCTGTATTGTATCTGAGCTAATTTTTTGCTGTTTTTCATGCAGCAAAGGCAATGACTGTCATTTTCTGCAAATAAGTGATTTCATTGCTTGTATATGCAGTGATAAATGTTGAATGGCTAACAAGCTGGTAGTGTATTTTTATATATATGTAATATGTATGTAATGTTATAATATGTAGTGTAGTCATCTTCTAATAGATAGACTGGGACTGGGATTTTGTTTCTAGTTTTAAATGGACAACATTCAGGAACAGCAGGTAAACACAGAAATATCCTCTGTTGGTTGGAAACGCCAAACAAATTACACAAACTACACTATGGCCAAAAGTGTAATATGCATAAACACTTAACCTAAGGAGTAGCAACTGGTTTTGATTCTTTCTTGCTTGGTATGGATTTCCACTTCAAAAAGCAAAATCCATCAGAGTAAAGACGAATATTAATGCTAGTATGCTAATACTGCTGATCCCACTGAGAATCAACTCTCCATTTTTTAGCTTTTTTGCAGCATTTAGCCACTTTCAGCTAATTGGTCTGGTTTGTTGCTCCATATGGTTGCCTCCATACTGCGCTCACCAAGCCTACCCTACCTATATGGTACAGAATTGTATTAATTAGGAAATGCCGCCATCTGAAAGCACGTCAGAGAAAATGCCATATACATGAATATATATATATGTGTATATATATATATGTATATGTATATGTGTGTATGTATATATGTGTGTGTGTGTGTGTATATATATATATATATATATACACACACACACACACATATATATATACACACACATATATATATATATACATATATATATATATGTTCTACATATATTTCTACTGTGCAACTCAGGTTTGCAAACATTTCAGACAGCTAATTCTTAAAAGCTCTCAACACATTTCAGCACCAGGCAGCCACTCTCAGCCACTTCTCTTAAGCGCTTATCAATGCCCCCAAGGACAAGTAACTAAATGGATGAAGGCCCATACACCATTCGTTTCACCCAGCACACTGAATGTGAAGGTTATTCACATTCAACTTTTGTTTCAGGAAAGATGGTTATTGCTTGGAGTTTGCAAGAAAAACAAAAATACTCTCAATCTGTTTTAATTAAATTAAGTAAAGTTGAGAAGTGTCGACTTTAGATTCAACACAACCTTTTTCTGAGAATTCAGATTAAGGCTTTTAAAAATTTTGATGAAGAAAGTCTGTCAGGTAGGAAATATCTATCAGAATGGACCCACTACTTCTATTAATGCAGTTAGGTGCAGGATAGCACAATCTGTCAAATTTAAGGCTACATTGGTCACCAGCTGTTTCTTATTTCTTTGTATAAATCCTCATGGTTGAACAGTTTTTCAGTGTTTTGGTGCCACATTTATCAAAGTTAATATGACTACCAGTTTCCGATTTGTAAACAGAATTGTTGTAAATTTCCAAGTCATGTTTGTGAGAAGAAAACCTTTTTTCTCCAGTTCTCCAGTAAATCCTGCTTGGCATCAAATAATACAGAAAACCAAAACCTGTAAACATAAATGCCTTATGTCTGCCAAAGCCCATCATTCAAAAACTAATTTCATTGGATATGGTGTTATATTGTGAATGTACAGTATTTTTAACTGTCAAGCAACCGACTCTACAACTGTACAGCTGTTTTAAGTTTTCAGATGATGTGAACTAAGCGGGCCATAAACAGTAGGAATCTTTCCAACCTCTACACTCCATTCTCTATAACACAAGTGTGGTATTAGGTTCAGAAAACACATCCATAAACTGGACAAAAGAGGAGAACATCTTAATTGAAAATGCATGAAGGAAGGATATTAAATCCAGTCCATCTCTTTAATAGTTCCTCAAAGAACACTTCAGGAGACACAACAGAAAAGGACATATTGACTGCTGTTGTTACATACAGTATATCAGATAAGATCATTAAACATAGGGTTAATTTCTATGCTGCCCAGGGTAGACAGATAGAACATAACAGTGGGAAGAAACCCAGTACAGTCCCCATTCAGCTAGCCAATTAGAGCTGGTGAATAATTTAATGAGTTTCCCCCAAACAGTGTGTTGTTCTCAGAGCAATCAGTCACACACCAAAAACATGCAGGCCAGCTCCCATACTGGGCTGCAGCCATGAGTAAGTTCTACTATAATGGTCACACATGCACAAGCACACACTACAAATACAGCTGTGTTTTAAATTTCAGTGCACACGTGAAATACAGTGTATGATGATACATATGGAGCAACAAGAGAGTGATTAGGAAGAGCAGCCACACCATCATCAGGTTGGATATGAGTCCACAGGGAGAGATAATATCATAAAACTAGGGCATACAATCAATAGCTTTACCGCATGGCATGCGCACGTGCACACACAGACACACACAGAGGAAATCTGCAGGGATCGCAGCTAATGATGTGAGCATCCCAGCAGGACTATAGAAATTGACAATCAGACAAGAGTGAATGAGTATTATACACACAAACACACACACCTGCACCTCAGAATGAAAGCCAACAAATACCATCTTATTAAATTCATAGCCAAAGAATAACAACAAAGGGTGTGCACGGCACCTTATCAGTGAGCAAATAGAGTGCGCTATCACCTGCTTTTATTCTTTCTCTCTCCCCAGATTAATCTATCCTCCTCTTTCTTTATCTCCATCTCTGTCCTCACCTAAACCTTTTCTGTTCTCTAGAGTCAGTGGTGATGAATTCAACTAACAGTAGAAAGTGAGGCTACATTTGTCAGCAGAGCCTCAGAACTTAATAATGAGGTGAATTTAGACTTCCAGAACTCGACTTCTCTTTGAATTCAGTGGCAGATGCTTTCTCTCTGAAGGTGTCTATCTGCCAGGTTCCCCGCTGAATAACTCCACACTCAACTTTACAGGCTTGACGTGGCTGAAGAAGGAAGTCTGCACGGTTATTAATGGTTTTGTGGAGAAAAACTTCCTTTGAAGATGAATAGAGACTTTTGCCCAAAAATATGAACCCCCTACCCCTGCAGTATAATACACTCCTTCCTTCACCAGACAGTGGTGATCAATGAAACCAGGGCTCCTTAGAAAAGCAAATGGTCTGTCATTTCCTTTCAGCCATTGTAATGTGTGTACAAGTGCTGAATAATTGAACCAAGCGGGGCCTATCATGTTCTGGCTCACTTTTTAGCACTTCAAAAGGTGGCATTCATTATTGATTGTAGTTCTGCAAACAATTTACTTTCATCTGCTCCATAATTCAGAGCTCCCTTCCCTTTCAATTTGTATTATTTCTCTTTGTGAGCCTCAAGTTTCTTTTGCAAATTGAGACGTGACCGCAACAAAATTGCTGCGGTGATCTGGAGAGAAGGTAAGCGCAACTTTGAAATGTAAAAGTGGAACAGAGTTCCTCTCAGGGATGCTCTAATCCACCACAGCTGCTGGTAACTCAGCTGGAGGACAGTGTGAAATGGGAAATGTTGCAGTCGACAGGTGTGTGTGTGAATGTGATTTGTCCTTTGTTGAGCAGGTCAAAAACCTCTACCATGCAGTGCCCCCATCGGTGAACACACACTGATATGAACATAAAGAGATTCAGAAAACATGTCTCTGAAGGACAAGTACCTATTGATTCACATAGACACAATCAATACTACAGTTTTTCTCCTCTTCACACACACACACACACAGACAAGCATAATAGATTTTTTTTAAACCACAAACAATAGAGAAAGCTATTAAGCCTTGTTTTTCGCTGTCAGTGTCCATCAGCATGTCATGTCAATCTAGGTGTGTGGTTTAGTTGCTCTTGTACTGCCTACAGGCAGAGTGTTGTTGCAGCTTCATAACAGCTGTGTCATAGCACAGAATAAACATTAAAAAAAATCTATGTAAATACAGTATGACCCAGATTTGATTCATTAAAATGTCAGCTTGTAGAGAGGGAGAAAGAAAGGGGGAATAATGTGGTTGTTATTGAATGACACAGAGCAGAAAAAATGAAACTTCAGTGTATCTGTCCATCAGTGTACATTACATATATCAGCGTCTGGTGTTTTAAAAATGCTATTAGGACTTGGTGACGTGGACAAACAGAACTTTCTGTTTTTGACTCATATAGTAAATTAGATAAATCTGTGAGGATATACAACTTTATATCATCTACAGTAGATGATATGTAGATGCAATATTGATGCAATGTTGAAGTTGTTGAGGTTGAAGCAGTGAAACAAAACATCATTACAGTTCATCATGAGGGGAACATGAATGCCTGCACCAAATTTCATGACAACCCATCCAACAGCTGTCAAAATATCTCACTCAAACCCACAAATGTTAACCTGCTTGTGACGCTACGTAGATGAAAAGTCAGATAACCAACAAAATCAGCACGATTCATCCTCTGGGGACCACGAATATCTATATCAAATTGAATGGGTGGCAAAGCAATAGTTGTTGAAATTTCAGTGTGGACCCAAGTGGTAGACCAACAAAAAGACAAATTTTACCTCCTCTATAGAGCCAGACTGCTAGCGTGACAAAAAACCATAACGCTGTCAGTGAAATACACCATCTACATAATCACAACAATGTGTTTGTGCTTCTGGTGAAAAACAAATAAGGTACAGATCCACGGTGCTCAGTGCTTCAGGAATGAGAAAACCAAAATGAAAACCGAGATGAAATTACAGGTTTATGTTTGTAAGCTTGAACTTTGAGACTAGGCTGTAAATTGTTGAGTCTCAAAGTGTACAACGTGGAGGAGTTATATATAC
This sequence comes from Lates japonicus, assembly GCA_033238685.1. NCBI lineage: Eukaryota > Metazoa > Chordata > Actinopteri > Centropomidae > Lates > Lates japonicus. The sequence continues at coordinate 1,088,162 of BRZM01000008.1, forward strand.
TCTTTTTGGTGCCAGAAAAGCTGTGTTGCTGGGCTCCAAATCTCTGTCCTGTGACTAAATGAAAACCAGAAGGCTAATGTAAAGATAAACAGAAAATCAAGAAAGGAGTGAAAAAAATAGCAAGGGGATGATTTGATTTAGTGCTGAAAGAGAAAGACAGTGGAAAATTAATTTGAGCAAAGAGCAGGCATGTGAATTGTAAACAGTCTCATCTCATTTCCAAGGACACTGGTTGCCATAAAGAGAAAACAAAATAAAATAAAGAAATCCAACACGCTGTAATTGGATATTCACTCTCAGAACAACAGAAAAAGTAGTTTCATACATTTTTCAAAGGAGATGAGTTGTACACAACCAGAACTGTAAAACACATATTGTTCATTCTAATTAATCAGTATTATGTGTCAGTGCTTCTGCCTACAGAGCAGCAACAGAACATTTTTATTATTCACGGCTGCTGTTCAGATAACATCACTGACAGTCATTTTAATTCATTCTCATCTTACTTAATAACATTATCACTGTGCATAAATGTCACAAACAATAAGCGAGTTGTGACACAGACACCCCATCTTCATCCATATCATGCTGCTGCAAATTACACCAAATGTGAATGCAGCTTTATCATTATTTGCGACTACACAAACACCTAGTTCAGGAAATAACAGCTATTAGTCAAAGCATTAGTCTTGCCACAACAGGCCATTTCTTTGGGGCCATACTGATAAAAGAAAAAAGCACAAAACTGCATAAAGGAATTACAAATTGCTGATGAGGTGCTATGATGTCTCAGTCTGATGAAATTATTGCAGTCAGTCTTGTACAAGATTAAATAAAACTTTTATTCTGCAACAGCAAGTAATCTAAGTTTTGTATTTGGAGGCTGCTTTCATCCATTCTCCAACTTCCACGTTTTACACAGCGAAGGGTTGAAGTGAGGACACCCACCATGTTTTAATTGAGTGAAAAATATTCAATCTTTCCCATTTTCGACAATTTTAGTCACTGTATGAGCTCTGTGTACCAGCATAATTGGCCTTTGCTTTCACTTCATTGTACCCAGACTACTGAAGTGTTCTTTAACTGTCTTAACCAAAAAGCTTTCAACAGAACTAAACTCAGCACCACGCAGGATCTAAATTCAAATTTAGAGATACATTTCCCCTTTTTTTACCCTCCCTACACTGAATGTAGGCTGTACTTCCTCCCTATACAATTGAATTTCATGACCTGGCACTCAGCTATATTGTAGAGCTTTCGTGTCTATATATGCCACACATATACCTCCAGAGTGCATTCAGACTGACAAAACAGCCCTCCATTAAAACAATACAATGAGCTGCATAGGTGTTGAAATACACCGAACAGCCACAATATTAAAACCAGTTATAAAAACCTCTGGACCCCTAACAAATCTGACCAGTGAAAACATGTATAGCCACATGTTAGCGTTCATCCACTGGCTGTCGAGGTGGTATTCAGCAAACAACGTGCACTTCACAGACAACTGAAAGACTTTCAGAGAAAGACCTGGTCTGATTAGGAGAGATGGCATTCATCCCACTTCAGATGAGATGGTGCAGCTCTCATACACACTCAACCAAACCTCAGAGACTGTGTCTGCACCCATACCACCTAAATTAACCAAAAATCAACAAAAGAGGAGTCATTTATAACACATATCACATCATATCATATCACATCACATCACACATAACACATAATATAAATAACAACTCGTATGACGGAACGAAAAAACAGGACTATGTTATATATACTATATATACTCAAATGTGGACTATTAAGTACAACACACACTGGTAATGTCTTGGAACACGTCACTGCAGGTTAACACCTTAGCTCTTTATAAAAGCAGTAATTTTATCAAAGTCACTCCCCAGATCAGCCAAATCCACCATGGAAGTGTTTCTACCAGGAATAACATATGACTGAAAACCCCTGAAAAAGCTTTTATCTTTATCAGTGTTGTACAAATGAAAGCTGTTGCACTTTCTGTTGCATCGTTTTGTATCATGCTCACTTCTTCCATCAGCTGATCAAAGACACTGAAACACTCTTGAAATGAATTCAAGTAAATGATACAAGCTGTCAGCAGTTTTCCTTTATTCTTTAAAAGTGTTGAAAATGTTATCGTACAGGTGATCAACAGAAATGAAGGTTCTGCTTTCTGTCTGTCAATCAGAGGCTGTTTGATAAACCTGACCAACAGGTCTGAGAAATGCGGGAATTAAACCACCCTCTCTTCCTCAGAAGTGATCTGAATTGTTGTAAACATTCCAGAGAGGTGGTTTAACAACCTCTGAATTTGAAACTCACAGTTTTCACCTCACAGCAGCTGATCAGAGTTAATTTAACTGTGAAATCTGCTGTAAGTTAAAAGGTCAGTTCAGGCATAAAAAGGCAAAAATGTTGTGCTGAGAGATTTTAAATGGCACATCTGGGTGATTGAAAGATATTCACCAATTTTGGTCTTACTTGTAATTTTCTCTTTGTTTGAGTTATGGTTGTTCCATGGTTTTTGTTATCACCAGGAAATCTCCTACCCTCAACGTCACCTACACACTTGTGTTTGTGTGAAGATGTTTATTCTGAAATATGATACTGTAATCCAAAAAAACAAACAAACAAACAAAAAAAAAACTTCCTGCAGCTCAATGTGAAACTACATTTTTCTCTGTGAGTGTCAGTAGATTATCAGACGGAGGAAAGTGAGAACTGGTTGTGGAACTGAAGTCTTGAAGGTGTTTCAGGAAAATTAGTTTAGTAAGAAGCAGACTTAAGTGGACTTTGTGGTTGTTGCAGATGCAGATGTTTGTGGTGTTTGTGATCCTCCTGCACGGTAAGATAACCTTCTTCTCTCTGATCTGACTGATAAAACTCTGCATTACTTCTTTAGTCTGCATTGCTTTAACTGTCATTTCATTACTTGTCACTGAATCATGATAGTGTTTTCTAGAAATGAATTATTTTTAACCAGATAACACATATTAAAAGCAGCATGTGTTTGTTTATTAAATCTTGATATTTCAGATGTAGGTGTGACTGCTGAGCCCTGACCTGAGGGGTTGTTTGTCCTGTGTTTTGCACATGTACAAGCATAAAAGTCTGTGCATGTACAAGTCTGTCAAGCTGCTGCATTGAACTGTGAACAATATACAGTATTACTCTGCTTATTCACAGGTGTTTTGAGTTTTTCAGAAACTCGCGTAACATAATGAACAATGTTGTTCCATTTATTGTTCTTTTCCTGATTGTTCTGTACCGGTTTATGGTTTTGATAAAGGCCCAGTTTGAGTAACAGCATGGTTAAATGCTTCCCTGATGTGTTTTTGCTCCTTCTCCTCTCCTTGTCGGGATGTCTGTCTCATCCAGTGCTGTAACAGTCATTTTCATACGATGTTGAACCAGAAAACATATGAAATCTAAACTGTGAGAGTAACTCGGGATAGTGGTGTTAAACTCTGGCTATGTGGATTCAAAGCAGCCTGCTCAGCTGATTCCTGGGTCACCTGAGTATGAAAGAGTAATGAGACATTAAACATAAGGCTGCTGAGATGGACCCTCTCTGTCTGTGTGTCCTCACAGTGTCCCAGCATGCCTCAGCTATGGAGCTGTTTGAGGGGGAAGGGTTTGTCCTGCTGCCCTGTGAGTATAACACCTTCGACCTGGATGATCCCATAGTGGTGTGGAGCCGCAACGATCTCAGTCCTTCAATCGTCCACCAGCGTGAACCAAATGGTGATGAACTTAAAGACCAAAACCAGCTTTACAGCGGCCGAACATCAATGATGCCTGATGCTTTGGAAGAGGGAGACCTCAGCCTCAATCTGACAAAGCTCCAGGTCTCTGATAGCGGAAACTACACCTGCACCATCAGATCAGTTAGAGGACGACATAGCATGTTGACCGTACAGCTGCAGGTCAAAGGTCAGCAACAAACTACAACACTTACTGTAATACAGGTCAGAGGTCAGTACTGTAGATACAGGTCAGAGGTCATGTTCTTTTTGCTTCTGTTGTCCACAGAACGATTTCCATTCTGGGGCAAAATTCTCTTGGTTGTCCTTGTTCTCCTGGCTGCTGCTCTTATTGTTGCTGGGGGTCTTTTATCATATTTTCGACACTATTTCATGTCAGGTATGTCACTACTACTGAGAGTAAGGAGCAAATCAAGAAACGAACTGAGAATTCAATCAATGACTAATACGTAGATCCTGATTAGTCCCAGTGAAAGACCGTACAAGAGTAAATGATCAGTTACTTAAGTGCTAGAGTTGAAGGCAACTGGACTTCTTTTAGGTGTCTTGAAGACATTTCACCTCTCAACTGAAGGGCTTCCTGAGTTTTAGAGGCTGGTTGGGGGATGCCGAGTATTTAACCTCTTGGAGGTGGTCCTGAGAGTCACTGACTCACCCTGTTGTAATGTGAGTCATTAGGATCACATGGCTTAAGGTGTGAATGGGGGTTAAATTGCCTGGGTAAGGATCTCAACACTAGGTAGGTATGTAGGTAGGTAGGTAGGTAGGAACTTTATTGATCCTTTGGGGAGGTTCCCTTCAGGAAATTCACTGCACTACTGCATTGTAGGTGGCTGATAGTTGATGTTGTAGGCCACCACCTCTGTTTAAAGATGGTTGTTCCAGATGGACATAGATGGCCTCTTTTATTCATCTCTCAAACCATCTGTCTCCACTATCCAAAATGTGGACACTTTTGTCCTCGAAAGAGTGTCCCTTCTCCTTTACATGCAGCCGATGAACAGCCGTGTCTTGTCCTAATGAGCTGGTTCTCCTATGTTGTGCCATGCACGTGTGGAGTGGTTGTTTAGCCTCTAGCACTGAGGAACCCTCTCAGATGAGAGGTGAAACATCTTTAACAAGTGTCTTTAAGAAGTGCAGTTGCCTTCGACACTTGCACCTAAGACTAACATGACCTGGATGACTGTGGACCTACACTGATACGGTTTCACACTGAGGTCCTGTTACCATCAGTGCTGCTGTAGCTGTCTGTACAGCTGATGTTGTGGTTTGTTGTCCTCTCAGACTACAAGAAGAGTGTGGATTCAGAGGTGGAGTCTGTCCGGCTGCCCTGCAAAACCACAACTCACCTACCTAAAGATGCCAGAGTAGAGTGGACAGACAGTGACGACTGGAAGGTCCATGTGTATGAGAATGGTTCTGACCGGCCCAATGAACAGAACAAGTTTTACAAAGGCCAAACAAACATGAAGAAAAACCCACTGAAAACTGGAGACCTCAGTCTGACCCTGAAACACCCCACAGAGACAGGAACCTACACCTGCACCGTCTACACAGGGGAGGGAAAAATCCTGATTAAGAAAAAGGTGGAGCTCATGGTCAAAGGTCAGTGCTGTCAATACAGGTCAGAGGTCAGTGATGTAGATACACATCAGAGGTCAATGGTCAGTGCTGTAGAGTAAGGGTTTGATTTTGTTGATTTTTGATTTTGATTAGACTGAACTAATCAAACATGTTTCCACTACAAATACTTCATACAAACAGACAAAGAAAATGTGCTTAATGATGCTGCTACTCTCTGTACAGCTGATGTTGTGGGTTGTTATCTTCATAGTTAAATTGGTGGAGGTGGATGCATGGGCGGAGTCCGTCACATTGCCCTGCAAAACCGCAGTTAAGCTACCTGAAGACATTACAGTGCTGTGGACGGACAGTGACACCTGGAAAGTCCATGTGTATGAGAACGGCTCTGACCAGCCTGAAAAACAGAATGCTCTTTACAGAGGCCGAACAAAAATGAAAAAAGACCTGCTGACTGCTGGAGACCTCAGTCTGATGTTAAAAGACCTCCCAAATGGAGACAGAGACAGCTTCACCTACACCTGCACTGTCTCCAACAAGGAAGAAAACATCCTGCTGAAGAAAAAGGTGCTACTCCGGGTCAAAGGTCAGTTTGTAGATAGAGACCAGAGGTCAGATATATAAGTATTATATTCTTATTATTACAAAACAGATGAGGTTAACCATCTTAACCCAGGGTTAAACCTGAAGTTATCTTGCTAAACACAAATCCTGCTGCGTAGTACAGGCCTCTGGTCTGATCTGGTTTTGTCCTTCAGGTTTCTCTACAACTTTGTAATTATTCAATAAAGTGATTAAAAACTGCTGTTGCTGTCTGTGCAGCTGATGTTGTGGTTTGTTGTCCTCTCAGTCCAACAGGTAAAGGTGGAGGCAGGAGTGAAGTTTGTCCAGCTGCCCTTCAAAACCACAGGTCTGCCTGAAGACATCAAAGTGGAGTGGAGTGACAGTCACACTAACAAGAAAGTTCATGTGTATCAGAGCAGCTCTGAACAGTTTAATGACCAGGACCAACTTTACAAGGACCGGACGGAGATGAGGAAAGACCTGTTGGAAAGTGGAGACCTCAGTCTGACCCTGAAAAATCCCACTGACAAAGACACAGGAAAATACACCTGCAGAGTCTACAGCAAGGAAGGACATATCCTGAGATGGAAAACAGTGCGTCTCAAAGTCAAAGGTCAGAGTTGTTTGTCTCTGCTTGTTTTTCTCTTTTTGTTTAGTTTTCTCTAGTTGGTTTGTCTCTGTCTCACTGTCTTCATTGTCCTCTGCAGACAAAATGTCAAGGATGGAAGCCAGCTCCACGGATCCATCAGTTTGCATCAGTCTATTGACCAATCTTTGATTACTGACATGATCCGATTTTGGATCAGAGAGAAAATGAAAGTGAAGGAGCTGATGGACGATGGATGAACACAGGAGGATGCTTCAGCAGCAGCTTCTTCATTCTGACTCTCTCACAGTCTGCAGCCAGTACTGATCACTGTTGATTGCCACTGATTATTGATGGCAGAGTGCTGATCAGTGTGATGTCATATGTTGATCAGGTCTGTCATTTATTTCTTGTCGTTTTTTTTTGGAGACTTGTAGGGCCAGATGTACTCAGGTGTTTATGGCAGTTTTTCAGTCATTCTGCCCCAAACACATGTGCTGCATGTGTCAAACTGTCACATTTTGTGTGTCATTTGTTTGCGTGTCTGCAGTGTGCATCTCATTACTCAAAGCTTCACCTTTGAATGAAAAGGTGGTAAAAACATGGAGCAGATGGGATTCAAAAGAGCCACAAGTAAGGTTGGGGTTGCTGTGCTGCACATATTCAACTGGCTACAGCAGTACCTTCCTGGATGATGCTGTCCTATGTTTTTTGCTGGAGTCCTCTGTGTTAGTAACCTCACTGCACTGACAAACTTGCCTCATTCAAATGAATGAGGAGGCTGTATTTTTTCTAAAGTCAGCCTGAACATGAAGTTAGCTGTCCAGACTAAAGAAAGAGATGACTGGGCTTTTACCAGTTGAGTTAGTGACAAATATAAATCACTTTTCACATAACATAGTTTTATCTAAAAGCTACCCCAACTTGTGATTTTGATTTTTAAGATTTGATTTGATAATTCATTTTTAGATGAAAATGGATTCTTGATTCAATAAAAAGGATGAGGGGGCGTCTGTCTGGTCTCACAGAGACAAAAATTAATGGTACAGATTGGATTTCTTCTGTCATAATATTTCCTAATGGCCTGGTCAAACAGTAATGATGTATTTGAGCTATATATGTGGACTTCAGAAGATTCAGCCCCTGCATTGAGATACAGTGGTAGCAAGCTTGGCACTGATGATCAACATGCAAATAATAATAATAAAAAACTATCAATAATTCAAATTCTAATTTCAAAGAGCCCCTGATATTCCTCCATGGACCCTCCTCAGAGTTGCTAACCTCAGGTTGAAGACCTTGAATATACAATCATACAATCATATAACCTCTTTGCTCCAGTGCTCAGTAACTCACACCCAGTGTACTCCACAGCGTGGAGAATATAAAAGCATATCTCTGAGCCACAGGGGAAAACAGACAATAAAACATGGTCTGTATGCCACCACAGGGCAGAGACCATCATGCATCACTGCCTTCTCTTTGTGTTGCAGTAATGCGATCGCACTTGAGATCGCAAGGTGTGACACACTGCCCTTACAGTGTGTTGGTGCCTATAGTGATGAAGCAGATCAGTTACCCTGATAATGATGCAGCCTTTGGACATACGGAGCAGGTGTGAGAACAACACAAGCTATGACTCACTTTGAATAATTTACCCACATAAATGTGTGTTGGGCTGTGTTTAAGAGTCTTTGTATGCAAGAGTGCTTATGTGTGTGCACACATTAGCCTGAGTGTATATTGTATTATACATGTGAATGCATCTGCAGTTGAGTTTGTGGTGTTTTAAAGCAGTAAGTGGATGAAAAAGTTTCTTAATTGTTACCACCATTACCACCATTTCTTTGCTTATTTTTTCCAAAATTCCCAAATAGGATAAAAACCATGTTTTATGTATATATTGGCTTGAGTGCAGTTGTTTGCTTATCAATGCCTTTTACCGTGGCTGAAAAAAACAACCAGGCCAATCAGAGCTTTGTAGGCTACATTAGGAATTGGGAACTCATCATCTTGTGCAAAAGCCAGAAAAACAGCAAGAGAATAAATACCCTGAAAATGGCAACAAGCATGTGCAATATGGTATGCAAGTGTCGATGTCAAAAACGTATATACTTAGTTCACATATATTTATTTTTATACATGCACACACTTTCTAATACACATTTCTTTTCATATTTTCATATTTTTCTCTTTTTGTTCTATTTTGTACAGAATAGCTGTAAGAATTTAGCTTCTTTTGCACTGAAGGGGACTGCAAACAATTTTGATGTGCTCTTGTACAATGACAATAAAGATTCTGATTCTGGTAATGTCATCATGCTAACATGCTAATATGCAAATTTGGTAGAATTCATCTTCTGGAGACCACGACTTTTTGAGGTAACCCATCTGTTAGACACTGAGATATTTCACAGGATAAGTGAAAACCTTGACCTTCTGGTGGTGCTAAATACAAAGTCAGGAGACTGTCAGAGTCAGTAGGATGCATCTTCTGGGCATCATGAATACCTGTAAGCATATTCTGTGGCAACCCATCCTAAAGTTTTTGAGAAATTTTAGATATTTGAAAATAAAAATGTCAACCTCATGATGACGCTACAGGAAAAGTCAAAGGGCCACCAAATTCAGTGGGTGTTATCCTCTGGAGACCATGAATATCTACACAAAATTAAAAAACTATTTCAGATACAATCAATCAAACTCACTGCCAGATGAAAAAATGAAGACAGATATCAATTCAGTCTGATTATGGGGCTACTTGGACCGTGAACTGAGTTTTAGATGATTCGCTGGTCCTTTCATTAACTTTCTGACCCTCTACTAGAAAAATCATGATGACCGCTGATGTGGAGTTGATACAACATCTGTCTGCACACCTGCCACTTGCTTTTAGCACTGAGTGATCTTTGTAAGTGGATGAGGAATGTGCCTCCACCTACAGTAGACACATTCACACACAACTATATTCACATGTGGCAGACATGATAAGGTCACAGAGATAAAGTATAAAGACAGAGGTGTACACACACACACACACACGTATTACCACCTACATACACCCATAGACAAAGCAAGTTTTAATGACTGTGTGGGTGAAGTAATTTGTCTTAGTCTGGACACATCAACCAGTCCGTCCACTTAAATGCAGCAGCTGTAACGACCTGATTGGATTTGTTACGGACAGGGGAGACAGACAGGCTTCCTGGCATAACCAGCTTTTCAGATCTAGACACGTCAGCCAGAGGAGCTACACTGCAGGATAAACTTCAAGGGAAACGGAGCTGATGAAAAACAAGAAAAAGAAGTGGAGGAGGAGGAGGAGATGGAAATTTGTTAATTAGCCAGTTTCCATACATAGCCTCTGCACAAATGATGTTTTAGAAGTAATTAGAGTGCTGTGCGGGATCCTTGAAGCAGGTTTGAGTGTCAATGCATCGCTCAAGAGCACTTTGGTCATTAATGTTAGAACTGAGAGTGGCTCATAATAACTGGAACACACCCTCCCCATCTTGGGATTTGACAGTAAAAACATGCAAACTATGACAGTGCTAATAAAAGTGTGCTTGTCTGAATTGTGTACACTCCCAAACACACATGAACAGTGCAATCATACACTCACACACACTGCAAATAATTAGAGCATAAGAAATGTTTAACACTAGATCCCAGTTGCCTTGTCCATTAAAACACACTGTGTTTTTCATGATCTGATTGTTTGGAGAGTGTGGATTGACAAATGTGCCCATTACTGAGGATCTAACACTGTTTAATTACCTCCACTCCCCTCCTGATGTGAAACTCATTCACGGCCAGCTCTGTGGCTCACAGTCTGTTACTCACACAACTGAGTCAATTTAGAACAAACTCACAGGGAATATAGACCTTATTCTGCTTTAGCCTAAGAAACACACACTGCGTGTCATTCTGGATCGGTCATAGGCCGTGACAGGAAGGCAGGAAGGGCACTGAAACTGCAAACACTTTACTCTGAAATCCTGTTTGGTGTGGTAAATGTGGCTGAGGGAGAAGCTGGGAGCAGAAGTACATCTTACCTGTTGGAGAAGACTTTGCTGTAATTGTACACTTGGATCTCCAGCATTTCGTTTCCATCCAGCCTGCTGGCAATGGGCCATCGAAATGTCTGAAAAACATACAAAGCTTGGAGTTACCGGCACATTTCTCTATATGTACTGAACCAGTCTGTCCATTGAACTGAAAGCAAATACAGGTATTTCCCTAAATGTTATTCTATTCCTTTAAGTCAATCAGAGTCCAGATTCAAGGCTTTGTGTCAGCATACATCTGTTCCTCTGAGGTGTCCTTGAGTTTAAAAGAATCACTACCAGCTACAGAGGTGCTGTTCTGAGGGAACAAAGCATTGCAATGTTTTATTTATTACCATAAACATCTCGAGGTTGTATAGCACTGACTAAGAATATTGATAAGCTTATTTGCTATGAGGTAAAACAGGAAAAGGCGGCAGCAAAGGAAAACTTTATGGTAATGAATTCTTGAAAATGTCTTGGTGGATATCCTTGAGAAAAAAAAACGAGTGAGAAAACAGATTTGAGGGATAACCCTTCTTAGGCATAATCACTTTAATTAGCTCTGAAATTACAGCATAAAGAGATTTCACGTGGCTCATTTCATGTAGCTTTGACAGGAAAAGGAAAAAAACTTCCAGCTTTTTTATTTATTATTTATTTATAAGTCATTTTAACTAGAAATCTACTCAATGATGTCTTTGCTAATTGGCTTTGTCACTCAGTATGGTGCTTTCCTGTTTTTTTCCACACTGTTAAACACATAGTACATCTGGTGATGGGGCTGTCGTGCACATTATATGAACCCTGAGTGTTTCTCAACAGAGAATTAGTTTGTCAGCAGCACAGTCAATAAGGTAGATGAGTTGTAATCACTCAAATCATACAGTCCAACTAAGTACAGTAAGAATCTGTATAAGATTAGTTAGAATAGTTTTAAGTTACTTCATAAAGAATGAAACACACCACTTACAGCTAATAGGAAACACAATAAAAACACAGTAATAGACAACAGATGATAAAGGTTTAGACAACCTGAACTCATCACTAAGATTGTTCCAAAGTCTCAGTCTCTTTCTTTTTAATCGACATTTCCGAACAACCAGTATGATCCAATTGGATGATCTGAGGCTATAAAATGGCTCCTATAGGAATAAATTATTTCTGACATCATTTGGTGCCTTTAAAGTCCATCTGAGCCTTGAGAACAATCTTAAATGAAATTAATTGTAAAACTTAAACTGCAGAATTGCAACGCTACAGGGATTTTGTTCCTAATAGAATTTCATAACGGCACTGATGACCTTGTCTGTAGACATTATCTTCATATTTAGGGTTTGGTAGATTTTAAAATGGCACAAATGATTTGACCAAAAAAGGAACATAACAAAAGTAACATTAAAAAAAAAAGAGAAATCTGCTGACCAAATATAAAAATGTATCATCAAATTCCATGTTGCTGTTAGCTGGCATTGCTTGATGTTACTTCTAAACGTTTGTAAAAAAGTGCAGGTGCAAGCTGAAGCTTCAGCCTTTTCAGCCTGTAAAAAAATCAGGGTTTTGGTTTGTTTCATCCAAAGTAGTTAGTGTACATATATTTATAGACCAAACAAAATCCCAATTTTAGTAATTATGGAAATATAATATACAGTTAAAAAATGAGAACAAGCACGAACAAAGCTCTTTACCCTCTTAAAACTCTCATTAAAGCCCAAATTAGCAAGGAAATATATCCAGAGCTCCCTTTAGGTTTGTCTTTGCTGATTTTGCACTGGCAGACAGAATTAATCATTCAACATGAATCCATTTAATTAAGACGGATACTTTAAAGGACTGCCTTTGGAATATGATTTAGATGTAGAAAATTCTGAAATATCAAGTAGTTAATATCTATGAGAAAAGTACTTTGTGATAGATGTACTAAAAGCATCTACCCCGTTCATATTCACGAGTCTTATTATAGGCATGAACATGCACATTAATAAAAGCTGACACCAAATTGTGATGTATTATTCAGCTCTCTAATGTTGATTAACTATGACAAGGCTACAAAATTAAGTAAAGAAACAAAAAAACCCATGCATTACAAAGGACAGAAAAATGAAGAGTTCATGTGCTGATTCACATTAAAGTAAATACAGTAAATCACCTATGAGCCTTCCCCTCTGTATTACAGTACCATAGGGACAGAGGCTGTATGAGGGCAGAGGGATAAAGGTTGCACAGGTGATTTAAAACTCATTCACCCCCTGCTGATATTGGCCTCTCACTCAGGAAAACACTGCAGGCTATCAGGCAAGCGATCCATCAGGACTGTCCTATTATCGAATCCTGGGGTTCCCACCTGGTACCGGTAGACCTGCCTTCACAAATCTGGACGTGTGTGTGTGTTGCATGAAACGGTCAATCTGTGCTCTCTCAGCCCTGAGGGGCCCTCGCAGTCGGTGGTTTCTCTTCCCAGACTTCATCCAGGCACAACCGTTACCGCTATCCCCCATTCTTACCTATTTTTCACACAACACTTCCGCCTGCAAACACCCTCAGAGTGATGGTCGGCGGCTGAGATTACGGCTAATACAGCCGTACCCCATCTCATTTACAACTAAATCTCCTCCACTGTGTTTGAGCAGCAGAGAGAGGAGAAAGAGAGAGGCCCCCGCGTGGTGTTAATGTTGCACGGTTGACAGCACACACGGCTAATGGAGGAAATGACGGCTAATATACACATACCAGTGGATAACACACTCTCTAGCTCAAATGATTCAGACACACCAGTGGAAACGTGATTATGTTTTGTTTATCTTACGCCAGAGACACTAGGCAACCACATTAATTTCCCCAGTGTAAGGAAAACACTCATTTTAATGTGTGCCTGCAAACACAGGTGTAGTGTGTGTTGGTGCAGGTGCACATTTCATCCCGCTTGCAGCCATGCTAACTCTATTGCAAGCATCTCTTAGCTTTGGCTGGCTTCATTTGCTGCTACAACGTCCAAGACTACTTATCTCTAGAGTAACACACATGCAGCAATCCACAACATGAAGGAGTAAGCGGTTTATGTTTGCCAAATGCTTTCACAGTCACCATGACGGACAAAAGTGCTTACAGCGGATTTAAATACCCACACAGTGCAGACAAATAAAACGAGAGCAGAGAATCCATTATGGTGGAATGGTTCAGTGTGCTTCAGCTGTGCACAAGTTTTAATAGAGCAGCAACAAAGCAAACAATTGAATGGGATTTAGCTACACAGTTACAAAAAAAAAAAAAAAAAAAAAATCACTTGCAATATTGACCACTGCATTTTCAAAAAGGTTCCATTTTTCTCTGAAGAAAGCAATTTCAGGTAGTGTTATGCAACATTAAGCTGCATAATATTCACATTTGTCAAGCTAAGCAGTTCTCCAATACACCTATTTCTTACTTTCTGAAAAAACATGTATGCAACAGCTCAAACTCTTTTGTTATTCAGAGAAAAGTGATGCTTGTTATTTTTATTTGGGTAGTTTGCCTACACCCTAAATTTCCTGAGCATTGTCATGGTTACGCCAATAAAACATTCATGGGATGACTATATTGACCGTCAGTTGACCATCGTGGACAGATAAATACATTTCTCAAGGGACTGTGAGGCTGCTTGTGACAAATGATAACAATTTTTTTCCTTCACAAAGTTGAGATTAACTGAATTGCCAAAAGGGAAAAGATCCCAGAGATGGTAGCTCATTTTAAAGAGTATGATATAACCTTTAGACGACAGAAAGTAGATAAAGCTGATGGAGCATGTTGTATCAAAACGGTACAAATGCGACAAAGTCAATAGTTTCTTCACTGGAGCAATAAAGCACGCACACAAGTCTTTGGAGATCTTATTTTTCTTAACTATGCAGACGCTTGACTTAAATAAATGAGGGGTTTTCAAGATTAAAATTATGTCTTGTTCATTTATAATGGTTAACTCTTGTCCACAAGTCCACAGGGACGACCAAAGTTTCCTAATCACTCTTACCAAACTGACTTTTCATTGACAAAAAATAAAAAAGCTACTCATAAATCGTCCAACTCCCTGTACTAATGTAATACAGGAACTGAGCTATTCACATGGAAGCAAAATATATAATGATATTTTTGAGGTAGCAAATGGAAAGTTTCCTTATATTCAACAACTCTCAAATGGTGTAACAAAAGTAAATTCATCCAGATGAGAGTGGTCAAAGTTGAAGCAGCAAAGGCCAAGATATCCCAACTTTTAATCCCCAGTATGGGTCAAGTTCCAAAAACACTGGATCCTACATTTCCCATAATGCAACTCCCATCCTTCACACCTAATTAAAAGTCCATATCACTAATGTAATATCATCTATATATTTTCTCAGATTTGCCAAAGCTCCATCCACAGCATCAGAGGACTTTATACAACCGAATGTGTAGTACGCCCTGTTAAAGTGCTTCTTTAATTCATTATTCAGGGTCCTGGTATTGTGCATGCTGGCTCACTGTCACACTGTCATGATTTACTGTGACACTTGAACAGAGAAGAACTGTTGTTAATGTTGTAAGTTACACCTGTGCTTTTCCTATGACAAGTTAAGATGCCTGTTGTGAAAAAACCCTTCTCTCTTCAGTGCAAAGAGTTTAGTGACCTCATGTGAACTACACCACAGCTCCATGCAACCTCAATCTGAATTCTAAGCAGCCAAGTCTGTGAAAACACCTGTAGGGCTGTGCAGAGCTTTTAAATGCGACAAAATGGAGGGAAAAAAACCCCACAACAAACGTGAGTATGAGGTTACACTGTGTTCTTGTTGTCTTGTACACTGTGAAGCTCTGCACCGCTTGGACTTGAGGCTGTCAAGTAGTCACTGTGCCTCAAACACCGGCTGACGTAAACCTGCTGCAATGCGTCTACTCTAACATTCAGTCTAACTCTTTCATATGAAAACATATTACAGATACTATGGATAAAGAAATGTGCGATAGTAATCTGAAAGGCAATCACCACTGCAAAGATATTTCTTTAAAAAAAACAGCACTGATCTTATTTTAGATCCTCCTCTCTATTTTCCGTCTTAGGAACTCGCATTACTATTCCCAGATCTCCCCTCTAACCCTCTGTACTGTACGACACACAGCCTAATTGCTGGAGCGAGGCCGCTCATTAAAAGTGACAGGTATGATCTCGCTAACCGGAAACCTTGAGGCCACAGTGGCCAATCAGAGGGGCTAAATGCTCAGTTGAAGTGCAGCTATTACTGCTGTGATCCCACGCTGTAGCATTGTGGCGAGCACATGAATGACTGGGCCGTCCTCGCTCTCCCTCCCCGCACACCATCCTTTGATATCTCATAACTGTTGCCATGGACACAGAGGATGAAAACACCTCTGTGATTAATTATGAACAATATGTTCTTTCTAATTTTTCACACTCATTCACTACAAGGGCTGGGAGCAACACGTTATATTTACAGTAAGAGCAGTCTCTATACGGCCTGTAGTCTTTACAGGCTTGTTGTGATCTCGTAATGATGCCGCCATCTGCACATGGATTCTGCAGGTTTAAATGTACTCTGAAAGGATAAAAGAGATAAGGGTGGACTGCAGCGAAAGTGGCAGCACAAGCAACCTTCTCATTACAACAGGCTTTACAGCCAGTCAGCTCCACATGCTTGATAATAGCAAGGATTGTGAGACGAGACTTGCTCAGTATTCTCTGAGTTTGCTGTCATGTACAACACAAGAGAGAGTCCACCTCTGCAACAGTAAATTATTCAATGCTGGAACTTTACTCGCCTACATACAGTAACCTCACTTTACCTTTCAGCATTCTGTTTCTTTCAATCATATTTTCCATCATTCTTTTTATGAATGTGGTTTTAATTATACAACAGTTTATTCATTGTGAATAAGTTTCTCATTTTAGTGACGTTTATCTTCATACCTCTAATAAATTAAATCTATGATAGAAAAAAAACTGTTGCCATTTTGTCTGTGTCTTAACTTTAGCATGTACTCTGTATATACTGAGCATATATATGCAGTATTTTTGCACTGCATATATTTCAGGGTGTGCATTATGCATTCCTACTGATAACTCAGAAATTAACAACAATTTCAGTTCGTCAGTTGATTCCATCGCTTTGCTCCACACTGAAATATCTCAACAATGTTCCCCAGAGGATGAATCCTAATAACTCTTGTGATCCTGTGACCACGAGGTTGACTCTTGGTTTTGAGTGAGATTTCTCCACAATTATAGCATGGACTGCCATGATATTTCATGTTCCCCTGAGGATGAATTGTAATCACCTTGGTGATCCTGCTGTTTTTTCATTCCACGCTCAGGTCAAAAATCACCTCACTTTGTCGAGAGCTTACACAACTACATGTGTATGTGTGTCTGAGAGTCTAGATGAAACAGCATCTCTGATAAGAAACTCGATCTTGTCCAATCAAACACTGCTGCCTTCATGCCCACCCCACCACCATCACCACCAACACAGTCTCAATTTACTTTTTCCAATTCAACTGTCCGTCCCTGTTTTCATTTCCATCCCTGTTCTGTGTCTCATATGTCAGTTTCTTTGCATGCCCCAACGTTTCTCCATTAATCTCAGTCTAATTTATAGCATGTGTCAAATGAAATGCCACGGGTGTGGACACACTGACATTAATCCAGTCAGAATGTTTCATGCACACACAGTGTAAGTACAGCATGTTTCTAAGGGATTGTGGCAGCCACAAACCATGCTCTGATAGTTGCTGATGTTTCCTGTCTTACTACTTATTGCTGCATTGATGCCATGCAACTATTAATAACAGTAGTTACTGACAATAAAAAAAATTGAAAAATGGAAAGGAAAAATCTAACAAAATGGTGGATGACTCAATTTGGAATTACACTTTTCCTTCCCTCTCAAAACTGAGTGGCAGTGCGGACGTATGGAGAGGTATGAGAATCTTTATCCACTTAATTCAATGAAATCTCATTTTATTTCAAGCTTGACTCTAATAAAACTGCAATTAGCTCCCCAGTTATAGCTGTGGAGGACCAGATGGTGCAGAGATAATGAACAATGCACTTGTCAGGTAAGCTGCTGTTAGTCCTTGAAAGAGACAGTGCTGTGCTCGGAGATAGCACTCAATTAAAAACTTTTCTGCTGAGATGGATTGTTTCTTCTTCTTTCCAACAACAGAGGCTCAACCTTCTGCTCATCTGG
Organism: Lates japonicus; assembly: GCA_033238685.1. Classification (NCBI taxonomy): domain Eukaryota; kingdom Metazoa; phylum Chordata; class Actinopteri; family Centropomidae; genus Lates; species Lates japonicus. Next base: position 1,105,935 of record BRZM01000008.1, read on the forward strand.
TGCCTATTCTTTCCAAAAGCATTTTGTTACAAGTAGCAAAACAACAGCCCGAGGGAGGGAATTCATTGTATTTGTTAATTAAAAATCTTGTATTTATGGAAAATCAGTGAAAACAGATGATGACGGTTATTGATAAAGTTGTCGTTAAAGCAGAGCTGCTCCGACACAAAGCTCCAAATGTAGCTCCAAACTGTTTACAGCAGTGCCTTCTTATCACAGCTATACAGGGCAGTGCCCCCAAAAGGTTTACAGCTAAACACATCTCACCTGCTGCTCACTAGAATCATGCAATTATATGCAAATGAAACATTTGCTGGTCTCATCTACTGGGACCATTTTTTCTGCAGTACAAACAAGGAAAATTATTTGGTTTCTAAGTTGGAAGCTTTGAGACAGAAATCCATTCGGACGTAGCTGGGGAATGAAACTGTTCTGATGTAGAAGCTGTAGTTAAAGAAATCTATTGTTTGAACCAACTAGACTTTGTGTTGTCCTAGTTCTCTGTTTTGGTGCATATTATATTCTTACAGTGGCAGATAATATAACTGACTTTTCCGTGGGTTACTTTACCTCATCTATGTGATTTCTGTGCCAGTGTTTACTGAGGCACCTCGTCACTCCTGAGAGAGACTCCTTTAAGTCGAGGAGTTACAAGCTGATGCACATGGGCACACACAGACACAGCCAAAGAGAAAGGGAAGCCTATACACTTTTCTCTTCCTAAGGGCTCACAATGACAAAGTAAAAAGAAATACAGCATTTCCTACAGAAATTATTATTTTTGTGCCCCTATGTGCCTGTGCACAACAGCATACTTCTTTAATTCTGCTGTTTTGTCAATTTAAATCCATAAAATTAGGAAATGATAGTTTGTTTGGCAGCTGCAATTTCCACTGTGCTCATTTTGGCTGCTCAGATTTCCGCTTTCAGCTTCCCTCCAACTCTAAGCCGGCAAAGAAAATATTCAGATCATCATTTATTCAGTGTACTCAGAGATGGGAAAGCACCTCCCCGGAGCAGACCTGAATCTTAAAAATTGGTAAGATTCATAAAGTTTTTAGCAACAGGAATATTCCAGTTAGTTTCTCATCCTGAGGCAACTGCTGCTCCTCTGCTACTTACTTGGTGGTCAAGTCATTGGTAAAGCAGAAGCTGAAATAAGACCTCCAGAAGTGGATCACCCTATAATGCACGAGTTTATGTATTAAGAGTCTTTTATTCTCTGGTGGCTTACAGGATATGAATCCTGCTACTGGGTATGATGTATATTAGTTTAAAGACCTCACCCTGAGAGTGATATGCTCTCATATAACAGATACGCCTTACTCAAGCCCACTAACTTCCCAAACCTGATTACAAAGGCTGTCTGGAAAGTACTGTGGAAGTGACCTCACTGTGGTCTCTTCCTACTCTCTTTGGTCAGCCACAGCACGCCCTCGAGTTCAGAGTCCCGATGAGGCTTGTGAGGTTTTCAGTGGTGAAACAGTGCAAGAGTAGTAGATACCTAAATTGCAAACTCCAAGGTCACCATTGTGCACTTTGTACATCCGAGGCATTCACTGTCATTCAATGTTGTGGCATCTGATTAGAAAACACTCATAAGTGTTGATCTAGAGAGCACGGACAAATGAAGTATCTCGCCATTTAATTTTAAAGGATTTGTTGGCACGGTTCCAAATCTGCTCCTCTCACTCATTTAAACACGTTTCAGTAATCACAACAGTGAGCATACACTTGACCCCCACACAGCCCTGCAGGGCTCACATATGTATCTGCAGCTTTTGGGAGTGACTATCGTTCCTTAAGCATAACACCACTGCCATTTGTGGAGCCGTCAGTATGTACACAACGCCATGAAAAAGTGATGAGATTCAGAGTTCTGTGTTGCATAATCACAAGACTCTCATTATGAAGTCAGACTGTGCACTTACTACACTGTAGGGCTGCAGCAGTTGGAGAAGGAATATTCTTGTGCTCATTATGTTTATGTTTGAATAATAATTCCCTTTGCTTTGTCTGCATGGTTTGAATCTCTTGACATCTTATTTGCAAACCAAGCAAACACACTCTCAATCAAGCTCTCTCTCTCTCTCTCAAGCGAACATTTTGACATGGTCATGTATAGTAGCTATGATATATGTAGAGGCCCATACTGAGTGAACCCTGTGGCTGCATCTTGCAGGGCTCTCAGTTCTTTGCTCCAGTTATGTCTAACTAGTGAGGGGGAAGCCCTGGTGTACTGCAGCTAAAAGCCAAGTCCCACCATGGAATGAATAATGAATACAGATTCCCCATCCAGTCTATCCGCACACTAGTTCAAAGGCATCCTGCTAGCCCATGCGTAAAGCAACAAGACACACAACTCTATGCTAATGGCCCTCGGTTCCAGAGGCTGGACTGGGCTTACTGAGCCATGCAAATGTTCCAGTGCTGGGGATGAAGATGTCAGATGAGGAGGATGTGATGAGGAATTGCTCCAATGTTGGGATTGGGGGGGGGGGGGCTAGAGGCCGTCACAAGACATCACATATCAGTGCCGGCCACTCGGTTCTATACCAGTTACTGTACTCAGGCCTCAGGAATGGTATAAGGCAACATTATAAACAGTTCTGACACATTTCTCCCCTCTGTCTACTTTTCTGTCTTACATTTCAACAACGACGCTACAAAAACAACAGCATTTCTGCGGGGACTCTGTATACAGTATGTGAGTGTTTTTCTGCGTCTGTGTGTGCACATGACTGTGCAAGTAGCCAAAAGTGTACAGTCATTAAGCCATTTTCCTGATTACACTGAAAACAAAAGCTCTGGTTATCAGCAAAGGAAGCAGCCTCTGCTTGCGAGGCCATCAAAAGGAAAAATGTTTTTCTCTGCAAAAGCAAGATGCTCAGAGGAAAGAAAAAAAAATTTAGTCGAGCCTCCCCTGGGAAGGTGTTTGAGGTGCTTTTTCTTTTGCCTTTCTTATTTAATTCCCTCACTTCATCCACACCTCTGTTCTGTCTCCTTTGCTTCTGCTCTGCAAGGATGTCTTCCAGCGCTTCTCTCCTGATCCCTCAGCCCTCATCTCTTTCTTATTCCCCCCTCCTCCTGCTCCCCCCTATATGACTCTTTGCATAAGAATCCTTCACAACGCTGGTCTGTCAGTGTGACAGGAGCCTACGGGAATATTATTGGGAACAGTTCCCAGAATCTCACAGCGGCCAGGGTGAAAAGAGACTGGACCAACTAGCACCAGAGGGGCTCGACTGAAATGAAATCCTTCTGGGTTTTGAAAAGGATACTCATGTCTGCTCAGAATAATGTAATTTAAAAGTAATTTCAAGAGCTCATATCAACTAAACTTTCTTTTTCAAGTGAAAAGGAGTTCCAGTGCATAAAAGCTATTTAAGGGAGCAGTTCTTCGTCACTACAGCAGCGGAGTGTGGAGTGTCCAGTTTAATTACAACAGAGCAAGTGTTCAGTGTTATGCATGGGTGGAGGCCAATACCTCTGCCTCTCCTCTCAGACCCTGATAGGACATCAGTGAACAGCAGAGGGCCATTAGGACACACTTGACAGGACATCAGCCATTTGCAAGTGAGAACCAGTAAGATTCTTGGATCAGATCATGATAATGAGGGGATAAGACGTGTTCCCCCAGCGGCACAGTTAGTACTGTCGCCTTACAATAAGTTCAAGTTATTGGGTTGAGTTTTCATCTTTTATCCCAGTGTGAGGTTTTTCCATGAGCTCAGATTTTCTCAGACAGTTGATGCGTCACTGTGCTCACTTATCTCATATATCTCTCATAATGTTATCACTTGAATCTGAGCGCACATGTACTGTAGATTCCACCTCAGGTCATTAATAAAACCAGCAGCCGGTGAAATCAGCATACTGTTATCGGCAGAGGACACGGGCAGGTTGTGGTTTCTATTAAGTTAAGAGATAATTGCTGATTGGTCATTATGCAGGTTTGTTAGTGTCAGAGGAAATGAAGATACTGACCTCATTAAAGTTGGCCACCTCTTCACAGTTCTCTACCACACGGCTGTAGAAGGACAGACCTGGAAGGTAAGGAGGAGGAATTTAGTGGTTTAAAAACAGTTCAGTGGTTCAGTAATGGCACTGTGATTTTTGTCATTTCAGCCTGATGGGGTGGACACACAGCAGGAGGCATCTATACAGTCCCAGTTACACAAAGAAACTAAGGACATTTACTCAAGTACAATTTTAACTTCATCACATTACAGCTAATACTTTTCAGAATAAGTTTCACATTAAAAAAAACATATAATAAGCATGTTGTGACCCTTTGGGGGGGGCTCAACCCCTGGGTTGTGAACCACTGGACTTTTTATTACTTTTGTCTTTTCTGCTCTTTCTTCTATGCCTTATTTTCCTCCTGCACGCAGGGGTGGACTCGGCAATAAAATTGGATTTATCCGCCCCCAGCAGAACACACACCCCAAATGACAGGTACACAGAGAGGGCCGATAAAGAGACTGACAGGGCCGGTAAAAACTTTATAGATTTTTTGACGGTCCAGTGGCCCTTGGATGCAGAGGCCAACTTGGATTTGTCTCGGTATGGCCAATACAGTCTGATTATTCCTGCATGAACAAGGTACACTCACGTTAGCTTGAATCACTTGTCTTTTCTGTTTAATGCGTCATGATCAAAATAGGGAAGAAAAAAAATGTCAAATACAGGCTTAATGAATGAATGTGTCAATCCTCCAGGAGACATGGATCAAGATTATCCTATTTCCATCTGAGATCAGTTTACATTTGTCACATTAAAGACCAGTGAAAAGACAAATTAATGACTTAAGCTGAAAAACACACAAACGAGACAGGCTGTGTGGAGCCACAGGAGACAGAAAAGAAACACAGACGATTAAACAGCCAAAGCATGACTCACTATGCAACTGAACAGAAGCAGAGGAACAAACAGCGAGAGAAAAGATTTCAGCGGAATCAGAGTAACATAAAGGATTTTTTCCAGCATTATTTACAACAGAATGTACAGAATTCCACACAGTCTCCTTTAATGTCTGTAAAAACAGTTGTGTGTTGGTGCAATGTGTATTCAAGGTTGTACACAGGGCAGAGAGCCATTCACTGTACAGTAAACTAACTCACTCATGCGTACCGCAGCCTCTGTTCACCTGGTCGCTTTGTCATGCTCATGAATGGTGTCGGGACGGCTGTGCGCATCCCGCTTTGTTGTGGTAGTTTGCTTTGTGTATCTGAGGCTTTGTGTGGGTGTTGATGTCTGTTCAGGTGTATGTGGACAGCTGATGTGTACTGACACACATTTATATATAAACACACTCAAGCACAGAGACCTGCAAAGTAAATTATAGCTTCTGTCCGTTTGGCTGTAATAATAAGTCTGAATGGAGATAAACAGATTCTGCTTGGCTCTGACATTATTATCTGTGCTGAAAGCATCTGATCACACAGCCACAGAGCATACAATCTTTGAGTTTATGACGAGAAAAAGACACACAAACATGCCAAGGCACAAACTGAAAATACATAAAGCTTCAGACGACTGCATCAGTATACTTTTACCAATATAAGGCGCCCGACTCTAGCTCATAATCTCTGTCGCACTCTGCCGCACTCTCTGCAACCTTACGAAACCTGCGTCCTTTGAAAAATGTATTTTAGAAAATAAACACCACTTAAATGTCAGAGAGGGAGAGAGACAATATTCCTCCTACATTATTCAAAACAGAGGCTCCTCTGTCATACCACTGTTTTCATCTAACCAGAGACGTGGGTTTAGGAAAGTAGATCATGCAAAGCTTACGTAAGGTGCTCCACACCAAACTACAACAACATTCTGCTAATCAGGTTGGCTGTTGGCCTTGGTGGAATTGGTGCAGAATAAAGTGACGGAGAGTGGAGTGAAGAGAAAGAGCCAACCTGTGGTGGAGGAAAGAAAAGGAACCATTGAGTATGTTTTTTCATTTCAAGCCGACAGGCTGAGATGAAAGGAGTGACAGAAAAGGATGGAAAACGCTCCGAAAGCCTCGCACTAATGTGAATGAAAAGGGCAGAGAGGTGCGCTTCAGCTTTTTCTCCAGCTTTACCTGGAGCTAGGAAGGGGCATAACAGAAAAATAGAATAAGCAGAAAAGTGGAAAGCATTCTGTTAATCTGCCTTAATGTTTGGGGTGTAATCAGAGTCTCCCTGCCTACCTCTTAGCATCTCATTTTTGCTGTTCCATACTGTGATTTCATTCTGCCTTATTTCCTGACCAATTTATGAGCCAAACAACAAATGGTTTACATCCTAAATAGGTGCCACATTTTACACTAAACCCACAGAAAATGTCTGTTCCAGCAGAGAACGCATAGGAAAGAGCGCTTCAGGGAGGAAAAAGAATTTAAATGATGATGTCTGCAGGACACAGTGGATTGCACAAAGCTCTATTGCAGTCTAAGAAATAGGGAAGATTCAGAATTTAAAAGATGACAAACAAACTGTCTATGTGGCAATGTGGATGTCAAGTGTCTGAAAGTTAGGAAGAGGGCTGTTAAGTGGTAAAAAGAGTTGGACCGAGGGGAATAGATAATCCAGAGAGCTGCGACTGAATATCTAAAAAAGTGATGAATTCTGATGCAGTGTCACCAGAGTGGAAATAATGCCTTATAATGTCATTTAATTCTGATGTACAGCGTGTCACATCAAACTGTCCTTGTGATCCTGCAGGCTACAGCGCACAAGCCCAGCCTATAAGCATCAAGAGTTGGAGTGAGCTACAGATAACAGCGAGGATGCATCAAAGACATGAAAGCAATTAAGTTTTGAGGCCTTGCCTTTGAAGATGACTTACTTTACTCAGCAGCTGTGGTTTCGGATAATAATGAACCAGCTCAAACTTCACGGTCTTATTTATTGCTTTTTTATATTACATCCTGAACGCAGTCAGTGCACTGATTTATGGCCTTTATCTCCTCAAAATATTGGGTGTTTGATCCTGGGTTATGCACTGTTAGACCATTAGATCTCTTTTCCTGTAAGACATAACATGTGGAGTTGGCCTTACATACATAACATCTCACACCAGCCTCTCTAGGGGTCATTTATGGTTTGGCGTGCTCGGGGGGGGGCTGTGGCTTCCTGGCAGACCTCTTCCTCTACAGACAGGAAGTTGTTTGAGCAAAAAGCACTCAGGAAGCTCTACTGACAGCCTGCAGGGAGAAGAATGACTCAAAAACCCACAGCAGTGGCAAAGACTGGGGACACAAGACTGGTGCACTACTGTATCTGGAAGAACTGCCACATAATATACATCAACTTTGGAATTAGGCAGTAATAAAAATACTGATTATTATGTCCTCAATAAATGACTGGAGTAATGAAATTTCCTTCATTTACCATGTGTGGCAAAGTGATTGCTAATAGGTGTAATAGAAGACACCAGCCTACTCTAACTACTTAAATGGAAAATTATACATTTTCATGGAATGTAGTAAACACAGAGCAATTACAGAAAACTGTATTTTCTGTAATGAAACTAATAAGGTGGGTGTCCCGATGAATCATTGTGTACAATAGGCTTGATCCCTGCTCATATCTCACTCTCGCCCACCTTTCCTGTGACTCCCTGCTCTCGGTTATCTAACAATCCATAAATATCTAAATGTATAACACACACTTTTTATCTGACCACTCAAATATGGTGATTTTGTTTTTTCTCAATCTCTTGCCCTCCACCTCTGGGTGTTACTCCTATAAATAAAGCAGCACTTTGATAATGCATTTGCCATTTGAAATTAAGTAAACATCAAAGGTTGGAGTCAGGCTAACATGAAATATAGAGCCCCTACTCTCCAGACATGAGAAATGTTATGTGGCCAGAAAAAGGATAATAGCTGCAGAAAACAAAAAATAATTTAGTGATGTATAGAAGAGTATTTATGAAGCCCTGTGGTAACTTGTGAAGAGTGGGTGGAGGTATATGTTGATATTTAATAAAACTGTCTCACATATTGTCAATGATGGAAGAAACATTGCTACAACCAATATTATGGGGGTATTAAAAAGCAATATTATTTGCAAATGTGTGTGAGGAGTTGTGAAACTGTATCTCAATCTGTTCATGTGAATGTGTAAAGGATATCTGTGAACTGTGTATTCAGATTAGCACGCGTACTGAGATTTGTTAATGTGTACAATAAAATCCTCATGCAGTATTTTTTTTTTAAACTTGCTGTATCAAATGACTGTAAAAACAAACTGATAGTGTGAAAGTAGTCGTAATGAACCTGCAGGAAATTATCACCTGTCCCTGCAGCTCTCCTCTGCTTGATGGAGATTTATAGCGAGTTTTTCTTAATTAACAGGCGATGTAAAACCTAGGAGGTCGTTTTAAAAACACTTACGATGTTCTGAAGGTATTTCTACAGTCCCCAAAGACTCTTCTAACCACCTAGATGAAAAAATATTCCGTCCGCTGAATGGTTTTAAACCAATTTACAAAGTTATGCATGCTTCCGGACAAAAACAAAGATGGCGGCCAGTCGGTGTTACACAATTTATGACCCTGACATTATTATCAATACCTATATAGATATTAAAATGAAATATGTGATAAAGTATCATTTAAAAACAAGAGCCAACAAACAAACGCACAAAAACTTTACAGTGACTGTATTGTTGAAATTGCCATTCGGGGCACAGAATCTGATGGGTCACAGAATAAGGTGTAACACTGGTTACGTGACCGGAAACAGAATCTCAATTTGGGATTTTTGAAAAAGGATTTAATTATTTTAATCATGGATTGGGCAGGTGTTTAGAAGAAATATACCGTCTGAACATTAGAGTGTGTTTTTAAATGGCAGGTTAATTAGCCTGTTTAACTAGTCTTCAGGAGAAATTGCTGCTTAGCTTAGCTATCTGTGGGGCTAGCAATGGCTGAATGTGTAAATTAGCAATAGCTTCATAAAAAACTGGAGCCCCTCAGATTCTGTGGCCTGTTCATAAATGACCTTTATACTGACTAAGGTTTGTGATTCTCTCTGCAACTCATGTCTGAATATAAATGTATAAATAAATATGGGGGAGCCATTTTTGTCAGCATCTATTCAAATAAACTAAGTGGAGTATGGTTTAAAAAACAAAATTTAACAGTGACAGTGCTGCTTAAATTCACATATTCCCATTCAGGTCATACAATCTGATGGGTAACAGAATACTGTGTAACACTGGGTTTGATGATTTGATGTGCACTTCTGCCTTTTCTTTTTAAAAGAAGACCCTCATATTGTGTCAAACACATAACATGACCTAAGTGAACCAGTGAAAGTCACTTGTGTCTTGAACTGAGTACCGACTGAACCAGATACTGGGGTGAAAAGGTTTCACGTTGTTACTTAGGCTATTTGAAATTATAAAACAGATGAACTGCAGAGACTGTGCTGACAGCTGGACCACGGGGAGGAGGAGCACACGATCTAATCCTTGACATGGATGACACGGTTCATGTAGTATCAAAACCCTGGAGAGTTCACTGCAGCACAGAGCCGAACATTGAAACCCATTCTTTGCCCAGTGCACACCCAGACACACACACACACACACACACACACACCCAGCACAGCAAAGGAGAGAGGAAGAACAGAGGAAGGGGGATGGTGGTCTTGTAAAACCCTACACAATCCTGATGCTGACAACAGGAGTCTGATCTGAGATCAGCTGGGACTCAACACCTGTCATCTGTCAGAGTGGACTGTTCACTGTCCAAGGTGCTGAAACACACACACACACCTCTTTTCCTTTCTCTCTCTCCCTCCCTCTCACACACACAAAGAAACATAGGATATGTATGAATGAATGCACTGAACTCCTTCCAACTGTCCCTCCTGTAGGCTACTACAGTGACTCTCCTGTTTCCTTTGAACAGCAGGACAGTGGATGTGATAGGAGCTGTAAAAAAAAAAGAGTGTGGGGACCAGTGGACTGGCAATTACCCTGAATATATGACAAAGAGGACCTCCACACTCCCACCTCCTACACCCTCCTCACTAATCACGCCATCGCCTGCTTGGTCAGTGACCTAGTGGCATCTCGTTCTTTATTCCTATCAGTTACACAAGGAGTCGAAGTTTTAGGTGAAACAGTAACTAGAAATCACTGTAATGTCATGGTATTCTGGCATACACAGAGTTAATTAGTGTCTTTTTCTCGTGTGGTTACAACATCGAATATTCATACAACATTCATAAAAGGTTCGAGTTAACTGGGCTGTGAGCCTTTAACTAAAGCGTCCCAGGTGACCTGCTGATCCAAGAGGGTTTCCCCAACTTTTACGCAGCCAGGACCTCTGATTATCTCCCATAACACACCAAGGCACACAGCTCCAGTTTAGACAGGCTGTGCAAGTCTACTTAAATCTTGTAGAAAATACGCCCGCCTCTGAATGTAACTTTTAAGGATCCTGTCACCCTTCCCTGAAGGAGCGTCAGTCTTTGTGGTGAACCATTAGAGCCATCATTAGTCCGGTTAACGACAGTTGTATAACATTTTTACTCCACGCAGATAATATTTTGAACTGTGCAATCAGCTTAATGGTCTTAGGTGAACCCTCCTCGCGTCTGGACTTGCTGCACCTAAAAATCGTTTTCCATACGGGCAGAAAAAAATACTTCACGTCTGTTAACTAACAACAGCAAAAGAAAGAGAAAAGAAAAAGAAAAGAAAGAATAAATTAATCGCAGGCTCCAGTTAACGTTTCCTCCCCACTCCTTGCTCCGTGGCTGCTGGGTCTGTCGCGCACCCTGGGCTGGCACTTTGGTTTTACCGCCTGCCAGCAGGAGGGCAAGGGGGCATGGAGGGGGTGGAGGGGTAAGCCAACTATGAGAGGGATGGTGATGCTCTAATTTTGAAAGATCAATCCAGCTCTTGGGACGGAGGGAAAGCTTGCACCCTATACAGTCGCACTCACTGCATGCTTTTACCATATCCTCGCTTTTCTATCTCAGCCTTTAGACAGCCTGTCTTAACTAGTTATATTCAGCTATTTTAAATCAATAAAGACAGAATATTCAAAAGAACAAAAAAGTACAATAGGTTACTAAAATGAGTTTTTTTTTGTCATATCCCAGTTTTTGTCTCCTAAAGAAAACCTATAACAATGTGCTGTAGGATTAGATTAGATTTTTAGGGTAGATTCTAGTAAATGCAGTTGCCAGGCAACTCCTGAGGCCAGCTGATGAGATGAGCTTTGCTGAAGTTGGTTGGTCCCTCGCCTGAAAGCTGGCGGGCGCTGGTCCCTCTTCGCTCTGTAACAAACAAGAGAAACTATTAGTGTTTATCAGCTGTCGCCCGCTGGTCTTACAGTAAACAGCAGCTGTGCTAGGGGTTTTCAAAACAGAGACCAGGTACCTGTCACCTCCTAAAGGGTTCTCTAGAGAAAAAGAAGAATTTTACTCCAGCACCAGATGTTATGTCAGTAGGATTCCCCCCGACAACACTGTGATAAGCTTCGGTCCTCAACAGCTCACAATGTAGTCCCACTAAGATATGGACGCTGGACGTCAGAAAAGAGTTAAATCATCTGCTCAGAATAGCTTCTATAAGTTAGCAGAGCCTGACACTTTTTAACATGTATATTCAGCTGTGTCACTGTAGTTTAGCCTCAAAACTGGAATTAAGATTCACATCTACAGAGAATCTAGGAACAGCCTTCCTCAGTGCTTGTGTCTCCTAAGCTTAATGGACCACCCTATTTTTGAAAACACAGTTTAATTTAATTGGTTTTTGTTCTTTCTCAACAAAACCAGGGAAGATGAAAGGTCTTCAATTAATCATTTTGTTTATAAGAGCTGGCAGAGCACCAGCTGACATAAAAAGGGTATATAGATTGTGTTGTAAACATGGTTAGACTTAACCAACTTTTTGTTTATTAGAATAATGTAACACCCTCAGTATACAGGACGATAAAAGAAATAAAGTGTAAAACTGATGATAGTACCGAACACTGCTCATTTTGCTTTAACACCATTCCTACAGAATAAACCTCCAGCTGACAGTCAGTCTAACTTTACAGTGTAACAGCAGAGATGGCTCACTTCATCACCAGCATCTTGTCTCTTCACTTGGGGAATTAAAGCAGGACCTGACATAAATAACCTAAGGCGTGGTGGGTATAATAAGACAGGACACCTCAGGCTCTCTTTACTGAGCTGGCTGAGTGTTGTCTGCAGAGTAATTCAAATCTCTCTCTATGTATGTGTGTGTAAGTGTGGAATGAGTGACAGTTTATTCACATTTGGTAGGTTTGCAGAGAGAGAGGAATGAGACAACTATCTGCTGCCATAAGATTTTTTTGTTGTTACTTAAAATGTATTATGCTTTTTGCTGACTCATGCACCTCTCCCGAGATGCTGCAGTGTTTGTGTGTGTGTGAGTGTGAGAGAGTAGTAACTGGAGACCAATCAGCCCCTGCACGAGTTTATGAGTGAAGGTTTTGAGGGCAGTCCATATAAACAACAAACAAACTTCAATACTTTTGGCTGGCCCCTCGAGGGCCATGAAGTTGACCAGTGACACACGATGATTTTGTGGCAAATCTGGACCCCTTTTGTTCAGCAACAAATATCCAAAATGCCCTGCAGAGTTTGGCTGGTATCATTCCACAAAGAGCAGACAATGCACAGGGATGGTATAATTCATAAATACTAAGAATGAGCATTCAAGGAGCATCAGCCATTAAGTATTCATATAATCTCTTGTTCCCAATACTTTCCACAGTGCAGCCACCGTATGATGAAAGCCTGGTTACTATATTTAACCACTAATTCTAATATCACTCTCTTTCTTCATAGACCTTGAGTCATTCATGAATTCAGTCATGAACAAGTGTCAACTGAAATCTTTTTCCAGTGCAGATTATGGTCAATCCATCAGAGGGAGATGTTGGTCTGAATAAAACCACCTGCAGATGAGCAAAGAGAAGTCCTGTCCCTCCAGAGTCGGCGCAGGACCGGATCGAGCATAATAGATGATTAATCAATACAGTGCAATTAACTTACCTCCTATTCATATACATTGTCAGATCTATATACACCGGCTCTACATGTTGGCATGAGGGTATTATCACAGATTAACCTCTGAGCTATAAAGACTGTTCAGTAACTGCCCATCTGTCACAGCGCTGCTGGTCTTGAGGACGCCTGTTGTAATAACAGAAAGGTCAAGAGGTTTTACTGCAAAACCTGAAGACCCAGCGCTCCGCTGAAAAGACAGCAAGGGTGTCCACTGAGGCAGCACCGACAGTGTACAGGTCTCCAAGGTGAAAGGAGCTAGAATAAATAGAAGCAACAGTGTTCAGTTTAAATTTCAATTTCACAGTATTGAATTTGGAAACTGTTACAATATCTATCTGTATATATATATACAGAGAAGAATACATAATCATCTTACACACAGTGGGTGAATTGTTCTATATTACTGGAGCAGAAGGTCAGACAAAACATAAAATTAATATATAAACTAATATCAGGCATGTACTGTCACATCCACCATAACTACACATTATAACCTCACACTCTCACCATTTACATGAAATATTCCAACCCAATATATTGTTTATCCTACTGAGAATTAGCTATTATCAGGCTAACAGGTTTCACATATGTTTAAATATATGGCTTCGTCTATCTAGTGGTTAAACGACCTCTATTTGGAAAATGGATGTAATTGTAGGAACTCTATCTGCAACAGATTTTCAGATCATTTGTTGGAGTTCTCGTCCACAGTCCTGTTCTCTCACACCTGGTGCAGTGATGGTGTCATGGAAAAGTTTAATCCTAAAGTGGATCAGGTCTGCAAGAGTAAGACTGAAACGGGACAGGACAGGCTGAACCGCTCACATAAATGGTTTTTTACAGAGGATGCTACAAAACATAACAATTCACAGCTTAAAAAAAAAAAAAAAGCTACGACGAGATGCAAAAATTGTTGTTATAAAATCATAGACTTATAAACGAAGCGGTAAGGGAGAGTCCAAGGACAGCATGTACAAAAACCCTGATCTGAATTTATCTGGCACTGATAGGTCCCTTTACACCCTGCCAGTGTTTTTTATTTTCTCAGTCACCCGTTGCCAGACCCAGTTCAGGATGAACAGTGTCGCTCCCGAAGAGGGAGACATTTAATCAGATTTTTCTAACTTTATAAAATCCAGAATCAAGGAGTGCAACTGATGAAGACACTCCACACACAGCCGAACACCAGAGATATGGAACCACGCCATATCTACAAAAAGCAGCTGCAAGTTTAATTCGGTGAAAGCAGTTGTCCCCGTCGGGTGGGAGGAGGGCCAGTGTCCCAGCCCCTCTGCATCCAGCTGGTGCGTCGCCCCCGCAGCATTAGCGCGCCACAATTTCACTATGGCTTACCGCGCAGACGCTCTGGCGCTAGTCACGTTTTAGCACCGGGATGGGGTGGACAAAAAAAAAAAAAAAAAAAGAAAGATTACTTTCCCGGGAGCAGGTGCACGGTTTGGTACCGATGTGTTTATTCAGTTTGATAATTAGCTGCTGCTTTTCCTCTCTTTGCAATTTAATGTGGATCCAGTCATCGATGAGACGCTTGAATGCGTGTGACTTTGAAAATGCTGCAGTCTGTGCATTGTTTATTGGCATCATTTTTCCTACTGCAATCCTTGATACCAGTTAGTTTGAAAGGGGAAAAACCAATGACTGTTTGCGCGCGTGCATATCCATCTCTGTGCGCGAGACTTGAAAAATTCCAAATCCCCAGTTGCTGCGATGCCGCACTCTTAACAAAAACGAAACAGATTAATTGCAGCTATTTTAGACTGCATTACACCTCAGTTTAATTCTATAGTGTAGTTTGAGTCATCATTTGCAGATGTGAAAGAGTTAGTCCAAGTGAGCAATACAGAAAATATGGGCTTTGACAGCATTTTCAATTGTTGTTACTTTTCTTTATGGGGGAAACTATGATGTTGGACTCTGAGCAACAGTCATGGAACAAGTCCCTACCTCATACAGGACACACATCCTGGGCTGACTGTGATCAACAATTAGTATGGTGATAAATATCAGGCTGCATTGTGTAAAAGAGTGTGGCTTTTTTGAGTGGTCCCATGCCTTGGTGACTCAATCGGCCTTACGGCAGGATAAATGACCCGCCTCTGAACCAGTTTCATGGGAGAGTAGAAGGGAGAGGTCATGTTTTCTGGGTCTGTCACCTGTTACTTCTCTGCATGCCTTGAATGTCAAATCAGGCTGGTCAGTTGTCAGGAAAGGGTGAAATAGTCCTTAAAAATGAACTGAAAATCAAAATGCCTTAAACCCACAAGAAAGTAACCTGCTCAAGGTTTTGATATATCAATTCAATGCAAAATTACTCCATGTCAGCACAGTGACAAATCAAAATGGATGCAGAATTTTTTGACAGGCAGGACTGTGCAAAACCACAGCAGCACACATGTTTTTGAAGTTTCTTAAGTACCGTTTCAGGCATCACCTCAAGGAGAGTAGTGCCTGCATCCTCCAGACGGTAAAATATCCAAAATAAGTGAAGTGCCATAAAGTCTGAGGAGTTCTGGAGGGGAGGGAGGAGTAAGCTAACTCTTTTGGCTGAGTTTAAAGGCCAGCCTTTCTTTATTGACTCACTCAATCCACTTATTGTGTCAGTTGATCTGTAAGTGTCTATATGCCTCCATCTCAACTGTAAGCACTTAAGTGTATGAGGTCATTGCTTTCTGTGAATATAGGCAGCTGCTATTTGTTGTGGTTGTTTCCTCTGGTTCGTTTTCTTTTCCACCTTTTTAGGAAGTATTTCCGGAGCTTTTTCTGCGACACCCAGCTTCTCACTCATTCACCTCTATATACGTTCACACCTGGGAGCTATTTAGTATAACCGCAGATCAGTGCTACGGGCCACCGAGCAGCGCCGGTGGAGCAGTTGAGGAGTTAAATGCCTTCCTCTCAGGCATTTTGACAGTAGTTGTTAAGGGAGAGGAGAGCATTTTACAACTTTCCACTGCATGTCATCAGCTTGTCAGTCTAAAATCCTTCAGAGCAGAGGTGGGTGAAATCTGGGCTCGTGGGAGTATCTGGACACTCTAGGCGTGGAGCTGTGCAAATAGAGAGAAGAGAAACATAGTGTATTTGGATCATAAATACGTCAACTTTTCCACGCAGCCACAGTCCATCAATTCCTGGAAGGTGAGGAGTGTGGAGAGTAATTGGGATAGAGAGCGAAAGAGGGAATCATGTCCTTGTGCCAGTGGAATTTAATTTCTGCTCCACTTAACATGCTGGAATTCTGCAGAAAAGACACGGCAGATCTCGGAGAAAGCTCTCAGAATCAGGAATTTCATAACTTTTTTCTGCTTTGGGAAAAACACAAGAGTTAAGAAGAGAGGCATTTAGTATGTCTATTTCTACTATTTTCCATAATACTGGTATGTTTGATCACCTGACATATTGACCCAGAGCTCCCAATTCCACACATGCAACTTGGTTGCCTGTCAAACCTGCCAGCGATGGCATGTCTCGTGTCATGACAAACAGCTTCAGATGCCGCCTCCAGTTGTTTAAACAAGCACCACCTGGCCAGATAAACACACCTGTCACAGCACGGTAGATGTCAAAGACAACGTAAACTAACACTGTAATGTGTCAGTCTTCATGAGTGAGAGGATATTAGAATCTGCTCAAAAGTTCGTTGGTTCAAGTGAGTTTGTGACCACCAACGCTGAAATTCAAAATATGTTTGTAGCTCATAATTGTAAATGTCACATGTTATGAAATGCTCACATGTAACCCCTCCCAAGCCAAACAATTACTATTTAAGGTCCCTGCTTTCAAAAAAATGTTCTCAGTCATTTTGTTAAATCAGGCTTATTACAATGACACAGCAGCATCTAGTCTGACAGTCTGATGATTGATGCGAGCAGTGTGAGGAGGTACAACAAACCGCGACTAACTGGGTCATGGTCTTAGTCTGGTGTGTGTCGTTTATGACAAAGGCAATCATCAGAGAGAGTTTTAATAAAGGTTAGAGGAGAAGAGTTTAAGACGACAGAGGTGCTACTAAGAATTCTGCATGGTAGCCACAGGCAAGATTCAACACCAGCCCCCAATTTGCAGATGAGTTCACGCCCACAGAGGAAGCTCTTCCTCAAAGTCCTGCATATCTAATTCGATTTGGACCAGAAAAAGACAAGACTTAGAATCAGATCTTTTAAAGAAATAGTTCAACTGTTTGGTTATTTGTTGTCCGTCCTAATTCCTCATGTCTGTTTACTGAGGCCACATCCAAGAGACAGTTAGCTTAGCTAGTACAAAGACTGGAACGGGAGAAACAGCTAGCCCAGCTCTGTCCAGGTGTAAAGATATCCAATGATCAGCACCTCTAAAGCTCACTAATGTTAAACAAACACTATAATATGTTAATTGAGAGCTCTTCCTGTTCCCAGTCTTTAAATACGCTAAAAGTCTCTGGGTCATTTTCATATTTAATAGACAACTGTGAGAGTGGTACTGATCTTCTCAGCCAATCCTCTGGAGAGAAAACAATACGAGATTTCTTAGAATGTCAAAATATTACTTTATAGGACATATGTTCTTATTTCTACTAGAGGTATCCAGCCATGCAGATTGTTGTGGATTTATTTGCCCAGGTTTATAGATCATCCGTCAACCTCCACTCAATGCAACAGGAGAGAATGGAAATTTTGTGTTGCTCGCAGCACTGAAAAATCTCATCTCCATAAATTCCATTCCAGGATATGAGTTCCAGTTACTCATGATAATCCACAAAAGACACTGTCAACAGGTTTTTATAGGGACTATTTCCTCAGCAGAAAGTAGTTCCAATAAAAAAAAATGTTGACAGTGACTTCTGTGGATTATCCAGACTAACTGGGACATTGTTTCTGGGCAAATACACTCTGCTGTTGATTTTTATAATGGGGAGCACCACAAACAAATTCTCTATTCCCTGTTTTATTTCGTTTTTTGGGCAACATGGATTTCAGAGACTAAACAATCAAAACCTACACAAATAAAACCAAAACTATTTGCATTGCTGACTCATGGTGACTGAGAAAATATGGGGGGTTTTTGTTATTTTTACTGGTTGTTTGGTTTGAATCCTTAAATCTGAAAATGCAGCTCAGTGTGACCAATCAGACTTCAAGTTTGTTTTTTCTTTCAATGTAACTGCCACAGTCAACAGTCTAAGATCAACACTGCATCAACTCACCTCAGATGAGCCTCCTCTCACCCTGTAAACCCCCGTTGCACACACCTCCTACCACATACACACACATTCACTGCTGATCCTGGTTATTGATGGCAGTTTGTGGAAGATGACAGTCATTAGGGGTTAAGGCCAAACTCATTAGGGGTGAGTGGGGGGTCAGCGTCTGAGATTTTGTGGCGAGGTGAGTGGGTGCTCTTGTAAAAGTGGGGCACATCGCAGGTGCACGGGTTCAAGTATTTTCTAGAACAGTTTTACAGGAGTCCTCTGACCTCAGGGCTCACCTGCATATGCTTCTTAGTACCAAGCTACACATGCACATACATGTGTGTGTCTGTCTGTAAATCTTTCAGGTGTTAATGTGTACCGCATAGCCTGTATCCTTCAAACAGGATATATGACACACAAAACCATCTGCATTGTTGACAAGTGGTGTCACTATGTTGCTGTCTTTTTTGATTAAAAAAAAAAAGACAGCGCCATAATGACCCTCAGGCTTTGCCCTCATTCTTCACATACTTAATACTTTCCACTGTCTAACTCAATCATGCTCTGTCTGTCTTTCACATTCTCAAATGCAGCACAGAAAATGTTGTCTTATTCCTCCAGTTTCCCCTGGCAACGCCCTGAAACCAAGCCTCTCTCTGTAAGATTATGATGTTACAACCACTCAGTTGCTTAACTGCTTCCCAAACTGTTTATTCTTGGATGGCAATCATGCATCTGCTTTGCTCGAAGGAGTCTTGATTTAATCAAAAATATCTGGTTTGCCCTTGGATCATAAATTTCCAAAGAGGCCAAATCACAGAATGATGTCTGGACAGAGGAGCAGATCCCTTCCTACGTAATACAAGGCCTTATTGGAAACAGGGTGCGAGTTGATTGAAGTGTGTCCAGGCTTGTGTCAGTGGAGTCCGCCACAGACAGCTGATAAAACCGACTCCACTGTAACCCCTGCATTAATGACGAAGTAATGAGGAGAGATTGTATTTTGTTTTTTTAACTGGGAAAACAATCTCACACTCCTTCGTGCACCCAGGCATGATGTGATGTATCTGAAGGCTCGCCGCCAGAGCGGTGCTCTCCACAGTCAGCAGAAAGGATGATGAGCCGATCTCTCAGCACGTACTAAAACTTGAAGATAAGCAGAGAGTCCTTTGTAGGCCTCTGAAGAGCTGCGACCATCTGTAAACTGCAGCATGAGAGAGGCCTGAGTGGCAATTATTTCTAAATGTGAAAAGTGAAAGCCCAGATCCAGCTGGGAGCACACCTGGAGACAACTAGAATTGAAAGTGATGAGGTGATTTTTGTGACGATGCAAAACCAAAACTGCTGCTGTGAAACTTTGGGGAACAGGGCTGGCTATAAGGACCAGCTGTTTATGAGATGGACATACAACACTGATAATTATACGTGACAGCGATGGATGGACCAACACACTAATAAACCTTAAATTTCTTTTGTACAAGTACTGGATATCCTCTCCATTGAGTCAGTGCTTAAATACTTAATGTTTTGGATTTTGATATCTAAAAGCTGATCTTTTAATTTTCTTAAGTAGCACCCAAAGGTTGCGATGAAGCATCAGTTTGATGTTTTATTGTCGTTAAAGCTACAGCCACTTTACATTTTAAATAATAAGTAATGCACGCATACTGATCAAGATTAGTATTACTCATTTCAGTGCCAGGCATTAAACTCTAAAACTCCCTCTAAAAAGTCTCTAACTTGCTTCAAATATAGATGTATTATGTATTTCTTTTTTTTGGTATAACAATAGCTATTTGAAAATAAATAAATACATTTAATATGAATATTTGCCTTCAAACTTTCTGATGGCTTATACTGTATTTGTAGAATTTAGTTTTGCCCTGAAAACCCTTGTCACAAAATATGTTGTGTTAGATATCTGAAGGTGGCTCTTTACAGAATAGTTTTCCAGATAATGAGTGGAATCAGACAGAAACTGTGGGTTTACAGCAGCATCAGAACCAAACTCAAAGTAACTTTTACTCAGGTTTTACTCAAGTCAGAACATGTCAGCGACCTTTCTGACTTCACAGGGGTCCAGGCTCAACAATGCCACAAAATTTGAATGGTTCCCTAATTCATGATAACCAGTACATAACAAAGAAACTATTCTGTGAACTCTCTTGTTCTTCCTACATTGCTGGGAAACAATCAAACTTTGATGAACACACTCTCATTCTGCTGGGACTCATAGCACTTCTTCTTTCCATGCCTCAGACTCCCTAACTAATGTAACTTTACTTTTGTTGATACAGCTGAGCTTTGAGCATCCATGCAAGCTCTCAGGCATGAAGTCATTATTTTGTGCACGATGAATCAAAAGCTGCTATTATATGAATATCTCATGCGGTTGTTTATGGTTTCCCATGTTTTCTGTGCTCACTGGGGCCTTTTAGCTGCTTTTCCCTTTCATTTAAACTGAATACACTTTTCGGTGTATTAATACCATGCTCACTGCTTTACTTTTCTATCTGGGTGTAATGTAGGCCTGTTGGATAATTGTGCTGTCACCCCTACGTTGCCTTCTGCTAGCATGCAAACCAAAAGAAGAGCAAAGAAGACAGTTGCTAATCAAAACAGAGTGGTGGTTACTATTTTCTTTCTTTTGTTTTGAGTATATCTAGCCAGGAGGGAAAATGAGGATTGCTTATTGTCCTCAGCTTTTAGCATCCAACCAAATCCTCATTTATTTACTTAACCATCAAATTAGTTTGTATTTTTCAGGGCCGCTTTACACGTAAGTTTATGCTTCATCAGACTCAAAGTTACTTTAAACGCCAAGTATAATAAATACAGAGGAAATTGCCCTGATGGCACTGAAGTAGTCCTCACAGAGCTCGAACAGTGAGGACTACACACTGCCACGACAAGCCTTAACATTTACTGTAAGGGACAAAGCAAAATTAGGATTGTTTGAATAAACTCGATAGAGGCGGAATTCATCCAGATGTCATTTGTTTTGCAGCAGAGAAGCCCCTGCGGCCACACAATGGGAAACAGACCACTGTGGACAAGGGCCTGAGGGAGAGCTGGGAGCCTTCTATCCATCTGGATGGAAGACCCGTGGACCGCTTCGTAATCAGCTCCAACAAACCCACGAGGTCTCACCGCTTAACTAAAGTGGGCAAGGACAATCGCTCTCATCTACTGGAGGATGTAGGTAAGAAAGAAGCAGAGAGAAAAAGTTCAAAGGGAGGGTGAGAGCAAGATGGGGATGTGAGATGTTTAAGGTCAACCTGAAACAAGTGGGAACAAATGGATATGTGTGTGCAAGGGGGAGGGACATGAGGAACGCTGGTAGCGCTGCTAGACAAAAAAAAAAAAAAAGGAAAATAAATGGACAGAGCAAGAAAAAGAAGCTTGGCTTAGATTACGGGGTAAGCTTTCAGATCCCGGAGTTCTGTACTTTCTCAAGACAAGTGCCAAGAACAAGGAGGGGATGAGCAAAGCTGTGTACAAAGCAAAGACGCCAGGAGGTGAGGTGTATGCACACACATGTGCACGCCTGTGTGATTGATTTTTATCAGTGGATTAGTTCATCATTGGATGTTTTGCCATCCACGTTTGCTCGAAAGAAAGACAGAAAAAGAAAGAGAAGTGGGGGTAGTGGTTTGCGTGACCAGTGCAGCGATCATCATCCCAGCTCAGCAGACAGGGGTTATTTTAGGCTTTAGAGGAGGACATTATTTTTAGATCTTAACAGCCTCTATGGTAATTCCTAATCCCGCCTTGTAAAACATAAGTCAGGTCCTTATGTTTCTATACACATACAGTTTACAGTGTTGACACAGTCTAGCCTGCTTTTGTCGTTATTCCATTTTCCTCTGTCCTTGGCATCTTAGAGTCATACTTCATCAGCGGCTCAAAGTCTGCAGCCAACCCTTCTTTTCCACGTCCAAACCCAGCCCAGCTCCTATAACCCAATCCCTTCTGTAGTGGTCACTTGACGTTGTGTGTGTGTGTGTTTGTGCAGCATATGTGTGTTTGGTGGTGGTTGTGGCACAGGACAGGGCGGTGCCAAGAGATGACGTGATGCATTGTCTTATATTGTGTTGAAATCTGTATCTTTAGATGTGTTTGTGTTTATTGTGAGCATGTGTGTGTGTGCCGCCCAGTGTGCCTTGCGGCGGCCTTGCGGTCTCTCCAGCTCCGGTGCAGATTGCCATAAATCGCTGGCAACCGAGCTGCATCTCAGTGTCCAGAAATTCCTTGCAGATCGTGTGTTGTTCCCTCAGCAGCATGAGAGCAGCATCAGTCGTCATAAATAACACCATGCTGTTTGCCTCCACATCATTAATGTGTCTGGCCAGCCGCTGTTAGAGCAACAAAGACGGAGAGGTGACTTATTAGGAGCAACAGGGAGTGAGATTTAGGGTAAAGGAAAAGGGGGGGGGGTTGAGGAAAGACGCCCACAGTTGCCCTGCTCTGCAAAAAAAGTAAACACACATATACATTTCCACTTGAAGCAGCCCTCATCAGGTAGATATTAGGTGGTAAACCTGTTGGTTTCTTTTTAAATTTATGTAATTTACTACTTTCTCACTAGTTTCCATTGGCAACATCATTTAACGAGAGATCCTGTTTTTTTTTTAGACCCTGAATGGGTTAACCTGGATGGCTTTGCTGTGTTGGGCGGTGCACCTGTCAGCAACTCATCAGCAGGTAAACCTGATCTCAAGGCATCTTTACCAAACAACGCATGGGAGTGGTGTGTCTCAGTTAACATCCATGTTAAATCCATTTAAAGCGGTTTGCTGAAATTATCTGCTGTCATCGTGGATATAAAAGAAACCGCCAAATCTAACGTGATGATGATGATTCACAATGCCGTTTCTCGGGGCGACAGTCTCCTTTCTCTTCATTCCCTCACTTCTTCTGTCCCTATGGGATCAGTGGGGAAAAACACACACTTGTCTCTGACTCATAGATTCCCATCCATGCAGCCAGGTATGTTTTTCTTGTGGCTGATCCAAAGTCAACATCTATTTTAGAGCTTTTTAGCCTTTAATGGTGTTCTCCTCATTAATTATCAATTATTTGCCTGTCACTGCTTTCAACAGACTGTAAAATGAAAGGAAATTAGCAGCAGACAGCTGGAGGGGAATTGCTTCTAAGCTGATTGCCAGATCATCCATACCTGGATTGATTAAAGTGTACTCTGTGGATGTATTTATTATATTGCACAGTCTGATAATTGAATAGCCAAAGGATAGAGAAATTAACTGCCAACAGCTGCCAAAAATAGATTAATAATTAATAGTCATTCATTTATCAAGAAAAAGCTTTTTTTGATTTTTGTTTTGTTATCATTGTAACATTGGATTTAATACATTTTCATTTTAACTTGTTGGCTGGACACAATAGCAGCACAATGATGCATTGCTTAGCACTGTTGCCTCACAGCAAGAAGGTTTTGGGTTTGAACCTCTCAGCCAGGTGGGGCCTGTCTGTGTGGGGTTTGCATGTTCTCTCCACGCCTGCCTGGGTTCCCTGTTGGTGCCTGTTGGTGTTTCCTCATGCAGTCTAGAAACATGCAGGTTAGGTTAACTGGTGACTTTAAATTGCCCAGAGGTGTGAATCTGAGCTTGAATGGTTGTCAGCACCGTGATTGACTGGTGACCTGTCCAGGGTGTGCCCCACCTCTCACCCAACATCAGCTGGGACTGGCTTACTGTAGGTGATGGAGTGACAAAACTTTTAAATATATGTCACACTGGCCTCTGAATCTGTGATGGGACATTTATAGACTCAGAAACAATCAAATAATGCAGCCCTAATATTTATATAACCTTTATTTTAGCTTTAGAGGAAATTTTTTCCTCATATGGTCCTCTTGAGGTCAAGCACATTGTAAAGGAGGAAAGGAAACACCTAACTTAAGACCAGACTTTTAGGAAATTATATTGTCATTATATGCTCATTTATGTGCAGAGTCACGGAGAATTTGGACATTTAAGCATATGTCATGTAAACACACACCAGTCTATCACAGGGCTAACACAAATAGACACGCGCGCACTTGTGTTCATACTGTTCCTGTGGACAGTTCAGCCTCTCCAAACCACTTGACTTGGCTTGTCTTTGTGCCGTGGCAGGGAACATGGAGAAAACCCATGCAAATTCCACACTGAAAGGATCAGGACCAACAATTGAACCCAGGACCTTCTTGCAGTGAGGCGACAGTGCTAACCACTGAACCACCACACTGCTCTGGAGTTTCAGTTTTATTTGTTTGAGGCAGAGCTGCTCTGGAGACACAGCTAATCATATTTGTTGAGTTAGATCTCAGTGAGTGAGGCCAAACAACCACTGTGTGTCTGCGCGGCTAAGTAATGTTAGACTAACGCTCAGTGAAAAAGAGGGGGTAAAGAAAAAGACGTAGGCATAAAGCCTTGCTAACTCCCTCAGCATTTCAAGTTATTTACTGTACTAGATGATGAGCATGGTAAGCTAATGAATGAATGAATGAAGGCATCATTTGGCATTAGTGTTGTAGGATTATTCTCATATTTTGATTTGTGTTGTTTCTTCTCCATTTGGGTTCATCAGTTTGCTGCTAATGCTAACTTTGTCTCTGTCAGTTGAGGCTAAATTGATCATTTCCACCTTCAGGAAAGATCTATCACTGAGAATTTTTTAAAGGAACACATAACAATTTTGTCAGTCAAACTCATTTATCAAAAATGGCAAACATTAACAGCTGTTACAAAGCTAACAAACCCACTGCCAAACTCACAAGTACTACCTAAAGTTAGCCCAAGTTATTTTTTTTAGGTTAACGCAAGCTCATTTGCCAAGTAAACATTTTAAGTTGTTTCGTTAAGCTATACTGTGCTAGCTGACAGTCTGGTAAGCTAATGGATGACTTTGTGTTCATATTTTGACTGGAGTTGTTTCTTTGCCATTAGTTAGCGAACATGTCTGCAATTTGGGACTTATTTCATTATTTCTGCTTCCAGGAAATCTCTGCCACTGAGAATTGTTTGTATAGCTGTTAAATGAAACTGCGGCTGAACTGAGCAATGTGCTCCACCATGAGACCCAAACCTACCAAATTATGTTTGCAAAGTTTAGATTTGCTTTTGAAGGTGATGAAATGTCAAAGACGGAGGATAAAAGCCTGGGTTTCTTCAGCTAAGTTTCAAAGTTGGGGAGGGATTAAGAAGACAACAGTGACATACACTCTTCAGCATCTCAGCCCGAACACACTGAGGTGGTCTCTGCTGTAGCGGTGGTATGTCTGTCTGTCTAGAGGCCAGCCTCATAGCACCTCGGACCATTGAGCTTCCAGGAAAAGACAGAAAGGATCTGGCAGCGAGTGTATTGTGGAGTCAATGGTTTAGTGGTTCGCGGCATGATGACCTGGGCCAAACTATGCACTGCGACAGTTTTCCAGGGGTGGGGGGGGGAGAAAATAAGGAAAAGGAGAAGTTGGATTATTAAAACCAAATGGAGATATTTCTGTTCTGTTTTAGGTTATAGCTAGTATGAGGAGAGCCAGTAAAACAGGTATGGATCCAGGGATGAGAGTTTAAGAAGTCACTTCACTGGTACACCATCATATAATTGTTATTCTTAACAGTTGTCTGGCAATTACCAAAAAAGTACATAAAAACTAGGAGTAAGAATGCTGTAAAATAGATCAATAACTATTGCAGAATAGTGTACTGACTTAAGCATTTTATTGTCTGATCAGCTACATTGACACACAATGGTAACATATTTAACAAATAGCATAATAAAAATATAGTAATAGTTTATTTAAATGTATTTTTTTAGGTTTCTACAAGTTAATATTCAGGCCATGTTAAAATTAATTAATTATCTAGAGGTTAGGGCAAACTCTTGAATCAAATAGACCTGAACGTGGCACAGGCTTAATTTATTTCTCCTTTTGACAGCACTCTTATTAACTTAAAATAAAATTGCCATTCATTACACCCTTAGCAGACATATAGACATGTCTGATGTCTGTTAGCAGACAGACAAGGGCAAGAGTAGACAAGAGAACAGAATGGAAATAATTGTGCAGATCCAGAGAACCTCAAAACCCTACAGGTGGAGACAAAAAGCAGAGAGAAAAATGTGAAAACAGACAAAAGTTTAGAGGAAAAGCAGAAAGGGAGTTGGTGCATTACCAAACAAACAATGCTCTCTAGATCCAAAGGAAAAGAAATTTGCTCAGCTGTGCTGGCAGGACAGAGGGGAGGATAGAGACAGAGAGACGTGAAGGCACGAATAGAGCGCTCCAAGTCTTATTGAAACAAACCACTTCTGTCCTCCTTGGAGCTTCTCTGGTGTGTTTTTAAACTCCTCTTCATATCCTTTTTGCATTATCTTTGTTTTCCACCACACATACTGAGTCATGGTGGAAGCCTATCTCTCCCTTTTCGAGCTTGAGAAAACGTTTTGGGTGTGGTTGCCTCTCATGGGCAACCATTCTCAGTTGGCCAATGCTACCTGTTGGTATAGGTAACCCAACATCACAACCACCTTGAATATCATCAAATCCACTTTGTTACATCAGCTGACTTGTCAGGACTCACCGAGCTGTGCATGCAGCTATCCTGATGGGAAACAGGGCAGATCCTTTGCATCTGACAGTGATTATGAGAAACGGATAAAGGAGGGATAGAGGGAGGAGAGGAAAGAAAGAAAACGAAAGGGTGGGAGGGACAGAGGAGTTTTTTTGTTATATTGCCAGCGCTATCGCTCAGCGCCGCAGCCAGATGAGGGGGTTTGTCTGGCTGTCTGAGTCAGTGTCTGAGACGTCGTCCAAGATGGAGTCACCACTATGGTGGGATTAAAGCAGGAAGCAGGACACCAGAAGTTGGATCAGATGACAGGGGACATAGTGCGGTTCCACAACATGTCCCTTTTCTGACAACTGGGCATGTTTATAGTCACTGTTGGATGAAATTGGCATGTAATTATGTGTTTATCACTGAGCGGATGTGTCTCGAGCCGAGCAATTATATTCAATCACTGTCCATGGCAGTTATTAGTTTCAGCTAGGCCCCGGAGGCAAATCTAGCCCAGAGGACAGATTATAAATGAACTATGGGTCATGAAGGTGAAGTGAACTCCACTGCACTCTGACTTTTTCCCTCTCCATTATCATCTACCAACAGCTCCGGTCAGGCCTTCACAAACTGCTGTCAGAAATCAGCCCTCTGTTCAGCGGGCCACCAGGGTGGACAGAACAACTAATCCACTGGGCGTATCTAATACCCGGACACACAGGAGGGCACCTCAGTCCTCTTCAGGTCCCAGGCAGCCTGAGAGAGCTTTTGCAGGAACCCCTTTGCTGGAAAGGAGACGTCAACACCACATCAAGCCTCAGTCTGACCAGAGGAACCGAAATACAGCCAAACTAAGTAAGAGAACCCAGATTAAAAAGCTTTAGATTCTAGTAAAATCTGACTTTTTTTTCTTTTCTTTTTTATTAAATGAAAACGGAGCTAAATGTATAAATTTGGTTTGTACTATCTTTAGTGTCCATAGTGTAAACCCTGGCCGTGCCTGGTATCCCTTTTTATTCATAGCATCTGAGTCCGTTCATGTGGTGTCACTGCAGGCACAGAAAGCCCTGGGCCAGAGTGCACCCTCCAACAGAGCAGTCATAACCAAAACAACTACACCAGGTACTTGTAGGTTTAATGCCTAATGTCTTTCCTTATGCTGTCAATATCACAAAATAGCTCAGCAATATCCATGTATGCTCAGTGAAGCACGTGGATATTTGAGTATTAGTAGTACTAATATTTTAATATTAGTGTTATTTTAAGAATACATAGCTAGACATTTGTTTTTCTCTGTGTCTTTGTGTGTGTTTGCCTGTGTGTTTACCAGAGCCGCCAGAGTACGAGGCTCAGGACATCAGCGTCAGGGTCATGTCTCCTCAGTCTGTCCTCATCTCCTGGGTTGACCCTGCAGTCGAGATGGGGAAAGTCTCCTCCGGGGAATCCAGGTGGGATCTGTTGAAGTGTCTCTTAGTACATGCGTCTGGTAACGAGACCGAGAGAAGGAAAGAAAGACAATCTAAGACAAAGAGAGTAAGAGACAACCCTAGCCCTTCCCTGTGAAATGAAACATTTTCATTCTCTCCTGACTCAGATCCTACACGGTTAGGTACAGGGAGAAGGGCGAGTCAGCACGCTGGGAATACAAGGACAGCACCCAGAGGAGAATGATGATAGACACCCTGTCTGCTGACGGCATGTACGAGTTCTCTGTCAGAATCTCCCAGGGAGAAAATCAGGGCAAGTGGAGCGTCTCCGTCTTTCAGAGGACCCCTGAATCAGGTATGTAATGCCACTTGACAATTGCTTATAGAATATCATTTTGTAGGTTGTGATGCAGCTGAGGGAAAGTGATAGAAAGTGATTTCCTCTTTAGAGAACTAGCGATAGAGAGCCAAAGTTCTGCATTTTCTCTTAGAGTATGAAAAGAGCAATTATTCTTGCAGAAAAGAATTTGTTCTTGCATAACCCTGTCTGTTAGCTCCTTTCTACTTCTTTCCTCATACAACACTTCATCACATTCACTGCCTATTACTTCCATTTGATATTTGATTCTAGCTTTGGCTGCCGGTTGTGTCGTGATTGCAGCTTTTTATACCATGTCACAGCAGCTTTTGAGCTGTGGTTCATTGGAATGTCAGCATTTACTGCCTGGCTCACAGCTCAAATCTCCTTCTGCACTTCCATATATGATCTCAAGGGGAGGTTCCCATGACAATGTATGGCAGCAGTATTTTCCTCAGTTGAAGCCTCCTGGCTCAAACGTCCTTACTGTTTTTACATGCTTTAAGCAGCAATTTCCTCACCCTGTTCCCTCTGTGCTGCTTCTGGTTTCTGTTCTGCTGCTCCTCCTTTAACTGCTGTCTTTCCGTTCACTTGTATTCTCCTCACTCGCTAGCACCATCTGGACCACCAGAGAACTTTGAGGTCAAGCCACTGCGAGGGAAAGGAACTGCCGTCGTAGCAACATGGGATCCACCTGAGGAAGCCAATGGGAGGATAAGAGGTCAGACTTGAAGGATTACAGTCAAATTGAAAATAAATGCATTTTTTCTAAGAAATCAGTGAATACATATCCTTGTGGAATTATTTGGACATTTAATATTCAGTTATTTTTCTGCCATGATAGCACCCACTATATCGGTGTCCTCTGGTGTCCATGAACTTTCGGTTCTGACTCACAGTGTTAGTACTGTAATTTGATAGGTTCAATGTCTATGTGGGTGGAAGCTGCCAATGACTTTGTGTTGAAATAATATCAACAAAAAGTAATGACTAATGGAAGTCAGTGCTAATGTTAGCCACTTAGGCTCACCAGCTTCCATTTTCCATTACAAGTGTAATACAAGCTTAACAGCACATTGGATCCTCCCAAATGTTGAATGCTGTAAAGTAACAAATGTCTTTCGTGCTATGTGGGCTTATTGAAAAATGGCAAAGATTTCTTCTATGCACTTTTGAACTGAGTTTTTCAAGGGCCATTGGGGTTTTCTCCTGAATGGTCTCACCACACCTCTTCACAACAGTTGTTCATGCTCTTCCTCCAAACAGAGTACATCCTGTCTTATGCTCCTGCTATGAAGCCATTTGGAATGAAAAGTGTGACGTACCGTGGCAGCACCACCACAGCCACCATAGATGGCCTCACACCGGGAGACCGGTACATCTTCAAGATAAGAGCCACTAACAGGAGGGGACTGGGACCACAGAGCAAGGTCTTCAGTGTTGCCATGCCAGGATGTAAGCACGTTTTTCTGTGTTTTCAAGCATGTGTACTTCAAAAATTGTTTCATCCTAACCTCATAACAATTTTTGTCCATTGCCAGCCAGCAGCGCTGCCTCATCGTTCTCAAAAACCAAGGACACCCGCAAGACTAGCCACACTCCTTCCAAACAAGATACTGACCATGATGAATCTCATGACCTCATGTCAACTGAAGTGCCAGAGGAGCCAACTACGACCCCCCAGCCACGCCCCGCTGCACCTGTCAGCAGACGTGTTCGCCCACTTTCCCAGACACGTTCCTATCACAGCATCTTTTCCTCTGTAAGGGGCTCGGTCAGGAACACAGGGAACAGAGGTTCATCCAGAGCAAGAGCTCAAGATAGAGAGGATGAAGGGGAAGAAGAAGCGAAAATACCCACAACACCACCTCCAGTAGAAGAGACAACAACCATGGAGGCTGTTCTGGAGACAAAAGAGCCAGACAATGATGTTGCCCCTGACTCTGAGGATGAAGTGGGATATGATGAAGGGCCCATGACTACTGAGACCCCAAGCCTCAAAGTTTTGACGCCCTCACCAACTAAACCAGCTTCTGCTCATCCCAAACCCCCATCCAGGAGGCCCATTAAGATAAGGGTCCATCAAAAACCAGGGTCCAAGGCCGCTTCCTCCTCCTCATCTTCTTCTTCGTCATCTTCTACCTCATCCTCCTCATCTTCTGCCACCTCATCCACTTCCTCCTCCTCGTCCTCTTCTGATTCCTCCTCATCTTCTTCTCCCTCTACTTCTTCTTCGTCCTCCTCATCCTCACCTTCTTCAACTTCATCATCATTTTCCTCTCGTGTTCAGGAGTCAGCAGCCAGTAGAAAGGACTATGTAGCTTCTGCATACCCAGAGAGCAAAGACGATAAGTACGATAAGGCCAGCGTAACACATAGCAAACCTTCCACTCCAGTTGTAAAAGAGACCAGTTCACAGCAGTCAGAGGTTGCACCTGTAGGTAGAGGTTCGGCTTCAGGTGGGCGTACCACTGGGTCTGGTTTTGCATCCAGATATGGTTACAGCCGAAGACATCCTGGAATTTTGTTTAGAGGGAATTCAACCCGAATGCTGAATGGTTACAAACCTGCCATCACCTCACAGTCGAATTTACCAAGCAGAACTCCAAATCAAGCAACATCAAACACACATACTTCAGGAACATCACAATCTACTGTACCAGACAGGACTCAAAACCAGGAAACATCACATACATTAAATCCAACAACATCAAGGTCAACTTCAGGAAGTGCTTCCAGCAGCCAGGCAACATCCGATAGATATAATTTTGACAAATCGCAGACTAGTTCACAGTCCAGATCACATGGCTCCACAGCATCAGATACACACAGCTCAAGCACTAATCCTTCCACTTCACAAAGCAGCTCACAACACCCATCCACTGCAGCCACATCAGACTCTTCTCAGTCAACATCACACAGAGGATCCCACAGCTCTGCAACTTCGCACAACACACACAATTCACAGAGTTCACACACATCACCTGAGCGAGATACAACATACAGTGAGGGTAAGGATGACAGTAAAAATAAAAACACAGATACAGAAATAATCGAGGAGCCTACTTCAAGCTCTAAAACACAACCCACTGAGGAGGAGAGAAGGGAGGAGAGCACTGATGAAAAACCTGTGGTTTCTCGGACCAGAATTAGCCCCTCATTTGCTGAAAGATTTCCCTGGCTAGCTAGTCGTTATCCAGGCAGATTCAGTCCAGTGTCTAGGGCGTCATCTTCTAGGCAGGAAGGTAGGACCCCTTTGACCAGGACTTCATCCTCTGTAGGGGCTGGCAGACCCATCTTGAGGGGGACTCCCACTAGGATCTCAGGGGCCACAGGTGCTGCTGGAGTTTCTGCAATACAGGAGACTAGTGATGATCTGAAGACTCCTTCCACCCACGACTCTCTAAAGAATGGGGTTGGGGCAGGTGTGGATAAGCCTTCATTGACCGATAAAAATACAGCATCCAGTAACACTAGAAACCCAACTACCTCATCCTCCTCCTCCTCTTCTTCTTCCTCGGGTTCCTCTTCAGCATCCACTTCTTCAAATTCCCATAATTCCTCGGGTGGACACAGAGACTCAGTTGAGCCCATCCATAGAGGAACATCAAATGACAATAAAAGCAGTCATGATAAGGATTATGTTGATAAAGTTGCAGTCCCCTCAGTCACCCTAAAGAATCCTACAATAACATCAGCTGATCCTCACAGAAACGCTGAGGACAATGAGAGTGTGGATACAAGGGAAACATCTTCTAGGACCAGGACTGGCACATCCTCTGGAGTCTCTCCAACTCACCGTCGTCCTGGTGTAGGGGTAAATGGGAGGGTGCGTTCTCCTCTGTTGACTAACAGGCAAATTGGTGGTTCTAGGTTTCCCATTAGACCACACCAAGCACAGAATGCAAGGCAGGGTCCTTCAACATCTGAATCGGTCCTCATCATCGTCTGATTCGTCTTCTTCATCAAATCCACCGGATCCAGTGTTGACCTCAGATCATGAAGCTGGCACTGGTGCTACTGTGACAAGGACAGGGGGAATAGTTGGAGGAAACTCCCAGTCCACATCGTCATCTTCATCATCTTCGTCATCTAGAGACAGTTTTAGGGGACAGGGGGAGTAGGTTTCGGTATCCTATCCTTAGAGGGAAACCAACCAGTGGAGGAGCATCCAAACCTGCCAATGGAAATGGTAAAGTGAATTATTAAAGTGCATGGGATTGAGAGCTGCTGAATTGTACTTTGCTTTAATCAAACAATCTTTTAGGTAAAAATGGACGACCAAACCTAACGGCAACAAACGATAAAGATCCCTCTTCATCTCAAGGAACCAGTAAGGCCGTTGGTCAAAGGTTTATCACTGGACCTGATGGAAAAAATTGGGTAACTATGTTTAATGGTCATTAAATACTTTCTTTTGTCACTGGAATGC